>VXBC01008778.1:788417-929347 GCA_013399945.1 Ploceus nigricollis | reverse complement strand
ATAAATAAATAAATAAATAAAATATTAAAATAAATCCCCTTAGATTACTCTTAGGTTACTTGGGAAACACCTCTAGGTAAGGAACATTGTGGTGAGGATTCATTCCCTTCTGGTTTTGGGTTAGGATCTTCAGATTGCTAAAAGGTTCTCAAGGAAGGAAGGGAGTTGAGCAAGTGTCAGGAAAGAAGTGAAAGATAACTAAATCATCACACTGAATTCATTATTTATTTTGAATGGAAAGCACTTCTGTCCACAAAGACAAAGCAGGATTATAACTCTTAAAATTTGAATCACTGTTTTTGGATAAGTTTAATGAAGAGGTACAAATTTTACAACAGATATCAGAGAAAGTTAAATTAGTTCAAGGATTATGAAAATAAAGAAAATGCTGAAAATGAGAAAAATGGAAATAGTTTTATGTATGCTGCAAGTACTTGTTGGTAATAAAAAGGGAAGCATTTTAAAATATTTTCTCTGATATATATGTATAGATAGATAGATAGATAGATAGATAGATAGATAGATAGATAGATAGTGTTCCTTTGGCAAAGATAGTTTATAGTTAGAGTTGGGGTTTTTTTACGTATAAATTTCAGCTTTACTAAACCCACTATATAACTTCAATTTTATTGCATGCAAGATAGAATCATAAAAAGTATATGACATTAGTTCAAAAGCCAGCATGTTTACAGTTACTGACAGAAAGCAAGTGACATAAAGTGTCAAATGAACAACCCCTTGAATTCATTTAAAAAACCCAAACTTGACTTGACAAAAAAAGCTGGTGTTGATTATCTTGTTCAAAGTTCAGAGGTGAGGTTGTTTGATTCTGGGTCTCACGTAAAAGAGAGAGTCCAAATCTTTACCTTGACCCAGGTGACGCACAGAACTTTACAGACCTTGAACAAGATTTACTTCCAAGAGAAGGAAACCTCTTCAGGGAGGTTGTAAATCACGTAAAAATTTGAAATTATTTTTCAAATTCTTCTTTAGTGTCACTTCTTTAGCGTCACTTTACTTATTTCTCAATAAAATACAGTGGAGGTTACGTCACTCAGCTACTTGAGATAGTTTGCATTGGGAACGCTTGGCGGTCAAAGCATGCTAGACAGGTAATAATGTAAACTCTTGATATTTCAACCTCTGATTATTTAGGGCTTTTGAACTGCTGCCTAGTGAAATCTGATATCTACTGGTATGACGAGGATGGGAAATGTCAATTTTTAAAGAGCTGTGCCTATATTTTTCTGAATGGTTCTCTGTCGTTATTTATCCTCACTGTGGATTTTTGTTAATCATACCTCACATTAGGCCCTTATATACATCAGTTTTCAAAGGCACTAGAGTTGTGTGTAATCTCCTCAGACATATCAGATTATACACAACTGAGTTGCATATATCTCCTTAGATATATCTTCCCATGTCATGATCCTCTCTAGAGATTCCCTCTTCATTTCAGCAACAAACAGGAAAGGATTAAGAATTCCAGCTACAACTAAAGATCCCCGTTTCCTCTTTCATTCATTAAGAGGAAGATATTGATGCTCCTCCTGGAGTTTCTGGACATTATATCTATGTCTTCCAGTAGAATGAAGCACATCAGTCTTTTTATTGTGTTCTTCAATATTTACTTCTAAAGCTGTGTAAATGAGATTTCTGGTATGTTGAGGATTGCTCTGACCATTTTCTGTGGTAGAGAGAACAAGTCTTCACACAAATAGTTAGTTATCTGTTATGTAAATAATCACTACCTGCGTGTTGAAGCATTTGACCTAGCAGACAAAACATTACTGTTCTTATATGAACCAGCAGAAAAAAGTTACTGTTCTTATATGAACCAGCAACTTTATTGACAAGTAATCTTTAAAATCTTTTTAGAACATGAAATGGAAGTTCCCTTCCCTATAAAAATACCCTCTCTCAGTAAAGAGAAGATGAATGCATGAAACAAAAACAAGACCGTAATCTGCTCATATAAATAAAATACTAATTTTTGCAAAAATCATTAAATAACTCCTTTTCAGAATACTTGAGACACTTGTTCACATCCAGTTGGTAAAATAATTTATCTCTAGACCTTAAATTGTTACAGTTAAATGTTGTGGGTTAAACAAAGTAATGTGCATACTCCAGTGTGGGGGGAGGAGCACTCTCCTTTCCAATTTTTCATTTACAGTTCAGCTATAATTCCCTGTGTCATTGAATTTTATTGTTTTTATAACAACATTCTTTTTTTCTTTTTCTTTTTAAGATAGTGCTTCAATCATTAAGTACCAGTAAACATTACCTAAGTAGATATTATTTTTACCTACTTTGAGAGTCAATGACAGAAAAAAAATGGTGTCTTTAACAAAGGGCAGGTGACAGAGTTTGTCAGAATCTGCTAGAGGAAGCCATATCTGATCCTTAGTCCTACCTGGCAGCAGCAGGTAACCTCATGTTCTTCTGAAGGTTCTCAGAAGTTCTCAGTTTTCTGACAAAGACCACAGAAACTCAAGAACACATAAAAAAAGCAGCATCCAGAAACTGCTTTGCAAACTGCTACATCTGCTGGCTGTCTCTGATAGTGGTGCTCTGTCTCTGATTGTTATGTAGACCCATACAGAGCCAAACAACCATATACAGCAACACAGTCAGACATCCTGCTGAACTCAAACCTCTGGTCAATCTTCCTGAAAAGGGGCCATGCAAATGGAGGCCAGATTTCAAATCAACCTCTAATGAATTCTGACTGCATCATAAGCCAGTTTATACAATTATGGAATAAATCAGGGCAATGAAATTAGATCTTTGAGACACTTCAGTCTTTCCACTAGGCTCTGTAGGCTTTGGACTGAGTCCCAAAATTTCTGAGTTTCACCAGCTGTTCTTTCAGAACTGCAATATTCAAACACATTCAGTCTTTTGTTCCATTGCACTTAGATATATTTGAGCTATTTATAGATGTGGTGCATCTGTACATCTCCAGATCAAATTCATACAGGTAAAATGGTCAGAAGCATAATTTACATTCAAACTAAAATAGATGGTAAATTTCATTACTGGAAGATGCTGCATAACTGGGGATCCTCTTATTGAGAGGAAATATGAAACTAATGTCATACAATAAGTGGCCAAGGGCCAGTGGTCATGCTTGAGTGAGACATATTTCAAAGTACATATAATATTAGCAGCTTTATGTGACCTCCAAAGGCACTCCATCCAGATATGTAATTCATACAGTATCCCCAAAATGCTTTGACTTACACTAAATGGTATAAATGCCTTTATATGTCAGCATAATAGAAGCCTTTACAGAGAGTATTTATTTTTGAATTATCAGGACTTTCAAACATTTGTTGAATGCCAGCATCAGCAGTCTTGTAAAAATGATGATGTGCCACTAATCAGTTATTTTCCCCTCTCAAAAATTGTTATCCTTTGTTAACCAAATGGTACGGGGTGGGGGTTTTTTTTGTTTGTTTGGGGTTTTTTTGTGGGTTTTTTGTTTTGTTTTTTTTTTTGTGTGTGTGTGTGTGTACTCTTTAGGCTGAGTATATTCCTTCCTATAGCATTGAGGGGGTCTGCATGACTTGTGTTTTCTCAGTTGCTGATGATTTCTAATTCTGTTTGGATAACCTAGACAGGGAAGGTCTTTTTCATCAACATAAAGTCAGCCATCAACTGAATCATAATCACTCACAACTTGATGTCAAAAAAGGACAAGATTTATCAAAAAAAAAGACTTAAGAAAGACCTGGAATGAGAACTGCCTTCAGTTTTTTTCACTTATGTTTTAAAACATTTGAACAGATCGTGTTTGTCTCACAAAACTTTTTATTTTAAAAAGTTTGTAAGAAACTGGAACACTCTTGAGCTCCCTATTTGGTTTGCTGATCTATTGGACTTTCAAAATAATCTAGATCTCCATAGTTTTCTCTTCACAATTCCCTGTGAAACTATAAATCCAAAGGAATCTTCTAAAGTCTGGGGCTTATAGGGTTTGTAAAGGTCTTATTTATTATATGTCTGCTCAAGTTCCTTACTTTTCAAAATCTAATTGTTTGTATGGCTGCAGCCACATGGTCGCACACTCTGGGAACAAAACATATGGCCTAGCTTCTTTAGGCAAAAATGGTCAGATACAGACTTATGCTATTGAACAAGGATCTAGTAAATGTTTGACATTAATATATGCTTTACATGGTTAGAGTTCTAAAATAAAACAGTCTAGATGTCCTTATGAAAAATCACTTTCTAAAAATGACAAAGAAAGCTTTGGACTCTTTGTCTTCTCAAACAAGATCACAAGTCTAACGAACTGTGAATGAACAGAAAAATCTAAACCAAATCCCTAAATGCCATTCTGCTGGTGCAGAGTTTGGAGCAGGAAAGGCAAAGCAAACATTGCAGCAAATCATTCTCTATTGGTGGATTCAGCTCTTGTCATTAGGACCTTGCATTTTAAGTCTTTCATGTGTTTGGTGCAGTAAGGAATAATGGGAATGCAGGGACATGGGGTGAATGTGGGTAACACAAAAGACACAAGCATGGAGGAAGAGGAAGGAAAGGAAAAGCAAGAGAGAATTATGAACTGTACCCTTCCAAGGCTTGATCAAACTTTATATCATCTTTTGTAAGGAAGTCAATTGAAAGTGTTTAATGACAATGAAATTTTCCCACATTATGAAATCATTCAAAGCTGGCTCAATATCTTCTCAGAAATATCAGGAAACAAGTTGGAAGCTTTTGCACATCTCTGTTAGGTAAATTTCTATGCATTACAGTCCTGACCCTACTCCACTGAAAAAATGTTTGCAGCATTATCATCTTAAGTACATATCTATCATACAATGAGTGGATCTGAAAAAAACAAAAAGAGGAAAATAATGTCAAGAGGAACTTTACAGTGTTTGCTCTTACTGTGAATTAATTAAGATCCAGATCCAAGATAGAACCTCAAGCTGAGATGTCTAGTAATGAAAAAGAGTCAAATTTGCAAGATGTTCTGAAGAATATCCAGAGTAATCCAAATGGTGTACAGTCTCGTTTCTTTTAAGCAAGAACAACAAACATTCTTCCCTACTGGCCAGGCTGGACTTAAGTGTTGAAGAAGAAGACTTGTTGTCTTCTTATTACCTCACCTGTTGGTACATGGTAATACAAAGGGAAAATAAATTGTGAAGGGGTTTGGTTCTTGCAACAACAATGCCAGAGAGAGGAGGGGAAAAAGAGTACAAATACATAAGAAGCACTCATAGTCAAGTCATCAAAAATGAGTAAGTACAGCAAAGGAGAAGAGCAGAAAGCGCAGTGATAAAAACAGAATGGTGACACCAATCTGTATTTCCTATCTTTCTTCTCTAAGATAGGAGACTGTTGACAGCAATCATACATTTAAGTAACCTTCCACCTTATCCCATTATTTACATTGAAGTACATATTTCACTTCACTTGATGTTGACAGTAATTTATATATACATGTAATTATAAATTAGTATGGAATTATTGCATAATTATCTACTTGCTTAAACATAATGAAACAATGCTTAATATTTAAAAGAAATGCAATTTCCCTTTTGTTATGGAAAAAAATAATTGCTTTTTTAAGGAAAGAGTTCTCTTTTACTGACATTGGAAATACTAGACATAAGAAAATAGCTCAGACAAAAACCCAAATTTGCATTTATATATTTAGACCTGTAAAGGAAACCTGTATTTAGCATGAATGCATATGTGTGTGTGAATATGGAAATAGTTTGCATCATTAAGATTGAATTAGTGTTTGATAAGACTTTCAAATTACCTGCAGTTATAAACCTCCAGCTCAGAAGCACTGTATATTAAGGTAAAAAATATAAGCCCAAGTCAATGAAAATAATGTGATTTATACATTGATTTTACGTGAAATATTCTCCAAAATACTTGAATTATTTCCATATACAGACTCAGACCTTCATAGCTCATGAATATAGGTTCTGTATTTCGGAGATTTAAGAGCCCATACATCAACAACCGACTGCAATGACTGTGTGAAGGTGGGAAAGCTGGTGTGAGCCTTGAAGCTGGTGACTGCCCCATGTGTTGGTTCAGCAGTTTCTTTGTTTAAATTGAAGAGTCTCTACTGTATTACTAATAAACTGAAACACCTCTACAAATAGAAAAGAAAGGGGCCATGAAATATAATTTTGAAAAAAAATACTTGGAGTTAATCTAAATCTAAATCTATTGTTCAAATGAGAAAGCTGGTTTGAAATATTTGTATTTCGCTTTGTTTTTCATCAGAAAATTTGTAACTCTACAGAGGAGTTTTTTAAAGGATTACCTCTACAGTCACTGCCTTCAGTGAATATATTGACCTCAGCAGAGTATACAACTGAAGATCTACTTCCTTCTGGGAGTAGCATTTACTGTTAAATTGGTGGGGCAATGACAGCTTACATCATGTGATAGGGAGTAAGATAAAATGGACTCATACATCAGCATGAGACATGTTAGAGAAAACCATTGTAGTTCTCTGAGAGTTTACCTGGTGTCCTGAAATCATTCTGACTCCTCTTTCTCTTAAATCCACATCCTTTCCTTTTTTCTTTTTTTCCAGTCCATTTCTACACAATTTCTGTGTCTCTTCCCAGTTTTTTTGCTCCACATGCATCCATAAAAAACCTTTGCTGCTGCTGAATGTGAAATTGCTGCGCCTGCTCTGCTACCATAAACCTTAACCACTTGGTATCATGATTATTCTGTAGTGAAAGGTAGAGAAGTGAAATTTTGATTGTATTGGATGATCTTTTGGTTTTGGAAGCTCCTAGCTCTATTCCAAACAGGTGGCCAGTTTTTTGACTGTAGACTTATTGCATAAAGCATAAGTAATAACGTGTGAGAGACTTTTTTCTAGTACAGAAAATAGCAATTAGCAAAATAAAAATTTTGATTAGTAACTAACTGGTTGTAGGTTTAGCCCTTGAGGCAGCTAAACAGCATTCAGCTGCTCACCCACTACCCTGCCCCCAGTGGGATAGAAGGGAAAAAGAAGAGAAAAAGCAAAAATTGTATTATTTTATAAAAAATGAAGTGGAAGAAGGAAGAAAGAAAATAAACAGTGATACAAAGGCAGTCACTCACCACCTTCCAAGAGCAGACTAATTCTCTCCCAAGCAAAAGATGGCAAACCATCTTAAATCCTCCTCTTTTTCTTTTTTATTGCTAAGGATGACATTATATGGCATGAAATATCTGGTTTCTCTGGGTTATCTTCCTGGTTGTGTC
This sequence comes from Ploceus nigricollis, assembly GCA_013399945.1. Lineage (NCBI taxonomy): Eukaryota > Metazoa > Chordata > Aves > Passeriformes > Ploceidae > Ploceus > Ploceus nigricollis. The sequence continues at coordinate 922,099 of VXBC01008778.1, read as the reverse complement.
CTGTCACAAAAATCTTGGATATCCCCCTGTTCACAGGGGAACTGCAGCAGAGTGAGAAAAGGCCTGGATGTTGTGCAAGTGTTGTTCAGCAACAGCTGAAATATTGGTGTGTTACCAGCATTGCTTTAGGCACAAATCTAAAAACCCATTACCATACAAGCTGTGTGAAGAAAATTAACTCCACCCCAGACAGATATAACCATAATTTGCTTAGGAAATTCACACATTTTGGGGCACATGTTAAAATAATTTGCAAACTAGAAAACTATATTGCATAATGCAATGACAGTGCAACAGGTACTAGTTGACTGAACTAAAATTGTGGCAGTCTTCTTGTGGCTGACTGTGATACTGACTTAAAATTCATCAGATCACTTCACTGAGAGTAGTTGTCTTACTCAGGTCTCATGAGAAAAATTACCAGAATATGGCTTATAAAAGTACTACTTGCTGTGATTTTTGATTTTAGAATCTTCAAAATTTTCCTAAAATTAAAAATACATGTGCCCATACTTCTGTGTATGCATATACACACATATCCTCACCCTCATACATACATATATATATATATATATATATACACACACACATATATATAAATGATGTATCTCTTAAGGTTCACCAAGAAACTCATAATTTATTCAAGGATACTGCAGATCATATTTTGTCATTTGAAAGGCAATTAAAGAGTTTAAACATAGTTTTACAATAATGTTCTGATGCTAGTCCTGAAGAAACTAAAGATTTCTGATGGATTTGCATGAGTGCCGGCAGATTAGACTTTAATGCAGTAGTATTTGTATAACATTCAACTGGCCAAATTATCAAAATTCTGAGATAATCTAATAGAATAAATTAACAGAGGATTAAGAATGTCAGGAGTGTGCTGGGAGGAAATTGTGACTTTTGAGATGCCATAATGCCTGAACATTTTAGAGCCTGACTAATCTGTGTGGTCATCATTAAAAGGTGTATCATTGGAAGGATTCTAACAGACGTCAATCCTCTTAATTTTCTGTCTCACTGCTGTTGATAGCTTACCTTGATCTTAACCATTGTCAACAACTAATAAGCCAATGACATCACTAAGAAATTGTGGGGAGTTTTATATTTCATTTTCTTTTAAATTCTTGAACTTATATAAATTCAGTTTGCAGTCATAGAGCACAGAAGTCAATCCTCTACTCTTGTGCAATCCCTAAAGCTGTCATTGGAGTAGCCATGCCACTTTAATGGAAATAATCGTTCATCCACAGGGTTATTTGAGATGCCATCTGGGGTAGTGGCAGAAAATGACATGTTTTAAATGATGAGCAAGAATGTGCTGCAGGACAGGTGAAAATATAAACGTAGTATAATGCTGCGAGTCATTTGCTTTAAGTGTTAAAGATCTTCTGCTATAAATTTCCTAGCCAAGGTTAGAAGGACGTTATGTTTGGCTACCTTCAGCTACTGGTATGGAAACCAGCTGCAAGAAAAACATAGGATTTAAATACATTTCAAATGGGTATTAATTTCAATGCTCTATGGTGAGTTATTTCAGAGATGCATTGTGGTGTTCCCTGGTGATTTTCCACCATTATAAATCCCCATGACTGAAAGAAAGTAGCTTGCAATGAATGACACATTCAAGGTAAAGTGAGATTGCTGCCTGACATTACAGCTGGTAAAAAAGATAAATAACTAATTTATCTCATTATTTCCCCACACATCTTAAAAGATGAACATATGAAACTTATGATTAAAGAGGCATTTTCTTAAAGTTAGATTTTTTATTGCAATCCAGCCGGTACTGCAGTTTTGATATATTATTTTTATTTCATTAAAATTCTTAAGTACTTCTATTTCCTTAGAAAACCCATATTCCCTTTAGCACCTGACAGAAGAATCAGACTAGATTCTTTGGAAGGCAAAAAGAGGAAAGAATTTAACCTACCAAGGTAAAAAGTATAGAAGAGATGCTTTTTGAAGATGGCAGAGTTTTGGGGCTCCTTGAATACTTCTCTCCTTGACCTGAATATTCCCTTCTTGCTGGTAGAAAGATTAAAACATTGAGAAGGATGTGGAAACTCTGTCCAATACTTACCCCATGCCTATTTTTTTCTCTGTCTCCAGTACTGCTGAGATCAGTTACAAAGCAAAGTTTACACTGAAACACTGGGGTAGACATACACTACAGCCCCTTTGCACAGATGAATTTAATGAAATGTTTTGCCAAAAGGTTCACCACCCTTCAAAAAAATGGAACTGTTGAACTCTATGACTTCGGTATTGCCAACATCTAAAAGTCCGAAAGTATGCACTTCTTAATCTTCTTAATAGGTAATCTTCTTAATAGGAGTTGCAAAAATATTATAGTATTCACAAGCAATATTTTTCTGTTTTTCAGAATAGTAAAGGTCTTATTTTCCAGCCTCAATTATAAGACTTACAATAAAAAGTCCTTATTTTAAAAAAAATATGTTTGCATGTACAGTAATATCATATATTATTATTGATTAAATGAAATGTTGTTTTAAGAAAGATGTTAAATATGTTGAGACTTATGATAAAATCATAAAAAATTATGAATGGTAATCAGTATTTCTACTGGTTTTCTATTTCACAGAGAGTTAATTTTGATATATGATTATTTTAAAAGTGTTGCTTTTCTGGAAATTAATAATTATGTGAATCACTGGATTCAATATAAAATTATTTTTAAGTACTTCAAACAAGGCTTTTAAAATAGTAGTCTGGTATTTTGATTAATTTGAGAGTATTGCAAGCAAAAGAATTAAAATACCATCTTCTTCTCACACTAGAAAATAAGTTGAAGGGTGAATTTTGGGACTGCATTACTACAAGGGAAGAAAATATAAGAATGACATTTGAAACGTCATGTCAATCACTGCTGTTGGAGTTTTCCTATCCATTGTCATGCTTGATCTTCAGACTCCAGGGAAACACCAGAACAGTAACAGACAGTAAATTTGTCTTGCTTAGCCTACATCCAGGAAATAAATAATCTGAAACTTACACGCAGTTCTGTTCTTCATGCAGCAGGTTTCCATAGTGTTCACTGTTGTTGACAAGAATCAGGGTGAAATTTTGATGAAGATTGAACCACTGTTGACAAATTGTTAAACCAGAGACTTCCTACAACCTCTCCTTGTAGTGCATGCTTGACAATAAAGAGACTTTTTTATTTTTATTAATATGATGCAATGTGGGAGATGGCCATGAGGAAACAGGACTTGGAATGCCATGGGAAAACACAAGCCAGAGCAAGAAACTGGTGCCAACTCCCACCATGCAATGGTTTTCTATGCAAAACATCCATGTCTGCATTCCTCTGGCACTCCCCTGTTCTGGAAAGTACTGTGTCCCCTGCTCCCCCATTGGCCTCCCCACAGAAGCCACTCCTGTTCTCTTCCCCATTGGTAGAAGTTAGATCACCCCACCTTAACTCCTCCCTTGTCTCCTCTCCCCACTGGACAATGTGTACCCAGACCCCGTCTTCCACCCCTCAGTTATATACCCTGGCCCCTCCCTTATTTGAGGCTCTTTGCCTCTGATCCCTTTGAGCAGTGGTTGTGTTCACATCCTCTCTGTTCCTGTACCTCCCTTCCTAAACCCTCAGAGCTACCTGAAATAAACCCTCTTGGATTCATCAAGCAAGAAGCCCTCTCGTCCTTTTCTGGTGAGGCATTTTATTACGTCATCCGGGCTTGGGTGGAAGGTGGGCTGGAGGATCGGCTGGAGCAGCCCTGAGGCGGAGATGCCCTCAGTGCTGCGGGCTCCCTGACAGCACCTGCCCAGGAAGAGACACCAACCCGCAATGGAAGAACACATTATTTTGAAAATTATAATCCATTTTTTTTAGCAGCAGGATAATTGCAATGAAATTTACTGCCCATCCAGTGGCTGTGTAAAAAGCAACACGTTGACAAAACATCACTGAACAAAAAGTAGCAGTATAATTAAGCCACCATAAGTAGTAGCAGCTATATTAAAATTGTCTGTCTTCCTTTTACTCTCCTTCTCCTAACTTGCAGCAAAGATTTATAAATGTGAGTTTTAAAAGCATTTCCACAGCATTCCTTGGTAGTAATTGCATTCATCATTACTGACACTAACTGCATCAATACAGAATGTACAAGAATGCTATTTCTTTGAATGCTTGTTCTTTTGATCACTGCTCCTCTAAATAATATAGGAGGTTACCAAGACTTTTTTCTTTAGCATCAATTTATCACAAAGAAAGCACCATTGCTTCTTACTGCTTTTAAGTGATACATTCCTGTTGAAATCTGATTTTATACCACAACTATTGCTAAAATACAGCATTACCAGGCTGGAAGAGTGGATTCTCATAAATAGAATAGATTTGAAAAATTTGTTCACTGATCTGTTGACATTAAAAATTCCTTTAAATGAGCAACCTCATATTGATCTAGCACCTTTGAATTATAGTATCTCTGAGATACTATAATAATTTTTATGTTGTGGTGGTTTTTTATTATTTTTATTATTTTCTAAACCTCCCCCCTGTTTTTAAGACTATTCTCTACTGCAGAGCTTTTGGAAGGAGACATCTATTTTACATTTTATGGCCCAGTACGTGACATGGAAGCCAAACTTCAACAGCATTCTCAAAGAAAGCTTCTGCTGTTTGTCTACATTATTTAGCTTTAACCTCTTTGTAGGGGAAGCTATCCAGTAACTGCCTGGAACTTTAAAAGCAAAGCAATTAACATGAAATCAAAACTGGAGAGTAACTCAATAGGTGAAAAACACAAAGCCAAATAAATAGATTAGCAAGCCTATATAAGAATTTCATACTTTCAGAGCTTCAATTTCTGATTACCAGACAACAGCATGAAGCATTAAGAAATTTCTGGGAAAAGAAATCCTTCTATTTCTAGATGTAGGTTTGTGTTTAGTCCAATGGGATAGTGTAATATGGGTAGCTGAAATAGGTACATAAAATTCATTTAACTTCACATAAATATGAAAATTCACTAGCCTCAGTTGGTACAAAAGATAAAGAAAATCTGAATTTATATAAAAACACACTTTTTTCATACTACTGCTACAAGTTTATTTTGACATCTACTCATAAACCACATTATGCATATACAAATATGTGTATTTTCCTTATCTACTGATAAGTAGAGTTCCAAAATAATATGAATATGCAGAAATTGCATATTAGGTTAATTAATTGTTATTTCTGTCTTTCTCTAATAAACTTCTAGAAAACCAAAGTGATTAGAAGCTTGTCACTTAAAATCCATTGACTTCTATGAAATTGCACATGTAGTCAGGAACACTGCTTAATTTAAATATTTTATATGCATATTGTCATACATCTGCACTGATATAAGGGAATAAGGGCGTAAAGATGCACTGCTTTCAATCTCCACAAAACTTAAGCGCTGAGTAGGTAAAACATTTTGCCTAAAAACAGAATGGAGAAAATTAACATTCAACATGACATATAACAATATCTATGATAGGAGGCGTAGAAAGGAATTTGCTCTTAATTAGAGATGGAAACACCTGATCAGAAATTGATGTTATAGAGTTAGTTAGGGTCCTTAAAGATCATCTAGCTCCAACCCCCTGCTGTGGGCAGGGGTACTTTCCAGTGCCAGGTTTGTGGAATCATAAACTTTCCTGACAGTTCAATTTTTCCTTTGAAATGCTTGAACTATACCTTTGAGTTAAGGTATGTGAGAGAATTTCCCCAGTTTAGTAATAGTGCTTGTATCAGCTGCATACAGCTGAGAAAATGCAGAGGAAATGCAGTTTAACTGTGTATCTAAGCTGACAAAAAATTCTCTCAGAAATCTGGAATTAAATCTGGCCAAGAATGTAAAGGAAAACAAGAAGTGCTTCTTCAAATACTTCAATATAAAAGGAAAACAAAGAATAATGTGAGACTGGGACTAAATGGAGGTAATGGAGAATGCAGAGAAAGCAGAGCAGCCGAATGCCTTCTTTGCATTGTTCTTCAATGACAAGACCAGCCCTCAGGGATCTCTGACACGGGAGACCAGGGTAAAGAATGTTGGAAGACTTTCACTTGTTTAAGGGAAAGTGAATTAGAGAACATCTAGGAGAACTAGACATCCACAAGTCATTCACATGGTGTTGTTTCTCTCTTAACATCACAAGCGGCTTTGACAACATGGAAAGATGGAGTCCTAAGGAATTAGGAGGATTTTTAAAGTACTTACAAATGTTTGTCCTTCTCATATGCTTTGCATTTATTTAGTTAGCATTCAGACCATGCAGACACTACAGACATCAAAGACAAATGGTGTTGGACAGCAGGACAAGCAAGTAACACCTTGGGATGATGAACTAACATACCTTTGAGTATTGCTAGTGAGAGAATATCTTTCAGAAAGAACAGGTTCCAGAAGTTTTAGCAATGGCTATCATGTAGGTTTGATGCCATCTGTACATAAAAGGTATCTTCCCTTCTCACTGATCAGGTCCTTCAGTTGAGGTAGCAGCTTATAACAGTTCCTTCTTATATAACAGTTTAAAGAAAAGGGTTGATTATTTATTTTTTAATTTATAATATGCTGTCATATGTGACAGGCTGCAAACTCGTTGAAAATGTTAACAAAGGTAAATAAAATTTTCAGTTCTCATATGTGTAATATTATCAGAAAGACATTTCAGATATATCCTCACAGCACTATGTATAAACAAATTATGAAGACCCCGCATGAAAACTCAAGTATGTGCAACAAAGATCTGAAAAATTTTAGCCTGTTTGTCCAGAAAAAAGAACAAACTCTTTCTCTGCAATTTACATAATAGATGTAAAAGTGATGTAGATGTCTGTGTACTAAAGAGCAAAATTCCACCTTTTAGTAGAACACACACTTGTTGCCTTTGGCTCATCCTTGTATTTAAAAATGACCAGGATTAAAGGTATTTTTAACACGTGTCCTAGTATAAGTTCCAGTTCATATGTAGTGCATTTGCTATAATATCATACAAAAGAAAAAAAATCCACAGTGCAAATAATGGGAAAAGAGAATTATTATGCATCCAAACAGAAGAGCGATATAAATTTTAATAAAAGGAAAGCTGGAAAATAAAAAAAATATTCATACTTTTTGGAGGGATATTAAATTGCATTTGCCTATATTCTTACATTTTGTTTGATTTCTCCTACAAGTCCCACAGGGTTTTATGAAAGGATGATACAAAAATATTTCCATAGGATTTAAAATGATCTTGAAACAGCTGCAATTAAACTAATAATTTAAAAAAAACCTGTTAGGATCCTATATTGTCTGCCCAGAACTATTATGGTAGTAGAACAGACGATGCATTGGTTACTTAAAAGTGGTTTTCATTTTTCTGTAAGGCAGAAACTTTCACTGTAGAAGACTGGGATCTGTTCTCTCTGAGGCCCATGAAGAGTCTCTCTGCTGGAGATGCCATGATTGTCACTGAATCCTGACTGCACCTACACAGGAGAAACAAGCCTGGTCTTGCTGCCTTTAATATCGGCAGTAGCCTTCCCAGCAATTTACAAGGTAGGAGTTGAGATAGGACCTAAGCACTGTCTTCGTGGTGTTATCTTCCCTCAGTTCCTGCTGCCTGTTAAGAAAACCTTGAACTTTAATGTCCATAAATCCCACAGGTCTCGTTCCTACAAACCCTGGAACTGGCATGGTTGTGGGATGAACCTCTCCTAAGAGATATTTGTCCATAGTCATTGAGAGAATTTCATTTCTGAGAATGAAATTATTAATGTCAGCAAAGAGGCTTTAAAATCAAAGATAACCAGGGTAAGAGGTCTTTTCTGCAGAATAACTCTGATGAGAACAGTAATAGACAAAAATAAATTAATTTTCTAGGTCAGCTGTTCCCGTTCTGTGAGACACCAAGGATATATGATTATAGATTCTGTAAACTGTAGACTGGATAAGACAGGGAAACCTGATATTTCATCAAAATAAGGTTTTTGGTGTCTCCACCTTCCAGGGATATGAAGTAGCTCCAATTCAAACACCTTCAATAACCTTGATTTTCCATGTCAGCATTCTACATTATTTGAGGTGCAAGACAGACTATCTGTCTTCCTTAAATGGAAAGCTTCTCTTTTTGCTGTGTGATTGGTCAAAAGGTACCACCTGCACTCCGTTTGGAGTGTTGCCAAAGTCTAGAGAAGGTAATGATTATAAATTAATCTTAGAAAAGAGCACAAAGTGTATTCTTGAACATATAAAACTGATAGTACTGAGTGGAAACAGTTCTAAAATATGATTTTATAACAGACTTCTGAATATGATAAGTGATTCCAAAACATAGCTTTTATTTGAGCCTACATATCAGCTTATAAGGATGAGGAAGGGTAGGGTGAACACTGCTTTTTAGCTGCTCTGTGCACTTTATCTTTTTCCTTTAATCTGACTCACACTAAGTACTAGATTCTCTGATTTGATTTCTTATTAGCAGCAGTGAATGATGAAAAGCACAGTGGCCTTCACAGGCATTTCAGAACTGACACTCTATTCTTTGTGGACAAGATACATTATTACTGATAAAATTTTGACTTTCACCTTAGTCAGATTTTCTAAGAAGTGTGCTAAAAAATAATTTGAGTAATTTGGGAGCTTCACTGCAACTTTGAATAGGATTCAAACAACCTCTGAATTATGCTTTGCTTGTTTTACACAGCTCTTCTCCATAGGTACAACATATGTCTGAAATATGATTCTATTATGTGAAGTTTAACAGGGAAGTACTAGGATTAAGTTAACAGTGTAGTTAACAGTGATATGAGTATAGGGAGGACAGAAAATTTTGTATGGTTTGCCATTTTGCTTGGTTTCATTCTTCCAGTCTAACCTGAATAATGTGTTACTTTACTGGTGTACTTTCATTTGAATTATTGTGAGGTACACATAGGTCTCCAAGTATTGACACTGAGAAATTGCAATTATTATTGAGTTGGACTTGGACATATTTCATTACACTGATATTTATTTCTCTCTCATGAACTGCAATATATAGCTGTCTTCTTCAACTCAAAACACACCAAAGTTTTTAAAGAACTCAAGACCATTACTGAAGTCACATTGCAATAACTCTAATAAATTGCACCTGTGAACTCCTCTCTGGTTTATTTATATACTGTATCACAGGTTATTAACAGAAAATAACCCACTGAGATACAACATTCTTGTTTACAGTGAGATGCTGGTAGTGACAGCAGGAATATAAAACATAAAATCAACAGGGAACATAGAACTAATAAAAAGACAAGGGTCTATAAAGCAGAAAAAAAATCCAAAGCCAACTGTGAAGGCAAAAATAAAATAAAATAAACTTCCATCATAAAACAATCAAAAATCTGCAGTATATTTATAGATACTAGAGAGCACAAATACCCACTGAGCTTGAATACTTATGGCTGTCAGGAAATCTGTGAGCTATTCAGAATCAAAATTTGATCAGCAGAACATATATCTCAAAAAGATGGTTATGTCTATTTCACTATAGCAAATGAAAAGGATAAAAAAGGAAGAAGAGAAGAGAGAAGAGAAGAGAAGAGAAGAGAAGAGAAGAGAAGAGAAGAGAAGAGAAGAGGAAATGATCCACTGAGAAAACTACATTTAAGGATAAAAAAATAAAAATAATTTTAAAAAATTTTGAGAAACTGAGAATATCTTGAAACTGTTTGGACTCATTATTCCCCTTAAAATACATCTAGTATCTTTACAAGTATCCTGATACATACTATGGATAGATGCTGTGAAGATATTGCCCATTCTGTTGCTCAGTACCAAAATTTCTCTTTGTCATACCAAGAGAAAAATCGTCTGAGATAAGAATGATAACCTGAAAGTGGTGAGGATATGATGATTATTTTATATATCATTTTATATTCTGTGGGATGTAGTCTATAGAGATCTGCAGAGCTCCTTGTCTACAATCCTCCACATCAATTTTTACATTGTGCTTCTCTATACCTGCATTTGTTTGATGTCACATTATTTTCAAAGGGGCAGAGGGATTTTTCAAAATAAAAAGAAAATTAAGCGCTTTGGTTTTTTTTAAGAAAGATAATAGGTAGGGTGTATCTCTTCCTACTCCTGACATTGGAAAACAAGAAACATTACAATTTTTAGCACTCATTAGTTGACAAATTCAAAAGTGACATCTATCAAAATAAATAAAAGGCAGAAGTATTTCCCAGCTATAAGTACTGTATGTTTAGTTTGGAAAACATACCACAAAATGCTGGTGGGGTTGGAAGAGGATAAACTTTGGAATAAGGCACACAGTTACATTCTCATCTCATGTGGAAGTGCATCTTCTCATTTATGGCATAGTGAAATAGTACATTTCTGGGATAAAGCCAGTTCACATATCGCTCAGTCCCAGACAACAGTGCCAGGCACAGAGTAACAGAGTCCTGAGGTTTGGAGATGAGACAAAAATTTTATATTTATGTCACCAGGAGAAAAATAGCAAGAGTAATAGGAAAGACAAAAATGTTGCTGGCTAGCTCTTGAAAATCCAGTCCCATTTCTCCTCTGAACCAAGATTCTCTCGTTCATTATTTCCTCATCCCTCAGACCTATTTTATTATCCATGCACAGAATTGCTACAGAATCGCTCTAAAAACCTTATCTGTGCTTACCAGCAGGATGCAGTTTTTATCAGTCAACATGGAGTCACACAGCACCCTTTCCCATTAGTGTGGACTCTTCAGGAGTGTGAAGGTTTTACAATATAAATAATATTAGTCCTTATTCTGCTTCGAATTCTGGGTGCCCATAGTAAAATACAATAAACTAATTTCAGTCAGTACAGGTACTGCTCTCTGGGCTAGTCACAGACCCACTGCATTAATTCTCCATAGTATGCCCAAAGGGTAAATGAAATCACCCAGCTTCCCAAGGGCTGCATATCTTGTGGGATAATTTCACTGAGGGTCTACTCTAGCTGGATGCCTTCCTGGCATTCTTCATCTCTAGCAGGGAGTATTCCTGTATTGTTAGTTGTTTGGGGTTTTTTTTTTCTTTTTTTTTTTTAATTCTTTTTTTCCCCTGATTCATTCTGAACAAAATACTTCACAGTGTTGTCAAAAAGGCTGAAGTAGACAACCCCCTGTGTTATTTTTTCAGCTGAAGGGAATCATCATTGTTACAAATAGCTTCACTTTATGTATCAGCTTCATGCTCACCCCTCCTAATCAGCAGAGATACCTGATTTATTCACTTCTTTGAGGGTTTAAAGTCATTGACTATGACAGTTGTAGTGGAAGGGATATACAGCCTGTAAGTCATACACATCCCTTGTGGGGTTTTCCAAGGAGAATATCAGCATTCTTGTACGTTTTTAAGGAAAATCTTCCCCTAATATTTACTAAAAAATAGTGGGCAACAATCCTTTGCACTATTTCCTGTGCACCTCTATGCAACGAATCTGTACAGAGCTGATTAGCATTAACAAGCTAAGAATTAAATATCAAGATGATTAGGATCATCTGATTTTTTGCCACTCTACCACATCCTACTGTTATCAGCAAATCTTGGAAATTAACTGATCTGATCTGCCTTGGGATAATGTTAATATGTAGCATAACCTACACATTGTTCCACTTCATCCTACATATATTGCTCTGAATGTAAAATTGTGTATTTATTAATCAGTAATAATTTTATTTGTACAAAAAAGAAACAAAGAAACCATATTTTTGTCTGTTGTTTCTTAAGCAGTGAAGTAAATTGAACTTTAGCTGCCGAATCAGAAGGGCCACCTAATCTACAGTGCACAGTTATTTTAATTTATAATGGACATTTTTGCTTAGCTCATAAGTATCTGATGTATTTAAAAGAAAATAGAGGGGGGAAAAAAAAAGCACTTACAAAAGAGTACAAAGGTCCCTGAAGACACAACATCTCATTTTCAATTCAGTTGGCAAGAATACTAATTGCATTATCACATATTCAACAGCATTCAGCTAAGTTTATTCACTCATCCTTAAGACCTGGGATGTCTGGCAGGTCACTGCCAATAAGCACTACCTTGAGAACCTCAAATTATGGTATACAAAGGAAATTAGATGTAGAGCTGCTGAAAAAAGAATCTCACAAAGAAGCTAGATTTCAGTCTTTGCCAGCTTCATGACTGAGTCAAAAAATATATTTGTCTCCATGAACTAAACAAAACAAACAAGCCCATAACTTTCACAAGCATAAAAGAGAAAGAAGGAAAATATATAGGATGATCTGCAAATCATGAAACATGAGATTACAAAGGATGTAGATGAATCAGGAATCGACATGCCAAGAAGCTGCATCCCACAATCTTATACTCTGTCATGTGTGTGTTGTACTCAATTTCACTGATTCTGAAATGAGAAAGTGAAATTCCGAAATTACTTTTATTTTTTTGCTTCCTTTTTTTTTCCAATAAGTTTGGCATTAAATTAAAGCCTGCATATTTCACAGCATGAGGAGAGAAATCAGGAAAAAAGGATAGATGACAGGAAAAATCAGGAGGAGTGGTCATCTTTATCATCAGGTATAGGAGCTTCAACAATGTGCTGTTTAAACACAACAGGAACAAATTAAGACTCAAATAATAAGTTTAAACAGCAGTCATGGTGGATGGAATCCTGTCCTTCAGGTATGTTGAACGGCACCACTCAAGTTGATATAATCTGCAAATGTGCTGAGATTGAACTCAATCCCTCAGTCTATGTCATTAATGAAAAAATTAAATTACACTGGTCTAAATACAGACCCCTGAGGGGCACCACTTGTCACTATGTCCATCGGGACTCTGAGCCATTGACCACTACCCTCTGGATGGGACTGTCCAACTGCTTTCTTACCCAACATCCACTTATCAAATCCATCTCTTTCCAATTTAAAGAGAAGGATGTTGGGAGGACTCTGTCCAAGACTTTACAGAAGTCCAGATAAATGACTCTGTAGCCCTTCCTTTGTCCACTGATGGAGTCACTTCACAATATAAGGCCACTGGCTTGGTCAGGTAGGACTTTCCATTGGTGAAGACACACTGGCTGTCTCAAGTCACCTCCCTGTCCCCCATATGCTTTATCACAGCTTCTAGGAGGACCTTTTCCATGACCTTCCCAGGCACAGAGGTGAGGCTGACAGGTCAGTAGTTCCCAGGACCCTCCTTTCTATCCTTTTTAAAGATGACAGCATCTTTATGAATCATTATTTTGTAAAATTTATGTATTATTATTTTTCCAGTCACCTGGGACTTCACCTGATTGCCAAGACTTTTCAAATGTGGCTTGGCACTACATCAGACATATCCCCCCAGATTCTGTGATGCATCTCTTTGGATCCCATAGACTAATGCACATTCAGGTTCTTCAGGTGGTCATGAGCCGGATATTTACTTACAGTGGGAAGCAGGTCGCTGCCCCAGTCCTCATTCTGCTGCACGTCCATTCAAGAGATGTGGGAAGAGGTGTTGCCAATGAAGACTGAGACTGTTGCTACAAGTTTTCCAGCATTGTTGGGGGGGTAAATTTTCTTTGACCTTCCTTTGCTGGTTAGCATACCTGTAGAAGCTCTCCCTGTTTTTCTCTATGTCTTTTCTCAGGTTCAGTTCCATCTTCCCTTTGCCTTCCTCAGCCCGTCTCTACACAACTGAACATCATCTCTATACTCTTCCCACACTACCTCTCCTTGCCTCTACTCTCTGTGCACTTGCTTGTTTCTCTTTAGTTCCCTAATCAGCCATGCCAGTCTTGCAACCCTTGTCTGATTTCTTGCTCCTGGCGATTGCTAGTCCTTGCTCTCTATCAAAGTTTTCCTCAAAGATCTGCCAGCTCTGTTACACTCCCTTGTGTAACAGAGGGCAGTCTGACAGGGGATCCCATTCACTATCTCCTTGGAAAGCTGGGAGTTTGCTTTCCCACAGTTCAGGTACCTAACTTTATTCCTTACCTGATCCATATCCCTGAGGATTGCGATTTTCACCAATGCATGATCACTGCAGCCCAGGCTGCCTTCAGTCTTGATGTCCCTGGTTAGTTCATCTGCATTGGTGATCATTGCATCCAGTATTGCATCCACACTGGTAGGCCTGTCTATTAGCTGGTTCAATAATTTATTCTCAATGTATTCTGAGAATTTTCTGGATTGCCTACAGCTCACTGTGCTACTTTTCTGGCAGATGTCAGGGTGGTTGAAATTCCTCAGTAGGGCAAGAGTCTGAAAGTGTGACGCCTCCAGGAACAGGACACTGCAAGTGTGCTGCAGTGTGACTAGAACACATCAGAGTCACTGGCAAAAGGCCCACAGTAATGACCACATAAAAATTTCCTCAGAAACATCTTCTCTAACGTGACTCAGTTGCCATGCCTAAATAGTCAAATATCCCTTTGAAGCACAGCAATATCTAAAAAGGTCACTTTCTGCTGTCTCAGTGATACTGTGTTCCTTTGCATTGTCACTGATTATAGAATACTCTTTTCCATCTAATGAAATATGGCATAAGTGGCTTTTTGTTTGGTTAGGTTCGTTGTTTTATTTTTTGGGTTTTTGGGGTTTTTTTTTTTGTTGTTGTTTTTTTTGTTTTTTTTTTTTTTTAATTTAACTTCTGTGAACATGAATTTGGCCATATAAAAATTAACACCATTGAGATTAACATCTTCCTCCAAACAATTCAGAGTGGTCAGTTTAGTAGATTTGTACACACTGTTATTTATCACTTCACTAACTTTTGCTGTCTTAGAAGTGATTGGTTTGGGATTATTGGGGTTTTTTTATATTCAAGGTAATTTTTAAAAATATTTTCAGTGGTAGATGTATTCTTGAGGTGCAAACACCAATAGTCTGGAGCTTGATATTAATTTCATTTAATTTAATTGACCTATACAATATCTCTGCATTAATCCAAGTCACTGGGCAGTATTCAAATGCATTTTCCAATGTTTGAGCAACAGGTTCAGATTTGTTACTCTGTACTCCACCCTCTCCCCCAAAATACTCAAGGTATCATAACTTAGCTATAACCTTATTTTCTTACTATCTTTGCATTTTCATCTCTCAGTATTAGTTCAGTCTAACTTGACTATCAGCAGCTGTAGGATCTTTAAGCAATCTTTCTAGCATCCATTAAATCTTAATGATTTTTGCGTTAATTAATTAATGATTTTCACAGCAAAGCAGTATAAGGTAAATTTGCTAAGTAGAATAGAGTTAATTTTTCAAACAGATCTCAATGGGGATATTGTGTCTTCATAACTGACAACTCAAAAGGCAATGAAGCAGAACTTAAAACAAGTCCTGTGTCTTGGCCTCGCTGTATATTACTAACAATAACACCAGAGCTGAGGAAACAGCTCACTGTATTTCAGTTTGTGGAGCGAGCTACTGTCAATGTAATGGCAGCAGTGTCAAATTCATGGGTTATGTTTACACTGTTTACAATGTACATACTACAGTGTTATGTTAAACGCGGTAAAATTCCGTCAAGATTACTTTCATAGGAGAATGCAGAATGAAGTATCCTCCAAAGTCAAAGTGTGTTCAAATTCACCTTTTTGGATCTCTTCTAACAGCCCAGTACACTATCTGAAACAGAAGAAATCTCATTTCCAGGCTGCCAGTTCAGTCCATGTATACAGGTGGGCATCTCTCTGCTGGTCTCACAATGGTTTTAATACAGTTGTTTGGCATTAGTAAGTCTGCTAGAATTTTTGAACATTGTCAAAAAAACATAATGGGATTTTAATATATTCTCGTGTCCTTCTGGCTGTCCATCTAGCTTACAGTTTTCTGACATTGCTTTCAGAATTAGACCCACACTCATGTGAGCAGTGCTGTCATGGCCAGGATGGCCTGCTCTGCATTATCCAGTTTGTGCAAGGACAGCGGGGTGCCGTCCCAAGCAGAGAAGCTGCTACATTAATATACAAGGCTCTAGAGTTGACAGATCACTGCTTCTAGGGGAGAATGCAGAATGCCATTTTCTCATCTATAACCTTTATACTTTGAAGGTTAAGAGTCTGTTGGAACCCAGGGAAAGGGAAATGTTTCTCTGTCTGCTCTGGGGGGTCCTGACCCCCAGGGGAGCACTGACTTTGACCCTCATTCATGGAGAAAGTTTCCTAGACTTCAAGATAGACTAGAATCCACAAAAATGTGAAATAGATTATAGAGAATAGTGTAAGTGTATCACTTGGTGAGAAATTTAGGTTTTAGGATTTTTAGTATGTTGTGGATGGAAGCAAGATAGAGGGCACAGGGTGTTGTCTCGAGTTCATTTTTTCTTCCTTCTTCTTCCTTCTTCTTCGTGGGTTTGGGTGGTGTCTTGTAATTGGATAGAAAGGTCCGCATTGAGGGTCTTTAGGAGTCAGTTATTGGGTTAAAAAGGAATATAATCTAGGTGTCACTTCTTAATTGGGTAGCTTAGTTTTTTATTAAACTTAAAAGGCCTTGTAACATGAGATTGTTAGCCATTTTCTGTGCTGTTTTCCTGCATGCAAGGTCTGGTGCAGACGGCATGCTGAAGTTTTGATAAGATAGCAATAAAACAAGAAGCTGAAGACTGAAAAAGTCCAATGCGTCTCTCGTTCCTGACACAAAACTGCTCCAGGAGGGCTTCCCCCGTTAGGGGAGCCCACAGGGAGAAGCCCAGCATGGGGCCAGGGAAGCCACAAGAGTCTGACCAAAGTGTATCATATTAAAAGCAGGAATATTTCTAAAAAGAGAAACCAAATCAAACAAAACTACTTTGATTTTAAAAGACCTAAGCCAAAAATCATTCACTAATATAAGTTAATTAACTTTATAGGTCTTTGTAAAGAAACTGTGAGAACATAGCATACCTTATGAACAATCCCAAAACATAGATTCTTACAATACTCTCTGCCTCCCAGACATTCACATACACACACACACACAGAGAAAATGACATTTATGGGTTTGTTTATTACCAGTTGTGTCCTTTCTAACTCAGGCCTTTTGAAATGACTCATTTCACAGCTAGAGATTATTTCCATACAGACCACATTTGATTAATGATGCCAGCTCACATTAGTCACAGTTCTTTCAAGAAAAACTTTGATACAGGCCATCTGTTGGAGTCTAGTAAGACTATATGCACATGCAGGCTAAAGCATTAAGCAAAGTATCTGAAGAGAGATTAAGAACACAAAAACAGGCTGTGTTCTGAATTAGTTCCTCTAATCTGCTCAAAAATTATTTGACATCAATAAAAGCAAAACCAGGGAGATTTGTTCTCCACTGCTTCTCAGATAAACTTTAAATTCAGATCCTGCAATTTTTTCCAGATAGTCAATAAAATGGACTTTTTTTTTTAAAGTACAGTGTTAAAGGCATGTAGTCTTTGTTAAAAAAGACTGGAAATCCCCAACTTCATGCCTTTAATTTCCTTCCAAGTTAATATAAGTGAAGGCGGACATGAACTGTAGCATGCTTCATAGAAGTCACCTTCCTGTCTTCCTGTGGCAGGCACTCCTTATGCAAGTCATGACCCAGATAAGAGTCTCCAGGTTTCTGTGAACCCTGGCAATTTGATTGCCATCTTATAGTGAGAAGCCTGCTCATCTCGGTCTGCTATATGCTTTTAGAAAAAGTATGCCATGCCTGGCAGCTTGTGGAGGGTGGAGAGGGGAATGAACAAAGGAACTTTTTATGTTCTGTAGATTTCTGTGTTAGACCTTCTGTAAGACAGACTTATAGAACTCCACCAGCAGAGTCAACAGTGCGCGTGCTGCACATGGATGTCTAGAAGGGAGATCAAAAAGCCAGAGTTTTCAGCCTTTGGTACACAACAGGTGGAATGCTACCAGTAACCTGGGAGGCACTCTTATATCTTATGTAAAAACTGATAGGAGAATTTGGGTGTGAGAGTGCTTATGGGCAAAGTATAAAAGCAGAGAGTAAATACATATTGGATTTTTCCCTTTCAGTCCTCAAAGGTTCTGCAAGTAGCTTATGACGTTTCAATTGGAATCACCCTGAGTATTCCTATCAAAACTTTTGCTATAATCAGGTCATTTCTGAACAGTGCATTGTGAGTGCTCAATTTTGAATTGCCAGATAAATAGCTTGGTTGTGAATATGCATAGAAGCCACAGGGGCAAGGTTCTGTTCTGTCTTGAACTTTCTCTTGAAATCAAGCTCATTATTTTCTGTGAATGTTTCTCAACCAGTGAAAATTCTGATTAGTGCAATATTTTGGACAAGAAGAATTAAAATAATATAAATGCACTGAACAGATGTTCCATGTAAATTTTGATCATTACTCCTGTATGGCATTGTTTCTGTGCAACGTGATCATAGTTTACTGTGGAAATGCTTCTTTTTTTGTTCCTGTCTTCCAGATGCTAGTACCTGCAATGAAATGAACTAGATGCTCGGTTGTCATCCTTGACATTTTTTGTTCCAATAAAAACCGACATCTTAAACCTCCTTTAGGTTGTATTTGTTACATAGGACAGCTGGTGGAATAAAAGGGAAAATTGGTTGGAGAGATACAGTGTCTAGAAGTGGGCTGTATAATTATTCATTTAGCATAAGATTTCCCAACATTTTAAAAAGTAATATGTCATGGAAGGTACATAACAATAATCAAACTTGAAGGGAGAAAGAGAGAGAAAGAAAAACAACATGGAAAAACTATCTAAGCAACAGCTGTGGCTTGGTAGCCAGGAAGATTTAGATCTATAAAGGTTACAAATCCTTTAAACAAATGGTGGGCATACCTTCTCAGCTGTATAAATGCACCCACTTTTTCAGCCTTTTTCTTCCACTCATAAGTTAATTTTTTTTACGTGTCTTGCATCTTAGTAAAACAAACCACCATATATTACTGCTTCTATTTTTCTCAATTATGTTTCTTTCTTTTTCCTTGGGTATCAACTGTTACACTCTTATTGAGGAGGGCAACAAGGGAAAAAAGTACTGGACTTGACACCATTATTTAGAGTAAGATTCTTAATTAAGTATTTCTCTAACATAATTGGCAACACTGGAAATGAACTAAGGCTGATTCAGAGAGGAGACTTTATCAGGATAGATTGCACCACTGCACCATCTCAGACACAAAAGTTAATTCTTAATATATCCACTGTATTTCAAAAGCAAGCAAATACCTTGTGACTAAAAATACAGAGAGTTCCGTGCAGACACCTGTTTCTATTCTATGCCAGAAAAAGAATATTAAATGCAATCACTGCTGCTGAAATGAACTGTAGTCCTCTGTGCTTTTAGTACATGCCCAAAGAATGAGCAGCTATACTTTTGCTTTTCTCCTTGCCTCCTCCATACCCTGTTAAATTCTGTATGCTCCTGTACAGTCATTTATCAATGCTAATCCTCATCTTAGTGAATTTTCTGAGCTCATATGGCAGCTACTTTCCCAAGACCAAGTCTTCTATGTATTCAGATAAGGATGGACTGGTTCAGAGAGTTCAGGTAGTTTCATAAATTCTCTGCAGAGCTATAAATCATATTCCTTGATAGCAGTCAGTCACAGTATGCTTGATAACAGGAGAGACATGGTGTGCTTTGCTCTATTAAGATTTTCCAAGTGGCATGATAAATTTCATACTCTACAGTAGAAATACACAGATAATTTGCACCTCTTGGGTGCTTTTATTTGGTCATCTCACTTCTTGCCTGGATGACTTTGAGCAGATGCCTGAATGACAGCATCATATTTCAGGCACTGGCATCAGACATTCAGTGGTCTCAAGCACTCTTTAGCCTTAGAGTCATCTTTTATGGAATGAAGCTTAGAATCACCTTCAGCTTCTCATCCATCGCATTGTTCAATATCAGTATCTTGATAATTAGACAGAAATGTATATAATTATGTGTCAGAACAAGATCTCCAAATGTATTCCAGCTGATTTGGAGCACCTATTCTCTTCTTAAATGACCATTTTTGTCCTAGTGCACTGATGCTTTTCAAATCCATGTCTACTTTCTCTGTAATAATATAGTCCATGTATTTTAGGGAAAGAACCTAGGTAAAAAAAAAAAAGACATTTCTTACAAGCATGTAAAATATTTTAAATCTTTGGTTTCACTATTTGTTATGAAATATGAATTTATAGGACCTTTCTGACAATAAAGAGATGCATCTTATATTGATTCCAACTATAATTCTTGACAAAACTATGATAGATGTAAGGTGAATAAAATACGGCTTTAACAGATAAATTTATATAAATATAGAATTGTAAGACCCACACAGCTAGCTTTCTATATTACTATATTTGCTTTACCTTTCAAGGTTGTGTTAGAGAGGTGGCCCCTATTAGAAGAGACTGAAGGTTATCTTGGATGTAGCTGATTCCAGACAGCTCCAAAATAACCCCACACTGACCAACACAAAAGGTAAAAAATGCACCTGTGAGAGACAGGAGTTTATCAGGATATCCTCTTAGGCAGACTCAGGAAGTTCATACTTCATGAGTGGAGGGAGAGGTGGATTGAGAACTGCCTAAATGGCAGATCCCAGAGGGTTACAATCAGTGGTACAGGCTCTAGTTGGAAGCTTGTAACTAGCAGTGTCCCCCAGTGCTCAATATTGGGTCCAGTCTCGTTTAATTTATTCATCAATGCCTTGGACGAAGGTGCAGATCCCTCCTCAGCAAGTCCACTGGTGACACCAATCTGGGACGAGTGGCCGATACCCCAGAGGGCTCTGCAGCCCTGCAGAAGGATCTCGACAAGTTGGAGAGATGGGCAGAGAAGAAATTCAACAAAAGCAAGTGCACAGTCCTGCACCAGTACAGGCTCATGGCTGACCTTCTGGAAAGCAGCTCTGTGGAGAAAGACCTGGGGGTCCTGGTGGACAACAGGCTATCCATGAGCCGGCAGTGTGCCCCGAAGGCCAAGAAGGCCAATGCTATCCTGGGTGCATTGGGAAGAACGTTGCCAGCAGGTTGAGGGAGGTGATCCTGCCCCTGGTAAGGCCACATCTGGAGTGCTGTGTCCAGTTCTGGGTTCCTCAGTACATGCAGCTCCTGGACTGAGTGCAATGGGGTTGTCAAAGATGATATAGGGACTGGAACATCTCTCTTATCAGCCAAGGCTCAGAGAATTGAGCCTATTCAACTACAAGAAGATAAAAATGAGAGGGCACCTTATCAATGTGTGTNAGCCTTCTGAATTGGACTCAGCATCATCTCTTCCCCGCACAGGCCAACCACAACCTGTGCAGAAACTGATGCACAGGAAGTTCCATCTGAATTTGAGGCAGAACCTTTTTACTGTGTGCTTGACCAAGCACTGGAACAGACTGCCCAGAGAGTTTCTGGAGTATCCCTCACCAAAGAAATTCAAGAATCATTTGGAGAAAATGCTCTGCAGTGTTCTGTAGGATGACCCTGCTTGAATATGGAGATTGTACCAGATGACCCACTCTGGTCTTTTCTGACTGGAGCCACTCTGTGTTTCTGTGAGCAAAAATGTGGGAGAAAGAGCCCTGTAATACACCAAGGTCAGTAAAGAAGGATGGGGAGAAGGAGTGAAGAAGCTACTACAAACATCAGACAGAGACTTCACTGCAGTCTGTAGAGAATATAGACGTGAAGCAGGTTGTCCCCCTGCATCCAGTGGACAGCCCTGTGCTGCAGCATGAGGCAGTGCCTGAAAGAAATTACAGCCCATGGAAAACCCAAATTCAAGTTGCCTCCTGAGAGAAAATGCAGCCGGTAAAGAGAAGGCTAGGTAGGAGAAGATATTCTGTCAAGACCTGTGTCCTACTGGGGATTAACACTAAATCATTTCAGAAGAAACCTGTTCCTGAAGAATTGTAGTCCATGGAGAAGACCCATGCTGGAGCAGAGAAAATGTGTGAGGTAGGAAGTGCGGCAGCAATGCGGTGGTTTGAACTGACCACATAACCCACTCCCCATTCCTCCTGTAGTGCTCATGGTGGCAAGAAGATAGACAGGAACAAAGTTAAAGTCCATGCAGACTTTAGCCAAATAGGGCAAATCCATTTTTTTTCTAAGACAGATTAGGTATTGGTGAGATTAGAATGAATCTGAATATGAACTTCCAACATTGCACAGAAACAGGAGGGAAGCCCAAATTTATTTCTATTTTAGTAATTTTTTTCACACTTGTTGGGCTAGATAAAGTAAAATTACTACAGAAAGGGTATTGTAGCTATTCTGAAACAGAAATGATGGAAAAATCACATCAGAAAATTTGCATACAAAAAAAATTGCCTAAGAACCTGAATGTCTGTGCTAGTATAAACAGTAAACTGAATATAAAATTCAGTTCATATACAATCATAATTGTTTTTTGAAATAAGCAGTATTTTAAGGAAAATTATCAATGAGAATATCCCCTTTTTTTGGTTTCTGTATATGTCCCTGTGTTAGTTGGACAGCATCTTCTGATGTTAAAAAGAAACCAGAAACTAAGATAAGTAATAAGAAGTATATATGTGTTCACACATTCAACTTCATGAACAAGTAGAGATGCATTTGAAAAAAGTATGCAAAACATGAAAATGCTCAATCCTGATGTAGCACCAACCACTGCAACTTGAATTCATCTTTTATGTTCCAAGGGAACTCTTTCATTTAAGGAGTGTGTTTAAAGAACTGAAATCCTTGGGTCACTGTATCATTCTATTATCTCACTGAGCTCATTATTTGAACTGTTTTCCCAGAGTTAGAAACAAGGTATCAGGCCTGCAAAAATTCTAAAATTCCCAACTTTTTCTTTCACTTCGAAAAAATGTACTTTAAACAATAAAATCAAAAGGAAGTTATCATGTCAAATTATCTTTTGAATTTCACTCTGAGATATTGTGTGAGACAATGGCCTTGAAACTCTATGTTTTTTGGGGGAATAGTAGTAGTAATTCTATCCTTGGTGATAGTAGAATATTTTATCCAATAACAATACTATTAATGCTTATCACCAGTGTGTGCTCACCATGACTTGGTTTGGCTTTTACAACTGCTCAGCTTATGTTATAATGAACTCCAGATATCTTATCTAGCTTAGAATCTATTATGTCCTTGTATTAAATTGCATCTGCCAGACAGCTGTCTATTCACAATAAGTAATGTAATTCAGTAATTCTTAGATCTTACTCTCTTTCAGGCTATTGTTTCTTCCACTGATCTGTCAGGGAAAATAGTCGAAAATCTAACTAGCTGGCAATTCTCTCAATAAAAATGTTTGCAGCGGTGGAACATCAGTGAAACAAGTTGAAGAGAATTTCTCATTCACAACCAGTCTCCATGTGGGATTATTGCACTGGAGAGACTGCTAGTTACTTGTGTAATTTGAATTAACACCAGAAACAGGGGAATGCACAGAGGAAAGAAAATTTCCTTCCATGTGCCTTCATAATAAACATATTATAGTGAAAACTAAGACTCATATCTAAAATGACTTTGTCTTCATCATTGTTTGCTTTGGGAATGATCAATGTACATAACAGCAAGTTCCTAGAATGTATTTACTTGGTCATAAATGCCCATGGAACTATGCAGATTCATGAAAAATCAAGATATGGTCCTGTAGAGTATTCATTTATGAAGCACTCAAATTTTACATATGTATTCTCCTGGTATTTCCTTTATAACAGAACAAATCATAAAACAAAGAAATTGTGCAATCAGAGAGGTGATATATGTTTGCTGAAAAACAAAACATGCACAAGTACAAACAGAAATTTTTTTAACAAGGATGTAAAATTTCTTTGCAAGAAGAGACCAGGAGTTAGTAAGAGTGAGAATGCATTGTCTGTTTCCAATCAAACAGACACAGAATTGGAAAGAAGTGCTAGAAGCTGATGTCATTATAAAAAGTGAACAAGCCTCATCTGTGTACTTAGTGTTACTCTTGGGCTGTAATTTGCTGTTTTTACCTGTCTGTCCTTTTTTCTCTTTTGAACATTAACATGAAGTATTGATGAAAGATGTGAAAAAATTGTTCTTTCACTTCATCTCACTCCTTCAGTTTGCCATATGAGGTACAAGTATATTTGGAGTGAAAAAAATATACCCTTTCATTAAAAGTATAGGATAGTTTTTCATGGCAATTGAGAAAGAAGCAATGAAATCCAGATGAAATTATGTAACCAATGGTAGGTAGAAATTACAAGAAAAATATATTTTCAGAAGAACTCAAGAAAGAACCCATTAGGGTAAATCTAAAATTCATAATAATCCTTTCCATATACAGTTTTTGTTTCCATGGATTCATAAAAGAAAATAGTTTGCATTCTGCAGGCAAGGCGATTAGACTGTTCTATGCCACTGAAAACAATGATGCCCATATAATCAAAGCTATTATAAGCCAAACTATGAGTATGAGTAATAGTGTCCCTGAATCTCACTGGAATGCATACTCAGCTGCCTTTTATGCAGTAAAAAATATGCTGTAAAGGGAAGAATCTACAATAAGTGGGTAGATTTAAACTATGGTTTAGTCTTCAAAAAATCTAATGACCTCTGGGAAATGTTGCAAGACTGATCTCCTTCTGCAGGCATTTCCTCATTCATAAATCTATTTTAATTATGATCCATGGGCAAAAGTGCAAACTTGGCCCTGATCCACAGCCGTGCTCACTGCTGGCACTTTGGGAGGTTCATGGAAAGATCAAGGATAGTAACTGTAGCAACTAAATATTTAGTCATTATTATTCCTTCAGTACCCTATGGTTACACTCAGCATCATGAATAAGTGAATGTACTCATTGTTAGCTTACCATTTCTGCTCCTTTTACTCTCAATATCTCTTTTTCCTTAGGGAACTTTGCCTCCTTAGGAAACTGCCCTTTACTATTCTTTATTAGATTTTTTAACACCATTGGTGAAAACCAAATTGCTAACTGGGTCTGAAGTACAGTTATTGCAATTGCTTAACACTGAAAATGTAATATCATTAATTGGTCTGGTTGCTTTCAGGAATCAACAGGATATAATAACAATTCACCTCTTTTTGAATGTACCATTTTGTAAGGTTACAGATAAAAGTTGATACTATGTTCCACATAATATGCTTTATGTGGAATGAATTACCTATTGAACCTTATGGTTAGAAACATATTATTTTTCTTAAATAATTGACAAATCTGAATGTATACAGTGAGCTACATAAATATGCCACATATTTTTGCCTGACAAAATATGGATTTTAACAATAGCACTTTCAAATGTTATTTAAAAGATTTTGTGAATAAGCTATCTTTACCAGCTGTAGGAAGTTTAACAAGGGCGAGTGCTGGATTCTGTGATGGAGCAACCCTGGATGTGTGTTCAGACTGGGGAATGACAGACTGGAGACAAGTGCTGAGGAGAGCGACCTGGGAGCCCTAGCTGAATTCAACCTAGCAAGTTGAATGTGAGTCAGCAGTGACTGGCAGCCAGAAATGCATCAAGTAGCCCCAGGCAGCCAACCCTGTCCTGGACTGCATCAGACACAGCATCACCAAACAGCTGAGGGAGGTGATTGCCCCACTCTAGTCTAGGCCTCTTGAGGTATGGCCTTACCGTGAACAGTTTTGACCACCAGAACATAAAAAGGACATTAAGCTATTAGAGAGCACCCAAAGGAGGGCTATAAAGATGATGAAGAGCCTTGAGGTGAGTCGTATGAGGCGTGACTTTTTCTATTCAGTCTGGAGGAGACTGAGGGCAAACCTCACTGCTGTTACAACCTCCTTATGAGGGGAAGAGGAGGGGCAAACACTGATCTCTTCTTTGTGGTGACAGTGACAGGACTGAGGGAATGGTGTGAAGTTGTGTCAGGCGAGGTTTAGGTTGGATATTAGAAAAAGATTCTTCACCCAGAGGGTGGTTGGGCACTGGAAGAGGCTCCCCAGGGCAGTGGTCACAGGACCAGCCTGACAGAACTCAAGAAGAATTTGGACAACTCTCTCAGGCACAGGGTGTGATTTTTGGGTTTGCTCTGTGTACGGCCAGCAGTTGGACTTGATGATCCTTGGGAGTCCTTTCTAACTCAGGATATTCTATGATTTATCATCAGTAATGTTTAAGTTCACCTGACTCCAGCCAATGGGGCCAAAAATCAGTCACTTTGAAGGCTAATGGTTTGCCATCCTGTTCAAGTTGAGGAGGAGATAAAACATAGCCCATGAACTATCTTACATTTGAGCCTTTTAGATACCTTTGAGAGATAGTTAGCAACTTGTTTGAAGCTACATCTCCATGTCTAATTCCATGCTTTGGCCTAAATCCCTTACTCAGTACGAGCTTACATTTTTTAATCTTGTGATCACATTTCTTGACCGATGTCTTGGCATTACCACACTCCTTTATTTGAAACTCAGGAGCAGACTACTTTAATCTCCAGTAACTGCTCGTTTTCTAAGTTGGATAGTGAATACCTAAACCATCCTCAAAGTCCTTATGAACATTATTTTAATTCTATATTTGTAATCTTTTCTCTAGAAACAAAAATTTTTAAAAAGGTACTAAAAAGTGCTTTTAAAGTAAGAGTAACAATAAAGTATAAATTAAACTATAAATCTAATTAAATAAAAAAACCCTAATTATTCTCATTGCTATCTCAGTAGATTGCTTTTCCTGGGAGCCAATACTATATGAGAACAGAGGTTTACCTCAAGAAATAATTCTTTGAAAGTAAATGATTTTTGATGGGTAGCATAATGAACTTCTCATGTTGGCATCTTGAGGACGCTTATTTGCTCGGGAGGGTCTATGAAAAATATTTCTCTATGAAGAATTCTTAATTTATGTAGCTAAATCCACTTACACAGCATTTTAGAACAAAATGAGTAGACTGTTTTCCTTGTGTATCATATTTTTGTAAATCTTAAAGCAGGCACTCCTCATTTTTTTTCCAAATAAAGCAGACTGAAACCCAGTGGGAATAATCTGAAACTTTTCAGTTTGTTTGCTTTTCATGAAAACTGTTGCCCTTAGACACAAGAGTTAAGAAATAAAGGAATATTCCAGCAGTAAAATCCTTTTCAACTTGCAATTTCATAATATTGTTTCATGTGCATGTTATTTGGTGAACATTCATCAGGTATTTTCCAAAATTAATTATTTTTATATGACAGAAAGGGAAAGGAGAAAAAATACTACTAAATTCCAGGAACATGAAACTTTTCAAACTAAAAGACTTTTCATGTCTGTTATAATGGTAAATATCAGACAGAAAAAAAAATAATGAGTAATAAATAAGTAGAATAAATATCTATGTATACTAGAACACCTTTTTTTGCTTGTATTTCTTCTTGTACCTTGCAGACAAGTAAAGAAAACAACCATAAATCATAAATAAGACATTAAATGAACCCTGTGACAACCTTCTTAGTCTATTACTGTACTCCAGCCTGGTAATAATTTCTTTTCTTTGTTTGTGTTTATGCTGGGTTTGGCTGGGGTAATTTCCTTTGCAGTAGCTAGTATGCATCTAAGTTTTGAATTTGTGCTGAAAACAGTGTTGGTAATACAGGGATATTTTTTTTGTTGCTGAGCAGCTCTCAAATGGAGTCAAGGCCTTTTTAGCTTTTCACTCCACCCCACCAGTTAGCAGGATTGGGGTACCCAAGGAACTGGGAGGGGATGCAGTCGGGACAGCTGACCCCAAGTTACAAAAGTGATATCCCACAAAATGTGTCATCATGCTCAGTATGTAAAGCTGGGAGAAGAGGAAGGGAGTGGGAGTGTTCAAAGTGATGGTGTTTGACTTCCCAAGTAGCTGTTACACATGATGGGGGTGGCTGAATACCTGCCTGCCCATGGGAAGTGGTGAATGGATTCCTTGTTTTGCTTTGCTTGCATATCTGTCCTTTTCTTTCCCTATTAATATGTCGTTATCTCAACCCACATGTTTGTCACTTTTACCCTGCTGTTTCTCTGCCACACTCCCACAAAGGGAGAGTGAGTGAGCAGCTCTGTGGGGTGGAGGTGCTGGCTGGGATTAAACCTTGAAAGCTTTTTGTGCATTTAAGGTATGTGAAAGCAGGATTATAAAATTATGTACATTGGAGATTTAATTAATTTCTATTCCTTTTTACCAAGATGGGACTATATCATCATAATTAGTTCTATTGTGGCACTCAGAGATATTCAAAATTTAGTCTAAGACTTTTTCTGTAGAGCCTAAAGTAAATTAAATCTTATCTCTTAACTTTATATTTTCTTCTTTAGTTTCTTTTCTATTTGATGTCTTAGTTTTACTTAACCTAAGATTAAGATCTAAGTAGAATCTTAACTTCTTTTTTAGATCTTGTAAAGGGTTTCAGCCCTTCTAGCTCCAGCTTTTTTATCACATCTTGCCATATTTTCATGAATCACACCTTGGAGTTCTTTTTATGCCTTTCCAGATAATAGCCTTCATCCAGAAGAAAACTAAAATACATGTTTTAAACATTGTATTGCTTCCAAGATTTGTGTGTTCTATCCATTTTGTCGGGAAGGATCAAGTACTAGTTTCCACTTGTCAGTACCTTGCATATGCAGATGTTTATTAACTGCATTTTTGTATTTGATTTCAATGAATTATTATTTGAATAATATTAGTGTAGTAAGGGTCTGTTCTCTGGTAAATTTTGAATTATAGATCTTCTGATACTATTACTCAGTCTGAAATATAACACATTCTTTGAAGAATATTGAAATTATTCCTGATGTACACAATTATTGAATTTGAACTAATATGTCAAAATATCACAGTATCATGAGTTAATGGAACCAATATTCCACTCTTATGGTGAATGTAACACTCAGTTTAATCTTAGTAAGAATGGAAATACTGGCTTCCTGAATTTTTTGTGTTTGCTCTTGTAAACATACAGTAAAATTATCTTGTAATATCCCAATACCTTTTCTTGTTAGAGATTGCTTGAAAAAGGTGATACTGATAAGGTTCTGCTGTCCTTGAATACTCAGATATACCTTCCTGATCACTGTGTGAAAATTACATGTACAATATAAGTGGCAGCACAAAAAATATTCCTTGCAGGATACACCAATTTAAATCCACTATCCTATATTACAACTCTCAGATAGTATTTACTTCCTAGTTTTTTACTTCTATTTTTGAATTATAAAAACCATGAAAAATTACATAGCAGCTCATGACTTTCTGTCTCATCAGGAAGATTGAAACAAAAAATCTGATGTTCTTAAATTTCTTCCAATTAACTATAAGAAGTGTTCGTTACATTATTTTTCTGAATTTCCTAAGCTTTCCTGATAACATTTCATCACATGATGTGTAAGTACTTTGTGTACTGACATTTGTTTATGAGTTTTTCTATTTAGATTTTGCTAATGCTCTCATTTTAATAACAAGATTTTGATTCCTGCTCAGTGAATTCACCCTTTTCTTTGCCTAATCTGCATATGAGAGATTAAAGGGATTTCTTTGAAATGACAACAAAGAGAACATAATATTCCATACCTAAGGACTAAGAATTAAAGGAAAGTGCTAATTCCATTTGTGAGAAAAAAAGAAGCAATTTTCCTGCTTTAGTGTGTATATGTTCCAGCATAATTATTTCAAATCAGCGACTCAGTGTGTTTGCTGTATTTGGCCAAATCATTATTTTTACTGAAAAACTGATTTTTCATTAACAACAAAAGTTAAATGCTTTCATATAAATTATTGTTTTAAAACATATGAAATACGATATAGCTGGACTGGACAGAATTTAATAAGCCTACATAATTTGCTGTGTCCTTGAAAGATTCAACCTCTGTAAGAGGCAGAATCTACAAAATCTCTAAATTCATTTGTTTCTTACTATTTCTTGTCCAAAGCCAGCCAATATACAATGCAGAAGGCTAGTGTTATGAACTGTCATTTAACACTGCTAATTACTCTGTCTGTCCATCAATATTGATATGTTTCTTCAAAAACATGACAATTTTGCAAGTACTTAGGTCTCACCTTAAGCGAAGACTCATTTTAATATTTTGAAAATTGTCTGCAATTTATGTAGAAGTGCTTTCAAGTTTTCCTCTTCCTTAGGTTGCATTATGGAAAGAATTTTTTTTTTTAAGTCAAAATTGATATAAGCATGATGGTCAATTTCAATGTTATCATTCAAGACAAAGTGGATTTCCTTAGGAATAAATAAATTATCTTGTATCAAAAAACTTCCAAATACTATTCTGCTACTTTATCTAATATTGCCATAAATTTAGTGTTGCTTTTTGTGTCACCTAGAAGTGACAGTGTAGAAGCACAAAGAAAGGTTAAGAACCAAGAACTGATCAAGCAAGCAGTAAAGAAGGAAGGAACCTTCTGAACATCTGTAGTATTCACATGTGAAATATCACTAGACTGCCAGTTCTGGTTGCCTTCATTTCACATTGAAATCTCACCCATTTTTGACAAATACGGTCTGGTTTCTATGATTGCTTCTGTTCATTATTGATGTAGGCAACTTCTGGATTACAGTTTCTATTGCCTCCCAGGTCCAAGATTCAGCTCATTCATTTGTTTAAAAAAGAGGGAAAGTGAGGCTGGTCACCACCTAGGCAAATCTCATCAGGCTGTATGGGTCCTGGCAGCCCATGTCTTCTGCAGCAGCAAAACCTGAAAAGCCTGTATTGTGCCATGTTTGTTTCACTTTATGGCCCAAACAGGCACATTATGTCTCCTGTAGTGAGAAGTTCCATAGTTCCTTCCCTTGATTCACAAAATGTATGCGGCTATCCCTTTAATGTCAGTTTAAATTAATGGGATTAGCACAGGCACCTTCAATAGTTATTGCACAGAGTAAACACAGGATTTCACAGACTGTTCTTGGTGTTGGATTTGTAAACATTTCAAAACATTTCTCTTTAAATCTTTAATGAAAATGATTCGCTAAAGTTTATATGAATACACATTTGTGTTCATATAAAGGCATGCAAAATTTATGAGGATTCTTTTCTGACAGTGAATGTAAACTGTACGATTGTCACAGAGTTAATATCAGGAGTACTTATATAGCTGTTGGTGTCTCATTCCTTGAGTTATAGAGGCACCCAAATTTATAATTTATTTTTCCTTATCTTAAAAATAAACACATGTAATTATAATTTTTTATTTTATGACATAAGACCAATTAACACATTCAAACAAAGTAAACACAATTTTTATTCAATTGAATTTTATTAAATATTAAGAAAGGGTTTATCTTTTTTAATTTCTTATATTTAATTTTTAAAAATAAACCCAAGAAAATATCTATGCAAATGTATTAGTATAAAAATACATTTTTCACTCATTATTTCCAGTCCCTGAGAAATAAAACTCATTCCAAAGGTAATTATGTTTATGTAGCAAAGTCTACACAGCATATTAAATTTCAGTTGCTACAGGTAATACCCAAGAAGAAATGGGTAGCAGCACCACAAGAGATAAACGAAAAATATCCTGTAGCATCAAGACCAGTTAATGAAATTTCTGTCCTGTTAGTGTACTTCTGAAACAAATGGACTGCCCTATGTATAGAAGTAGCTTAAAGACCTGTCAGCAAAGACTCCCGGTAAGCTTTCAGTGCACATAGGGGCATTTCTCCTCCCCTTACTTTCTCACCCCTTCCTGTAGACCAGCCTAAATGGGTAGGTAGGATTGAAGGATTTTAGGATTGCCTTCTAAGGAACTTGAGGTCAAGTTCAAGTTCCTTTGTGATTTGGACTAATGCATTAAATAAATTTTAAACATGGAATGATAATTAATATTATCATAATAATATTAAGTACAAAATGCGCTGTGTTTTAGGTCTACTTTGCATGTTTTGCTGCGAATCTAGCAGCAACCTATATCTAGGCTAATTAGAAATACAATTGCAGTAAAGATTCTGTGGTCTATTAAACAAATTGAAGCTAAGTAGATGGGCAATATCATGTGTCATGTAGCTTAGTTTCTGGTAATGTTATAAAGCTGCCTGAAGATAGAAGCTGAACCAGTAGTATGTCTTGAAGTTTTTATGACTATCCTCTACATTGAATATTATGCCACTGAAACTTTATTATACACACAGAAAAGGCTGGAACTTAGTAATGTATGTTGGACAAAGTACAACCTATCCCAACTTGTTTCATATTATGTTATGAGTAATATTTACTAATAGAATGCTAGCCATGACCTGCATCCTCCACGATTCTTTGTGATATTCACAGGGTCTTTCATCAGCAGGGTCATAACATTAGGAAATGAATTTTGCAGAACAAAAAGAAATATAGTTTGTTTAATAAACTTCACTCTGCCCTCAGTGGGAATCACCCCAGCACAGTGATTGCAGTTCTCTGCTGTCTTAAATAATGGATCTTTCTTGTGATTTCTAGCCAATTGATTTAGTCAAATTCTGATGCATAAATTAATTTCTTATTAAAATATATCTCTTCCCACAGCTAGAAGCTGCATGGCCTGTTTCCCTAATGACAGAAAAAATCATGTCTGATCAATCATTTCAGAATTCAAGAGTTAAAGAAAGCCTCACATAAGCCATGCACAGCAATGAGCACTTAGCACTCCACTGCCATGTCAATTTGCTGCTTTTTCACTTTTCACTCTGTCCACTTACAGACTGACAAGCCAGTTTAAATAGACAGAGGAGTACACTGCTTCTCGGCTTGGGTAAGCAATCTGAATTATCTAGCAAACATCATCATTCTGACACAAGTTAGGACCATAAAACTACCTTGGAAAACAAACAAAACACAGGTAACGCCACAGCAGTGCTGGAATAGCAAAGAAAAGCAATTGACAAGATTATAAGTCTGAAATGTCCCTAAAAAAGAACTGTGAAAAATAAAGCGCATATGTTCAGCATATAATCAGCTGGATAGTTCTTTAAATGACTATGTTTTTATGTTGATTTCCTAGTGGACTTTCTTCTTGGGAATGAGACACTTTGCATCTTTTTATTGTAGAAAATTTTTTAAAATAACTTTTGAAAATATTTCATGTCTTTCTTGAAGTATTTGCTAAAGCTGGAGATACACAACTTTTCTTTTTTCTCCCCCCTTCCCCTTTTTGTTTTTGTTTAATGAAAAAGGTGAGTTTACAGTGTCCAGCAGAGCTGTTTTAGCAAGCACAGTTAGCATCTGTAGGTGACAGCTGAGAGATTAATAAAGCTATTTGAAATAGGAATTTTAAAACCATAGGGATAGGACTATATGGGTTTCATGCCTACCTAAAAAAGAAACAGGCACATCCAGTGGGTTTTACATAGGGGAAGGAAATGGGAAATGCTTTATGCTTTACAGCATGAAGTGGACTGCTTTCAGTGCAGCTGCTGAAATTTTGCAAAGCTGTCTTTCTCTAACAACTCTTATGTCTTATCTCTCTTCTTTTTTATTTATTTGCACAATGAGAATGCTGTGAGAACAAAGCAAATATTATTAGCTTTATGTTGACTTTCTGTTATATTTATATATTGTAAGAAAGGAATAATATGATAGGAAAAGGTGTTACTCATAGACTTTTCCAGATGAGGAAAATCCTGTGTGATCCCTTTTTAATAGGTCCACTTCACCTACACTACTTTCACATCTTCCCTTCCTTTTTGTCACACAGTAGGGCTCTCTGGAGTTGGGAAGGGATGTTTCAAGCTCTCATTGCTTTAAGTAAAAGTCCCTGTAGTAATATGCATGATGATGCTGAAAACATCATGCATATTAACATCATGTGTAACAATATCTCTCAAAGGCAAATGATTTCTTGATTTTTAAAATTTGAACTTAACTTTGTAAATAGAAAGTTGTGAAGATTCATTCACTGCTCTCTGCACAGCATTAAAGCAGTGAACATGTACTAAGTATTGATTATTACAATTACCATGAGATAAACAAGAATCAGAAATATTCAAAAGCTAGAAATGTCCTGCCCTAAGCTTTCAATGTCATTACCAGTCTTTAATGTTATGCAAAAAAATCCTCTTAATTCAACACAAAAGTTTTAAATTCTTATTGATAAAGAGCCTATAGAATGTAACATAAAAATAAAAGATAAAGGTAGTTAATCAGTAAATTTGACCCTAATGAGTTCTAGTGGATCTTCTTTCACAATTGCACTGTCTGAAATCTTAAGTCAATACAGATAAGCAACAATCATGAAATCCAGGGTGCTCTTTAAAGCCTATAGTTCCATAGTATTTTTCTCTAAATTACGTATTGCTGCCCAAATTGCTGTGCAAAAGACTTTGCCCTAGTTCCCAAAGTAGTGGGGTTTTAGGGGTTTCTACACATCAGTGTAGGAACAGTGCTAATTTTCTTATTGGTGGAGGCACAGGGCAAGCTATATGAGAGGCCATGAGTCGTTGCTGTTGCAGGAGGGCAGACATTTTTTCTTAGAACTAGGAAGAAAGTGGATTTAAGATCAAATCAGTTTGCAGGACCTATTTGTGACATGCACTGCATAGTAGTTTATGTGAGGAGGAAAACTTACTAATTTATGGACTAACATTGAATGAGATTTGATCTATATCTCTAGTTGAAAGCTTAGTTTCTCATATGAGTAAGTTTCAGGAACTTGTTTACAAAGTAAAGGAGGTTTTTTTCAGTTTGGGTCATCCGAAATACAAACACAATATGTACTTGTGTTGTAGAATGAAACCTGAAGCTCGATGGACATGCTGAACAGCATAAAAATTACTGTCTGTAAGGCTGAAATTGCTGTTATTCTTCACTTATTGATGACTTAGTCATACCGTTTTCTGGAGAGTTCTGTAAGCCCCAAAACTCTGAAGTCTGATATTCTTGGAATGAATATTGACACTTTCTGCTTGAATGTAGATAAGCTAGTACATGTACAAATCATAGAACTCTGAGGAAAGCTTGCAAAGGGTGGGGAAACCAAACTCTGTATGGGCATTGGTTTCTGTGCAGCTTTGTTTTTCAGATAAAATCTACACTTTAAAAATGACTATATTTATGCTAAATATGATCCAGAATATTGCAGGTGGCAACTAATAGAGACAGGGAAATGAAGGGCTGTAATTATAGTTATAATTATGCATAATGATATGCAGACTGCTGCCTTAATACACAGATCCCTCATTGTGCAAATGGGGCACGAAACACCTTTGTCTCCTTTGGGACAGACAGAATTTCATCTTGAATGGATCCTTTGAGAAACACTTGGGAGATATGTAAATAAATACTGGACCATTTATTTGCCAATGTGGACATTATGGTCTTTTTTTTCATACTAAAATTAATGCCATAGCATAGTCTCCTTGAGAACATGACATAACAGGAAGGATAATTTGTCAAGTCCCAAGGTGACTTTTCAGACACTGTTAAAAAAAATCCCTGTGCTGTAGGGATAAGGAGGCATAATGAGGCAGGGAAGCCAAATGGAACTCATCCCACACAATACAGCATGTTTGATTTAGAAAGTAACTTTTCACCTTTGCTGTCAGATTCTGCTCACATGAAAACAATGTAGTGAATTTTTAGATTTTTTCTCTCTCCTGCCTGAATGATGGAACTTTTGCAGCTTTTTTATCATAAAACATTTTCCTTTGGCAAAGATGAAATGTGTCTATCATTGATGTTGCAGTGGTTCCAAAGGCTGCTCTGAATTAAGGCACATTTGAAAGCTCATTGAGTGTGCAAAAAACCAGAAGTGTGTCCTCCTAAAGAGCTCACTATCTCATATTATTTTTGAAAGAAAAAGCACACCATGACTTTGCTAGAGACTACACATCATCACTATATAAGGAACTGTTGTTGCTTGAAATGGAGGAAATTCTGGCAGAATTTGCTCATAACTGTTTTTCTCTACATTTAGTTTGCTCATGACCATATTTAATATTGGGCTAGTAAAGGAGATCATGCCTTGATGTACCAGGTATAAATATAATGTGGAGAACATGGGACGTCTTTATAACAATTGTAACTAACACTTGTTTGACAATATGCTTCCTGAAATATTCCAGCCTCTCAGGTAATAAGAAAAAATATCACCTCCCCTTCATCGGAGGTGGTGAACCTCACAACATTTGATCAAGATTCATTGGAACTAAGGGAGACTTTTCACTATACAAAGTGCCTCACAAAGTCAATATCCCCTGCATGCTGGGTGTGATTGCACATGACATATCTGATTGGCAGTGCCTGGGTTAAGATTTTATCTATAAGGGATAGCAGTGAGCCCAGACAGAATAAAAAGTAACATATACTTCTGTGAAAAATCCTGTAGAATCTCAATAAACTATCTGGAAAAGTGTGGCATCTTCAAATGAAGATCCAGCTGCCATGAGCTTTAATAAAATGTAATTGTTAAAAGACACATACCAAGAAAGTTGAAACATAAAAGACATCACACTCATTATTAAGAAGAGAGAGAAAAGTCTTTTAGTCAGCAGAGACAGAGAGAACCCTTTATTATATTCACAGAACTATACACAATGTCATAGTGGCAAATTAAAAAACCCTATTTTTATCTAGTTTAATTTAATTTCATGATTGCTGATGTATTTTATTCTTGCTGCACCTTTCTCATGTATTGTCACCAATGTGAGCTGATAGGTAACCACTGCAAGATTGCTAATTTTCTCTCTTTTTAAAAATAAAGACAACTATCCTGGAAACCTGGTCTTCCAGCTGTTAAAGAGTAAAGAGATCACCATCTGCTGAGATGACTTGGTGTAACAATCTCCATTTAGTTTGTCCTTCCAAAGTCAAGAGTGTGATTATTCTATAATTCTCGCACCTGATTAATTCTTAACTATGAACATAATTACACTCTCCAGAAGGTAAATCACTCTTATAAATCAGCTGCTGCTGACAGTTCCCTCTTCTGCACACTAGCAGACTGCAGCAAAGTCAGTCTCAGATTGTAGAAACAGATGATTGTTAAAACACATATTTTGCAGAAGCTCTACTCATTAATGAATTACAGGTAAGATGACACTGCAAGAAAAAAAAAGGAAAAAAGGACAGAGTGTGGCATTTATAAATTCTTCAGCTACTGCAGAAATGTTTTTTATGACCACAATGAACAAAGAAAGCAGTGCCTGCATATACAGTCCTACTGCAGCAAGCTGACATGAAAAGACAGCTTGACATTTATGAACTCTAATCTAATATTAAATTGCCAAAGGTGGGCTTGGAACTGAGACTGACTTCAAACAACAAATCAAATAAAAATAAATCAAGTGAAGAAATTGCATAATACATATTTTTCATGTTCCCCGCACCTCCCTTACCCCCCATCCCTGATTTAGCAAAGATTTTTTTTTGCTGGTTCTAGCTACTGATCACTTTATGCCCTAACGCATAATTTGTAACAACACCATATGACTGTAGTTCCCAACTGTATGAAAAGCACTCCAAGGGACTTCTCTTCACATGCAAGAAAAGTCAATGTTTAATACATTTTTCCTAATGTTTCTCCAGTTTTACTCAAGCAGCTATAAAGCCCAAGTTTTGTTAAGAAACCAGAAACTTTCAAATCAGTTTTTCTGAAACATCTAAGACAAGAAAACCTGCATTGTCCCACCATACACAGAGCAACAGCTCCCACTGTCTAATCCTAAATGATTTAAGACCTTGATATATTTGAATTCTGAGTAATGTCTTTGCAAGTAACAGAGGGACAAACTAGCATGACATAATGATAAGAACTGAATTGGTTCTGGGCTTGAAATTAATTTTTTATTTTCCATAGGAGAATACATACTGACTTTCCTGAATAACGTTACATATGTTTTTCGACAGTATCAGTGAATTCCATGAAGTGATTCAGATAAATGCAATCTATTTCACCTCTGCCAAATAAATACTCCAATCTACTGATGACATGAATTATTATTTTAGAAAGGATAGAAAAAAGTATGATAAATCTTTTATTCCTTAGCTTTTGACATATTATTCACTTTATTGCATTTTCCTTTTTCTTTTTTTGTAGAAAGCTAAATAGTAGTTTTTAAACTCTCTTTGGGTACAGAAGAAATTACTATCACATGTACTTTTAATTATTTCTGAAT
This sequence comes from Ploceus nigricollis, assembly GCA_013399945.1. Classification (NCBI taxonomy): domain Eukaryota; kingdom Metazoa; phylum Chordata; class Aves; order Passeriformes; family Ploceidae; genus Ploceus; species Ploceus nigricollis. Next base: position 884,140 of record VXBC01008778.1, on the reverse strand, counting down.
CCTTTTCCTCATTCTTTTGCATGTCTGGTTTCCCTAGTGAAATGAAAAATTACTATAAGATAATGGAATCTTTGAAAAATATATTTTCAACTAACTGGGCTAGAATTACTTCTGAAATCAGTGATACTACATCAGGGATGAATTTATTATCTAACATTTGTTCTTTGTGTGTAAGTCCACTATCTCAAATCCACAGTTTGAAAAGGAAATGTAAAATAAATGTGCTATGTTTTCAGTTAAATCTAATTAAAGGGCTTAGAGAAAGATTTCAGATGAGGCTTGATATAAAAGCAACAGATTAAATGAGATATTTTTATAAGATGAAATTCTACATAAGACTTATTTAAAAAATTAAAACTTTCCAAACTTTATTTTCTATCTTTTTATCATAGTTCTATTTGAACTCCTTTAATTGGCTAAGGGATGAAAGTTTAAGGAAGAAGAGTGAAAAGTCTTCTATTATCTGTGTAGGATAAGCTCCCACCAACCTTATCAAGTTTTGGATGATACCTTTTTTAATTTTACTTTGCTTTACTTCAACATTCATTCCGTACAGACTTGTCTCTGAGCTCTACACTACTGAAAGCTAACTGTAGTTTTCATAGCTTGCTTAATTCAGATTTGCCTTGTATATGTGATACCAGAGCTAATTCTTCACTTCACTGTACATACATAATTAGATTAACTTAAGTAGACTTCTAGTCATAACTTGTTCTTAAGATCACGCTCAGTTGTACAGACAGGCTCTGCATAGCATATGTTGAAGGAATTGTGAATGTGTTATCCTGCAAACCTTTTTATAATGTCCCTCAGCTTTGTTCTCAGTTCTACATAATTTCTGAAGTCTCCCAGTCTTCTATAATAACCAAAAGCAAAAAGGAAACATGATGAATCTTCTATGAGAATCTAAATCAGACGTCTAACATTCACTTATCTTATTATAGACAGAATACGATTCTTTTTTTTTTTTCTTCACTCTCTTAGAAAAGGAGAAGACATTTTGCAAAGCAGTTTTATTAATATAATTTTTCTTTACAGCTTAGGTTTTGGCTCTGCACTCAAACACCTGTGTGTGGGAAGTTTCTATTAAACCAGCATACTAAGTCTCAAGAAGGGTCACAGAATCACAGAGGGGTTGATGCTGGCAGGGAGTTCTGGAGATCATCTAGTTCAACCCCTCTGCTAAAACAGGTTCTCCCAGAGCAGATTGCACAGGACCACATCCAGACAGGATTTGAGTATTTCCAGAGTAGGAGACTCCAAAACCTCTTTGGGCAGCCTGTTCTAGTATTCTGTTAATTCCAATGTAGAGAAGATTTCCCCATATTTAGATGGAACCTTCTGTGTTCTAGTCTGTGCCCTTTGCTCCTTATCTTGTTGCTTAGGACCACTGTAAAGAGTCTGATTCTATCCTCTTGACATTCACCTTTGTCTGATCCCATCCTCTTGATATCCACTCTTAAGACAGCTTTAGGTATTGATAAGACCCCATCTGAGTCATCTTTTTCCAGGCTTAACAAACTCTGCTCTCCCAACCTTTCCCCATAGGAGAGATGTCCCAGTTTCCTAATGATCTTCACAGTCCTCTTCTTAACCATTTCCAGTAGTTCCTTGTCTTTCTTGAACCATAAGACCCAGAACTCAATACAGTGGTCCAGATGTGGCCTCACAGGGCAGAATACAGTTTTCTACTCTACCTTCTAGAGCCCTCAATGATGTTGACTTACTGGCTAGAGATGCTGGAATTCCTTTGTTCTGTACTTCAGGTGTCCTCCTGCTGACCTGTTATCCCTCACCAGTCATCTCTTTCGAACTCTTTGCATCAAACTGGTAGGAGTGTGATGAATTGAGATTCCCCTCCCCTGTTTATTTTAGTCTGAAGTCTCCATCACCAGTTTGGCAAGCTTATGACCAAAAGTGCTCCCTCTCCCGTCCTTCTCTGACAGATGGACCCCAGTCAGTCCCTCACTCAAAGTGAATCCCATGATCTAAGTAGCCAAACCCTGGCTGTGGCACCAGCTCTGTAGTCATTTGTTGATTCTTCAGATTCAATTGGCCCCTTCAAAATCATTCCCTTTGATTAGGAGGATTGATGAAGAAACTACATGTATTCCAGAGGCCTTTACTGCCACTTCTAGGGATCTGTAATCCTTCTTGGTGCTGCTTGGATTGCTCATGACTGCTGCTTGGACTGCACATCATTGGCTCCCAGAAACAACAGCAGTGAATAATAATCAGCAGACTTTCTGAATCCTGGTAGTCACTCAGCAGCATCCCTGATATGAGCTCCCTACACTTCTCTAGAGAACATCACACTTTTTTTATTCTAGAGCATTTGGTATCCTCTTTCTACAAATTTTCCCTGTTTCCACTAAAAAGGGCATAACTACAACATAGAAAAGAGATTTTGGTAGAAAGCTAGATAACAAGTAGAGTTGATGCAACTGCAATCTGTGATTCCAAATGGAAACTACTGAAGTTGATACATTCTTGAAAATTTCCAATCTCTCTCTACTCATATGGGACTCTTCCATCTGCTTTCATCAAGGGAATGAAGTTTTTTTAAAGTTCTTAAAGCCAGGTTTTAGAAGTCAGCTAGAAAAATGTTATAGTTTGTGAGGTTTGTCTCATATATATATATGTGTGTGTGTATATATATATACATACATATATATACACTTAGATGACATATGTGTGCTGCAACTCTGTCTGTAAACACCACTACTTTCATTTAAGTGTCTGCATATGCAATACAAAGTAAAATATGCATAGATGAAGTGTGGCCAAATTCCCACAACGTTTGAAATTTATTAGGTCTAGGATTATTACAGACAGATGCACTCCTGAGAAGCTCAAGATTCCATACACGCTATTGTTGCAAAAGGAAAAACCAGTTCCAGGTTTTAATGCGGGCCTTTCTTTCACTACAAGGCAAAGTAAGGTGAGCAAATTCCTTATCCTTCTTGTGCTATTGCATACTACAGTGGTTTGAATCACATTTTATAAACCACACCTGATTTATTTCAAGGTTCTAAGATACCTTATGTGCTGCATTCACTTGACAGATGGATATTGGTATTTGTTCTCATCTGCATGAACACTAGCTGAAGCATAGGAAAAACTGTTAATGATATTAAAGCTGTGCTGATTAAGATCATATTCAAGCCTCTGATGAAGCCCAATGGCATGTTACACAGATTCCACTTCTGAATTTTTTATTGTGATGTTGATATACCATTTGTTGATAGTGTGTAGCTAAAATAAAATGTAATATGGTAGAATACTATGAAAGTATATCCAGATAATGTATTCCTCAAGTAAGTTAGTTCTAAAGAATTAGTCAAGACACTAACACACAAAGTGGAATATACAGGAAAGGTAAAATGTAAGTATGTATACAAATTAAGAATTAACGGGAGTTTTATCTAGTTCCTGGTGCTAAGGAAGTTGTTATGCTCAGAACTTCAAATGAAGGAGTGTCTTTCAGGGTAAATATGAGAACAAACCTCAGGCACAGAGGTGTCTTCCCCACAGGGAAGGTTTGCAACAAAAAGGAGCTTTAAAAATCGGTCAAATTCTGCCCCAGACTGCCTAAAGTGTTTTTCTAGAAAGGGAGACCAGTTTAATGCTGTATTACACTCTGTTTAAGTCGCAATAACTGAGGAAGTATGTTACACTGGATAATGTAGCAGGGGATTCACATCCTTTTCCATAACAAAGTAATGTAGGATATTGATGGGCAATTCAGGAAAAATTCTAAGTATCACCTGCACATAAATCAGAAGCTTCCTTCTGTTATCTTCATTTCCTTTCACTAGAAGTTAGCTCTGCTGTTTAGAGCAGGGTGCTATTAACAGGGTGCTGTGAGTTCAATCTCTGTATGTGCCATTCACTTTAGAGTTGGACTTGATGATCCCTTGTGGTCCCTTTCAACTCAGAATATTCTGTGATCTGTGATCTCTTCAGCAAAACAGTAGGTGGTATAACCACACAGTAAAAATGTCTAGCATATTCTTAATGAATAGTTTAGGGAAAAGTGCTTTAGCTTAGTAGAGTGTGACTGAAATTCCCTTGTGATGACTGCTGGAGACATGGTCATATATAGACAAGAACAAAGTAGTCCTGATGAGTAGTAATTTTCTTTCATATGCTGGAGCAAGAGTCATCAAGACCTCAACTGCCAATGCTGTCAAACAAAGTATTCTGTTCACAGTTTCAAATAAAGATAATGAAAGCTTTTTCAACTTTATTATTATTATTATTATTAATATTAATATTAATATTATTATTATTATTTAAGAACTCTAAGAACTCTGAGAATTACTGGTGTAATACAAGATTTTATTTAATTTAGCCATATATTTTTGGTAGTTAATATTAATTACTAAATCAGCCACTGAGAAACTGATGACATCCTTATTATCATATTTGCACAAAAATTATCAGGGACACAAGATCCCAGTTTATGCACGTATTTTATTGGGAAATTTATACTACAGATGCAATACAAATTATAAATTATGGAAGAAATCTCACACTAACTGCAGATTTCTTTTGTGTTGCTTCCAGTACTCACACCAGAGCTTGACTAGACCTAGTGGAAACAGTCTTTTATGACACGATGCATATACACATTGGAACAGTGACTTAACTGCAAATAGAGGCAGAAAAAAGAAAAAAAAAAAGAGAAAAACTTCTGATACAGAAAATACACTTTGTTATTGAGATATGAAAAAACCCTGAAAAAAAAAACTTTAGCAAAGCCTCTACTCATGTTCAGGTCAAACTATTCAGATAATTACATGACATTGCTGGATTTAATTCTTGTACTTGTCCCTCTTCTCATACATATTCACTGTTTTCTCTCCAGCTATCCAACCCAGCAAAGTGTGCCATTCTCCTATTTCCCGCAGGAATTCTTTTCTGGACAGATCACTTAGTCTTTCTGAGACATGAATTCATTTATGCAAAAACATCATTCTAGGAAGGCCTGCTAATTTTTCCAAGTGTGTTCAAAACTGAACTTTCAACTTCATGTCTTAACAGGCTAAGAAATTTACAGGCATTTGTCTCCTATGGTTCGTCTACCTGTCTGTGAAACAAGTTATTCTAAAGCCTCCAAAACCACCATAGCTCAAGTCTTTGCAAATATTAACGTACAAGATTGCACAATGTCAGTCTGTGAAAATGTGGGTTGCAAACTGAGATACTGAGAAGCAAATAAAATAAATGTCTAGGAAAAAAAACTTATAGGGTTAAAATAAATTTATATTCCATAACAATACATATGGCTTGTGGAAGGAAAGAAGATACCTGACACTTTCTTAATCCTAAATTTGGACCTTAGTCACAAGGGTATTCTGTAGGATCACTGTACAGATCTCGAAACAGGACTTAAAAAACCTTCTTTGTACTTTTCCATAATAAATGTTGACTTATGTGATTACAAGTTCTTCAGAATATACTGGGGAAAGAAGAGAGTCCACAGTAAAATTATCTCTCTTCAGAGACTTGGGGGAAGAACTGGAGGAAGAGGTTGGGAGGTGGAAAAAGAGACAGAGAGGGAGACTGAGGGAGACTTTGTTTAGGTCTAGAAATTATTTTCCTTCCATAGTTCCTGAGAGGAATGCACGAATCACATTGATACTTCAGTTCATCATCCAGGAGCCATATGAAAGTGTGAGTCTCTAACCTGGACTTTTATCATCTCAATAAACCATAAATCCTTTTGCTTCAATTTGTGATTTAAAGCTGAGGAGAAAAAGAGTTACACAGCTGTTAGTTTAATGAATTTCTACTAGTAGAGATTTACATCTTTATATTATATAAATGTTAATAAACATTATTTTAAATCAACACCTAAAGGTTTTTCTGTTCATTTTTAGAAGGTATCCACAAATTCTGTGCTAGCCTTCTGTGCCTTGTCTCTACTGTAGCCTCTGGTGTTTCTTACTATTGTGCTTTGTACTGTATCCACAGGATACGAAAAACATTGTAATCATGCACAAAATAATTCTCATATAGAACAGAAATCAGGTGGGAAAATGAGTCTAGGTAGACAGAGTCTAGTAGATACTTTCTAAAGTAGAATTCTGCATAGCCAAGTTTTCAATTTCATTACCTGTTATTTCATTGACTAATCGCTGGAGCATTTTTTAACAAAATAATTAGGGACAACATAAAATTGCCCTTCTACCAACAAAAATGTGGGATATAAATTATATTAGTGACAACGCTGAAATTATTCAGCATAAGTGAGCTTCAGAGACAGATAAAGACATGTAATCATACACTTTAGCATATATTGCATATGTGAAATATTCTAAGATAACTATACTTAACAGTCAGGTATCATCTGAGTTTATTTAATAGGAACATGAATGTGAAAAAAAAATCAATTTTGTCCTTGGTTGCTCTGTATACCTAAGGGGCAACAACTGTAAATCTGAATAATTTTTTTAATGCCAGGATATTTCCAAAGGTAAATCCCTTGGTTGTTATTATTGATTTCCAGCAGCCCCTTTTTTTAATTTAAATGTAAATCTTTTCAACTTCACCCTTTGTATGAATCAATAACAATTTACCTTGCAGTATTATGCTAGCACAAATGTTTAATACATGGATTATGTCCTTTGACTTGCACCTTGCTAAAATAAAAATGGGTTTGGAATAGCTGAAGATCAGGTTGGATAGTGCTAGTACTCTGGCACAGTAGCTTGTATCTATTTATAAAATGAGAAATAATGATAAAGTAAAACCTCTTCCAATAAATTTTAATTTAAATTGATATATCTGCAAATATAAAGATATAGAAACTAGAAATTCTGATTAGCTAACATAAGCAGAAATGCAGTTCTCTGTTCCTTTCTTATATGCATCCATTTAAAATTAAAAATTAATTTTACTAGGAATTCAAAAGACTCGCTAGCAAACAGAATGGTAAAGTCAAATCCATTTTACCATGTATCTTTGATAACTGTCCAAAAGTTCAAAATGTTAACCAGTGTTTGATACCACTTTTGGGATTTCTTCCTGGTCCTAAAGACCTCCAAAAAGCTACAAACAGTTATGAATACTTAAGCTTTGCTCTTGTTTTGGAAAATGCCCATTTATGGTTTGAAAAGACAAAACAAATAGTGACATTTTAAAGAACAAGTAATAGAATAATTAACAGATTTAGATGCAAATATTCTTCCACAAAACTACCTTCTCTGTATAAAAAAGATAAATCTTTGAAAACCTATGCATCTCCTCAATGATGAATCCCAAAAACACAGTAGTGTTGATTCAGTTCTGGGCTCCACAGCACAAAAGAGACACGGAGCTTCTGGAGCAGACCCAGTGGAGGGCTACTAAGTTGATCAACAGTCTAGAGAATCTTTCTCATAAGGAAAGGCTGCAGGAGCTGGGCCTGCTCATCATCCAGAAGAGGTGACTGAGAGGGGCCCTCATCAGTGCATTTAAATATCGAAAGGGCGGGTGTCCAGAGGATGGAGCCAGGCCAACAAAATGTAGCAGAGAGAAACTGATGCACAGGAAGTTCCACCTGCATGTGAGGAAGAACTTTACTGTGTGAGTGACTGAGAACTGCAACAGGTTGCCCTGAGTGTTTGTGCAGTCTTGCTTACCAGAGATGTTCAAGAAGCATCTGGATTCAATTCTGTGCCAAGTGCTCTAGGATGACCCTGTTTGAGCAGGGAGGTTGGACCAGGTGACCCACTGTGGTCCCTTCCAACCTGAGCCATTCCATGATTCTCACAGTGATTCTCACCAGTGCAAAGCCAGTAAATGGACAGTTAATGGGACTGCATGAGGTGTCACAGTGCTCTTAACTGGAGCAATTTTTTATTTTCCATTGTTTGATAACACTTAGAAAGATTGAATTTCTTTTTGATAAACTGGGGCTTTCATTTATTTGTTTTGTCAGCTCTCTTCTTATTTCTTTTTAAATGAAACTGGAGATACCAGTATGTTAATTTCATGAGAATCTGGAATATTCTCTTTCTCTCAAAAAGTTTACTGAATTTCCCAAGTCTTGTGTAATGCAAAAAATGGGCTGCTTTAAAGGAACTCGTGTTGAAAAATGGCAGTTTTCCTTAACATCTGGGATATGTTTGCTGTAGCAAATGTAATGGGAGCAAAATGCCATTTTTAAAATTAGTTAACTAACATTTTTATTATAGTTTTAAAGAGAGAAAAGTACATACAGGCTTACCATGGGCTTAATTTGAAGTTCCTCTTGCTTTCAATATGCTAGTAGGACTGTCACCACATATAGTGTTGTGACGTTTTTGTTTTACTTGTAACTTGTTTCATAAGAGGATAAAAATGACCAGAAAAAACATCTGTGAACAATCTATGCCAAAGTACTGTGGACCAAACTTTTCCAAACATTGTTATTACTGCTATAAGAAGAATACCAAATAGGATTGGAAAAACTCAAGCAAGTAAAACCCACCAAAAAAAACCCAAACCAACAATGAGAAAAGAAAGGAATACATAAGCTGGGAAGAGTGAAATTCTTTTTAAACTCTGTGGACACTCTTATAATTTCATATTTAACAAAATGTTACTGATGTGTTAGAATCCTAAGGTACCACTGAGGTCAAGCACAAGTTTCTTCAGGAGCAGTATCATGGCTCACTTGTATGATATCCTCATTAGCTCACCTGCCCTGGAAAACAATAAAGCTTACATAATCACACACATAAAAAATTCTGCACCCCTTTCGTCTGGCTTGGACCAGGACAGAGTTAACTCAGTCAGCTTTGGAAGGCTTTGGTTTGCAGGCAGAATAGTTAGCCAGTAAAAGAAGGAACCATATAGATTTCTCAGGCAAAGCTGACATTGTGAAGGACAGTATAAAGATTTAAAACATTTTATAATGTCATCCTGTAAAAAAGAATAGCAAAGAATTCTTCTGTTTATCATCTGCAGTATTCCTTATCTTCTCCACCTCAACTGTATCATAATTAGAAGAGAAAAAATATATGAGCATTGAAAAATATCTTTTTCATATGACCTCTGTAATTTTCTCCTAATTCTTAAATTTAAATTATATTTTGGCAATAGTAAAATTTTCTGGTACATACAGTATCCACTAGTGGTTCAGTTCTGAGAGATTTTTAAACTGTGATTTCAATCACAGAGTCACGCAGAATCACAGAATATTCTGAGTTTGAAGGGATCAACAAGGATTATCAAGTCCAACGGCTAGCCCTGCACAGGACAACCCAAGAATCACACCATCTACCTGAGAGCATTGTTCAAATGTTTCTTGAGCTCTGTCAGTCTGGTGCTGTGACCACTTCCCTGGGGAGCCTGCTCCAGTGCTCAACCACCCTTTGGGTGAAGAACCTTTTCCTGACATCCAACCTAAACCTCCCCCAGCAGCTTCATGTCATTTCCTTAAGTCCTGTCACTGGTCATGACAGTGAAGAGATCGGTACTTTAATTTAATAAAATACAGTATTTCCCAATTTTATCAAGAGAAATGAAAAAGTTAGGACCTTCAGAAAGAATATCATAAAATAAAACCTAATAATAATATGGGAAACAAAGTATAGGTCCTAAAACCTTTGTTGGAGTAGATGACAGAATGTTTTACAGCTACTTGAATTAAGACAGATATGTTTTTTCATGGTCTATTGCAGAGATAGAGGAGGGATGTAACCCTTTGTTTAATAGTAGATGTGAAAGAAAGCACTGTACACTATCAATGTCCAGTCTTAAATCTGAAGTAATGACAGTGGAAGCTCTGCAGGCATGTAATGCAACTACCTTATTTACCACACAGAATATGACCAAAGACACTGTAAACTGATCAAGTTACAGGAAATGAAACTCCAAAGGTAAAAAGATCAGCAAACCAGAAAAGTGAAACTGAAAGAAGAAAACCCTATAAAAAGGTAGGGGCTAATAAAACAAGAAATTCCTCATGTAACTTTGCGCTAAGCTTTACATAATCTACAAGTTTCCTATTTTTCATTTATGAAAGGTAATAATTTACAATTTGTATGAAAGTAATTTTTTTTTTAAAGTAGAATGCCTATCATATGAAGAGAGACCAAAAATAGGCTTGTGCCAAATTTTATAGGAAAAACACATTTTTGTCACTGCATCCTATTTTGATGGTGTATAGAGGCTGTTAACAACATACAAGTGTTTTATATCTTCAGAATATAATCAGTGAAATGAAAGGAATGGTAAAAGTCAGTAGAGGTAAAAGAGCTGTTGATTTGCTACAGTGTCTTTGCTGGATGGGTTGGGATGCATGCTGCCTTGAACATTTCATTCAATTTACTGAAATCATCAGCGTCTAGTATAATGGCATGCAAAAAGGTAAAAAACTTATTCTATAACCTGTTCTTTAACTTGTAAATGCATGCAGGGTACAAGATATCTGAAAAGACAGCAGGTCTAGGGCATATCTAAGAGGTTTAATAATTTCTTATGTATTATACTGATTTAGAAAAAAAAAATAGAAACAAACCCAATTTCAAACTTTCTATAGGAATAAGAGGATAGATCATAAGATCACCAATATTCAGTAGAAGAATGTTACCCACACCCATCTTTCCAAATGTGAAATGTTCAAGTATTCCTAAAGAGACCAAAATTTAAATAAGTGTAGAACATGTGACCAATTTATACAACATTATTTTTATCACTAGACACAACATTTAAAAAAAATTACTAATGTCAAGGCACAGTAAAGGACTGGGGACAAACATTGAAAATTGCAATCTAGAAGTTTCAACCTGCCTGAAGTTTTAATGGTGCTTAGGCTACATCTTTGTTCCACTTTTTGACTGTCCAGTGTCTTTGAAACTGGACTGGCATTTCTGCACCTGCCCACTTGCCTTGGTTTAGGTAATTAAGTACCTATTTTGTCAGAGTTTGGCTTTCTCATCAAGTGAAAGCTGAAGATCTATTAATTTCTGTTCTTGGTGTTCAAGAGAAAGTATGCTGCTGTTACATTCTCTCAGTTTCATTTTGTTCCAACACAAAGCAAAGAAAATTTTAAACACAAGAAATGTAAAAACTGAGTTGATAAAATATGCTGAAGACCTAATATCCTCACAGTTTTATCCTTTATTCAGAAGTAGGTTTTGGCCTATGGACAAAAACTGAGATCTGAACACTTACATTATTTGAGGAAAGATATAGAATGTCCTTACAACTGTAAATGCCTCTTGTGTTCATAGATTTTCAAAATTATTTTTCTATAAGAATGTATTAAGTCAGATCACAGTAGAATTCTAAAATTTTTCTAATTCCACAAGACCTCCCTATAGTTAGAGATAATGTGGATTGTTTTACTACAGAAACTTGTTAAGCTTTCCTTAGATGAATTTTCTTTTCTAGCAGTCTCCAGTAATAAATTAATAAATCTTTTTTTTTTAATCACAGTAAGAATAAGTGGTTTCAAGACGAACATTAAGCAGCTGGTGAACCCCAGTATTATTCACTATTACATGACATATCAAATCATTAAAACATCAAATACTACAGAATTATTCTTTTACTACTTATTATTCTCCAAAGGGATATTACTTTTTTATTTGTGTTTTCATTACATGAATTCAGTGTAGACTCTGCTACAAATAATTATTTAAAATTTTCCCCTGCAAGCACCTTCTTTTACTATGGAGAAATAAATTAAGAACCAGACTTCCAGTAGCCCAACACTGTCAGAAGAAAGTTGAAGAATCATTTCCCTCAAAACATCAATTAATGCAGCCGATCAGCATGCTTTTTGTAGCTACAGGATTTGGAAAAAGGAGAAAGGCTTAGAGAGTGAGAGAAAACATAAACATTCCTATAGTGTAGTATATGTATAGAAGTAAAAAACAACCAAGTCTACCAAATTTTAGAAATAAAAGGGTTAAACATTCTCATGTAACTGGGCGCAAAGCCAGGGGAATGTTGTGATACAATAGAATTATAAATTGTTTCTTCTAAACTTATTCTAGCATAGAAAAGGATAAATTCTGAACACTAAGTACTTGCAAACTACTGCTGACTAAGATGGTTCGTAAGTGTGTCAAGAAAAAATACAACTGGTAAGTTATATTTTCAGTTTATGTTAGATGTCCTTTGTAAAGGCACATGAATCCTCTCAAGTGAAGGGCTTACTTCCCATACACATACACAGAGAGAGAGAGAGAGAGAGAGAGAGAGAGAAAAGAGCAAAGCAAAATCTCTTCATTCAAGGCAAGAAGCTGTCTCCAAAGGATAGTTAGAAGAATGCAGACATGCATAAGAAGGAACCATAAATTAGCAGGTGGAAAGAATGGCACATAAAAGGGCTATTAAATGATTTTGTGATAGCTAACTTCTCTATAGAGTTGAGTGAAACCAAAAGCCCTGTGAAAGCATTCATGCAAGGAGAAGATGTATATTTGAGAGAGTTTTAGGTTGGGGGTGAGAGGTGAAGGGGGGCATTAATTAGAGACTGTTGCCAGGCAAAGTATGTGAGGTAAATTCCCCTCTGATGTGGTGTTTCAATATACAGACAAAAAGTCCACTCACCTCAAAGATATTGCTATAGCCCCTTCATTACTGTATAAACATGAATTAGTTATGCCACTGAAGCTGTTATATATCCTGCAGGTTTTAACAGGAGGAAAAGAAATCATTACAGAAGCAGGGAGAAAGAAGGTGAAAAAAAGATGGAAATACATTAAGATGCCAGAATGTAAATAATTTCCTCTCTCCTGAGTCTCTTACACATATATCTAAAATAAATGTAGTTGCTTAGTGAAGCCAGTGATCTTATCTCTTGTTTTCAGCAGTCCAATGCAGCCCCAGAGGCACACAAAAAATTAGTGCTCATTGCTGCTATCTTTTCTTACCTAAAGAAAATGCAGCATTGATGAATAAGAAGAAAAACGTTGTGCCTGTCTGATAAGACAGCATCCCTTCCAGCAGTCTATGTCTGTAAAGTGCAAATGAACACATTGGAAAAGAAAGAATTGAAAGTCTTAGTGGGGTAAATTCTTTGAAATTCTGAATATAAGGAATTTAAGGTAGATCAGTAAAAGCCTAAAGCTACAATCCTTTGGAAAATCATATCTAGGGCATCCAAAAGATGAAGTGTCCTAAATCAGCAGTAGATTCTGAAAATTTTTAGTGTCTAGATTCAGTATTCACAAAACAAAATTAAAGACAAAGACACACTGGGCCAGCTATTGGTTTGAAATGTACTTTACTTGTGTTTACTGAGAAGAGCTATATGATCTACCCCTTCAAACTGAACCCCTGCCTTTAGACATAAAGGATTAGAGAGTAGTAGCTAGAATGATTTGCAAAGATGTAGCTGCATGTATTGACATGCTGTGACTCATTATAGACAGTTGCATTACTCTTATTTTTATTTCTTGTAAATGTAAGCTTTCATGGAGTTCAAAAGAAAATACACTCTGAAGATTTTTTTTAAGCATGTGGAAAAAAATAGAGGAGTCTTGCTGAAGAAAAAGAGACACCTTTATTTTTCTGCTATTTACTTTGTCTGTATTCACACTTATTTCTCAATGAACAGTTTGCTGAAATCCCTAAATTGGTGAGACATGAAGAAATGTTGTCTTATGAATCATCTAATTTTAGGTAGCCATGTAAGTATATTGTTACAATAATGGTCTAAATTTATATGAATGTTGAATTTTAAAGATACTCTCAAATCTCAGAAAAGGTCCAACAACAACTTTATTTTCTGAAGCACTGAAGGGAGCAGAAACACTTGTTTAAATTCTCAATGCTATTTACTTTAGATGAAGGTGGCACAGTAGGTGACTTTGCTGTCATTGTAGTTTGTGATGAGTTAGTGAAATGAATTCAGTGACCCATAAGGTCATGCTGAACTCTCAAAGCACAACCAAAATTATTATTACACTGCACATTCTATACTGGTATGTTAGAATAAAAAACCACTAAAACTTTGTAACCTGCATATTTACCTGCAGAAAATCGATATGATAAAATTATGCCCAGCTCTACAGAAAGGTTTTTTAAGTTTAGTTTTTGAAACTTCTTTATCAATTAATAATGAAAACAATATTTGTGTGTTAGTTTAGATATGCACTGAAATGCCATTACCTATAATGGAAGATGATGAGAGAGAGCTTTTGGTACATATAAACTCTGTATGTATATATATGTATATTAGCATATATACTGAACTCTGTGTGGATATAATATAAGAATACAAGATTGCTATGATTTGGATTCCAGACTAGCTGTAGTTTAAGCCTTTTGCTTGGCACTGTAACTTAGTTATTCTTATTTACTTTATTTATACATTATTTATTTATAGGCATTTTCCAGCATGAAGCACCTGAGTATTGCATCGTTCAACACTGACTCATTATTTTGCTGTCAGTGCAATGCACAACATGCTACGGACATTAAAATTGTTCCTGAAGTGCCTTAACTGTTGGTTCAAGAACAGAAGTAAACAATTAGATTAGATCATCCTATGCATGTGAAATCTGTCATGATCTATTACTATGAGCACAGGAAACAATACTGTACCTGAGTCTGTGCAGAAAATTTAAATATAAAATCAAGAAACTTTCAACTGATACAAGATTCTTTGTCTTCAACTTGATCAGCTTCAACCACACTGGATCTGGAACGTTGTGCTATATCAAAATACACTTTTTTCTCCTGCTGGCTACTATTGAAATACCTACTTGACAAGATAATCCTACAATAATAATAAAAACACAAATAACAATCATCTTTTTGTTTCAAGTCTTTGCTCCAGAATATGTTAGCAGAATGGACACAAAATTTTTCAAAATCCAGTTAGGCATCTCGTCTTACTGTATGTATTTCTGCAAATATACTGCCTTTAGCAGCAGGTCAAATAAAGCAAAAATATAGAACTGTATATTTAATTCCCTTTGGTCTTTAGGGGTTAGCAGTTTTAGGTACTTTCCAGAATTTCTCTCAATGTTTTATCTTGTCCACAAAGAATGGCGCAAATATTTTCTACTTTACTTCTGAATTACAGAACTTGAGATATAACTTATAAGGAACAGTGTTACAGAGACTCATAATTTCGAACTTACCTATAATGCTTTTAGCTATTCAAATTATAATTTCTCACAGTGGCAAATTTATGTTCCTTTAATTTTATTTTTGGTTTTGCCAAACTTGGCTTACAGTCACACATGTTCCAGTAGTGACTATGCCTTAAACTGCCTTCATTTGTGAATGTCTCATTACTAGCCAAGACCCAGCTGGATCTTTTAGAACAGATCAGTCAGCTGTCCAGAGCTCTCAAGGCTTCTCAAAGCTGTGGAAAAGCCAGAGATTGGGATGACCAAGCAACAGATTCTTCTGAGAGTAAGCACCAAGTGCTCGGTGTCTGGAAATAGAAAGAAACTGTGGGTAGCCTGCTCTAACATCTCCTCAGAAAATCTGGTGCTTGTCACCAAGGTAGAAAGAATTATAGATCAGGTGGAATGTAAGCTCTGATCTATGTCTGTGAAGTGACATGCACTGAACCATCAACAGGAAAAAGGCCAGAACCACACAATCAGATGGCATATTCAGAGAAGCATGTTTACACGTCTATATGTTTACACTGTTTTTTAACCTATCTGCATTCAACATTTTCTACAATATGTTTTTAACCTGTGTATAATATTATGGTAATCCTTTATTTCTACTTTTTATACAGCTATATTTAATCACAAAAGGGTTGGCTAAATCTAGCACTGCGAATGTAGATAGTAACAAGTTTAATGAAGAAGCAGAGATAATTAAATTCTTTGTTCCCCCAAAAAGCACATGACGTGAAAGTTATCAGATTATATCAGACTCAAGGGACATTACATGTCGATGGAACAGTCCTATCATGGAAAGCTGGTTGAAGCTCTGGGAACCTTCAGATAAAAGGTTCTCCTCTCTAATAATGGGTGGTGACATCAGTCCCAGGATGCTACAACTCTGAAAGAAGCTCTTTCAGTGTACACAAATTAAAGTTGCAGAGAAAAGCCAGCTTTCAAATCAAGTCCTTAGAGTTCTTTCACTGAAACCTCACAGCCAGAAATTCAGTGTCTTACTGGTCAAAAATTAGAACCTCTAGCATGACACTCAAATATTCACATTTTTGGTGTTATCTAGAATGTTTGTACTAAAAAAGAGCTATTTTTCCTTCATGTTGCTATAGAAAAGTCTTACCTTTTTTTCCTTCTTGTTCCTTTGTAAACATCTGAAAATAAGCACTCAGAGCAATTGGCTTCCAGATAGAATAACTTGCTCTGCAAATATAGTGGTACAGTATCACATCAATGTTTGTTTGCAGCTCTCAGAGGGGATACTCACGTTTAAAGAAAATAAACCAAAACATGTTTATGTTCTATGTTGCTCCCTCAACTTTTTTCATCAATAAAATGCACTTCTAGAATAGCATCACGATTTATAATCAGTGTGGTGTTAATAGGGTCAAATAAGGAGCCAAAGTATTCCAGTGGATAAATGGAATACAAATATAAGTTTTACTATGTAAAAATAATCTAGTATTCTATCATACACTGATTTTTTTAGGCTGTTCTGAAGACCTCTGATAAAATTTTTTGAGGTATTTTGGTGATCTAGACAGAATTATGTTATCAGAAGTGCTTTATACAGCTAGAGACATTTATAAGGGTATCTTGATCAGTTGGATTTACAAAAAAAATGTAAACTAGAACTCAAAAAAAGAACTTAAAATACCTGAAAGTTTATAAAAATGGAAATATATACCTGAGCTGAAGAAAACAAATTAA
Organism: Ploceus nigricollis; assembly: GCA_013399945.1. Lineage (NCBI taxonomy): Eukaryota > Metazoa > Chordata > Aves > Passeriformes > Ploceidae > Ploceus > Ploceus nigricollis. Next base: position 867,362 of record VXBC01008778.1, on the reverse strand, counting down.
AGAAATTAAGTGAAGTACATATATTGCATGTACAGTTACTTAGGAAAATTAGTGTCTCAAAGAAAACTTTAAGGACTCACACTTGACACTGAATAAACTTACATTTCTGATGAGTTATTTTGCAGTAAAAACCTTAAGGATCATGATGCCCAAATTCAATTTTAAAACATTTTTAGTCACCCAGAGTACTCTTCCGGAAATCATTCTCTGTTGTCTGTCTGTACAGGGGTCTGGGTGCCAGCAAGTGCAGTCAGACCATGGGTCAGGGATTCATGTGCCTGGGTGGTGGTGACTGGTAAGACCCCAGTGAAACTCAGTGCCAGCCACAGGACTGGGACCAAGGCTCAGAGGCATGGCTGCCAGCAACTGGATCACATGATAATCTTACATGTGAGCACTAGTGAAGATCAAGCCAGACTTCCTGGGAAGTGGTGGATAAAGTGGCTGAGGAGACAAGGAGGATGAGACTATGTGTCTCTATGGGTGAGACTGTGGGGGAATTGACTACTGAAGATCAGGGGAGTCCCAGCCAATTTGGTCATTGTGTGTGTGAGTGTGACCATGAGTCTGAGGAGTCTGTGACAGTAACTGAAGTCATCTTGTATGCCTCCATTTGACAGCAAATGGGGAGTCTGGGATCCTGGACCACTGTTGAGCAGATCAAGTGTCTGAGCCTGGCTCCTGGAACGATCCATGTTGTACATGTATTTATAACCTTCCTTAGCCAGATGGGGGGCAGGTTGGGGCCATTGGTTCTGGCTCCGTGCATGTGAGTGCTTTGTGTGTCTTGTCTGCCTCTATCAACCTGTATGGATGGCCATGAATACTTGTGTGTGTGTGTGTGTGTGTGTGTGTGAGTTCACTGTGTGCATGTGCCTGCTGGGAATACATGCTCAATTTCACTGCTGATGGGACCTGGGACATGGACCTGCATCAGTTTCACTTCACTGAACAGGCTGAAAATCAGGAGCATTTCACTGAAATTTGCTGAAACATCCTGGAAAAGGGTGAACAGCCAGGAGGCAAATGCTGAGGGAAGTCTTTGATCATAAAACCTATCTGGTGCCAGACAATTTTTTTTGTAATATTTTAGCCATGAAGAAACAAAGCATTAAGAACAATATAGCACCCAACAATGTAAGGGGAGGATTCAAGATTAACTTTTGTTTTGTCCTCATGTAACACACCTCATAATGTCATCCATATAAGCCCAATCTATGATAACTGAAAAAGAGCTCGCCTGACACCACTTTACTACCTTCTGACTGCTTCAGCCTGTACAGCCTTGGAAATTTTGTGTTTTCTTTTTATTTTGAATCTTCTTCCAGGGAACCCTTACTGACCATGGGCTGTCACTACCTTGAATTTTAGGTCCTTGAACCAGACCAAAAAGCTCACACACTTTGCCAAAAGTGCTCACAGCTGCCTACACTGCCTGCAGGAGGAGAATGAAAAGCTGTGAATTTCAAGGTAGCAAGTATTTTAAGCACAGGCAAGAGGAGCACTAATCTTTTTAGCTGAGATTTGTCTACCAGCATGCCCTTCTTTTATGGCAGTTTTGTGCTCACAGCTGTGTCAGGCTGTCTGGAAAGGCCTTAGAGTATCCTGTCTTGTTTTTGTAAAAGGGGTCTGGAAACAAGTTTGAATGATACAGATCTTGCTACTCTCATCATGAGCTGTTCTTCTCCTTCAAAATAACACAGAAAATGTTGGCGGGAAAGATATTTTCAATATTCATAGAAGAAAGAGCAAACAGAAGAATCCTAATGCAAACAGTAACATAAGAAGTTCTCTCTTCCCAGACAAGGACTTCTGTGTGATACCACTAACCTAAATGGGCTGAAGACAGATTGTTAAGCACAGAGAATGACAATCTTTTAATTCAATAACTTGGTTTGATGGCAGAACCCGATCCCTATATTTCAAAGTGATTGGAAAAATCACAGACTCAGAATATAGGTTCTATCAAAAGATATAATAGAAACATAAGCTTTCAGAATTTAGACATGATCTTGAAAAAAATTATACCACTTTCTAGAAGTTGTGGTCAACTGCACAAAAAACTTCATCAACAATAGCAATCATAGTTAATTTTTGTGGTAAGTGGATAGTGATGCAGAACTTAGTATAAAGTTCATGAAAATTCTACTATAAGCCAGAGGTGTGAGAGCCAAAACTTAAAAGGTTAAGATAGGGCTAAAGCAAACTTAATACAGTAAGACATATTAAATATACACATTATTATGTAGAACTTTTAGAGGTAATATATTTTCTAAAGGCCTCTAAATCATAAAATCCAAAACATTTTTATTCCAAGACACAATGACTATAAGTAGGGCGTCAAAAAGCAAAAAGTCTTGTCTTCTTGAATTTTTTGTTCAAGAAAACTTTTTTCATTTTCACAGAATTATCCTGCAAAGAGGGCAATAAACATTTGTTACAACAGCGAAGGACTGAAATGGTCCCTTTAATTGATGCCACAGCAGTTCAAATGAAAGAGTTTAACTTTTTGAATGCTTTTATGTAACAATTTTTCAAGGGGAATTTTCAACAACAAAAATTTTCATCTTTTATGAAAATACTGCTTCATTAATCTATCAATCAGATGAAAGCTTGCACTTCAACTGTGAAAAAAAAGCAACGTATGAAGACAGATAAAATATTATGGCTTAAAAAAGGTTAATAATGCAAATAAGGGTAGGTCATAACACCAATTCAAGCCATTTGAGTTCAATAAAATAGTACGTTTTATAAATCTACTACAAAATCACTGATTTTTCAATGCCTAATATTCAATCCAGATCTTACAAGAAAGACTGCGCTTTGATAGAAAATACTGGTAAACATCTATTGTCCCACCAGATATAAATGAAATATGTGTTCATGACATGTTTTTCTCTATAGTTCCAATTTCAGCTACAATCAACTGATTATTTAACTTCATCTCATTCAGGCTTTCATATTACAGAAAGAGCACTGAATTCCATTCAGAAAAATATCTGTTTATTCATCCAAACTGAATGTTAGTTCTTTTTTTTAAGTGATGAAGTTAATAGAAATTATTTTAAAGATACTGGCAGCACATGTTGTAAGTGAGAGATATTTCAATGCTATCTGCCATATTGAATCATGACTTTGATCCACAGTAAGATAATCCTGACTCATATGGCATGTCATTCTATTCCTACAAAGTATTGCACTACTCTAGTCAGTACAGATGCTGTAGAAGGGCTCACTTTTGAGCAAAAAGAATTGAAAATTCATATTTGGAACTTTACTGGGAGTTGTAACACATATTTTGTGTTTAAGAGTCATAGTCTCACTATACCTTGTGGGTGTTAGTTTGGTTAATTTTGTAATGCAACTACATTTCAAAGTGAAATCAACAATTTTTCACCTCAGAATTTAGGGGTTTATTTTATTAGTTCAGCTGCTCCTGTGGGGTAGGGGAAGTGGACATGATGGAAGATTGCAGGAGAAAAGTCAATGAAAAATCTCTTGATATTGCAGTCATCTCTCTTTGAAAATTACATTTTGTGTCCTCAAAATACACTGGTCCCTGGTGGAATCTGCATACTTTAATTAGCAATTTCTTCTCATCAATCCAACATAAATCTGCACTGACCTGAATTAAAAGGTATTTCTCACACAATACCTCTGGGAGAATGGATGACAAATATCATTGCAAACTCTATTTTTCTAAATATTTGCATTAAAATAACTGCATTAAAAAATCTACCTAAAAAACAAAAAACCAAACACAAAACCAGCAAAACAACACAGTAGAGAAAACAAGCTTTTGTACTTATTTAAATATTATTGGTCTCTGAAGACCAGACAGAGTAACCAGGAAAAAATCAGTATTCTGTACAAGCTATAGTAACAAGCTATAGAGCAGTTTACCTGCAGGTAAAAAAAGAGAAAAAAAAAAGGTGGAAGCAATTCCAGTGCTGAGAGAGTTCCTCTACTATTCTTTCCTTTCTGTGTCCCAAATCATGACCTTTCACATTCTGGTGCCAAAAATACATGACAGCAAATACAGACCTATCCAGTAAGCAATCCACAGTTACAGGGAATTCTGTTACCAAGGCCACAGCCTTATAGAAGCTGCAGAGCAATGCGCTGGCTTTCCCATGGGCTATAAAGGTGGTATTGGTCATGTAAGGTGTGGGAAAAATCACCAGTTACAGTCTGTGTGGGGCAATGAAGATTATCAGAACTATGGAGTGGCAAGAAGGGACTGAAACTTTGGTTCTTTTCAGTTTTGGAAATATAAAATGATAAATAAATAAAAAAATAAATAAAAGAGTGCATATGGTAGAGGTCTGTGGAATCACAGAAAGTCATGGATAAAATGAATAGGAATGATTATTCCCTATTTCCCATAGTGTAAAAACTATGAAATGCCAAACTTAATATATTATCATTGTAACAAAGTGTTATAGTGTTCAAAGGGGAATGCAATGAGGACAGTATTAGTTTTACAAGTAAAAGTTTAAAAATCATTAAGATCTTTTTTCCAGATGAATATTTGGATTGCTTTTCATTTTGTATTAGGCAGCTTTCAAAATTTTCTGTCATCTTTTAGATATTAGATTAAATAGAAAATTACATACATAAAGCATTTTTTCTGTAGCTGTGACTCTTTGTGTAGGTATTGATTCTGTTATGGAAGTCTTAGACAATCTTATGATTGCACACACAAACAGAAAAATACTTATGTAATTCGGAGAATTTACCTATGTCAAGGAGCACACTGAAGGTATGGCACTTAGATTGAAATTCACAGTGTTCAACCCCTACAAGATGAGAGTATTTGGTGTCGGTTTTCATCTGTTTATGTAGGTGAAAGTCTGTTTACACAACAGAATTAGGAACAGTGTGAGACTGTTTACATCTAAGGCTGTGTTTTGGAATCATTTCTACTCAAGAGCTGAATAAAGTAGAAGAGCAATATATTATGAATCTTTGGTATGCAGTTAATGCAGCTGCTTATTTTGTAATGAGATAGAGAAATGCCAGATAAGCTGTATTTAAAGTTTTTAGCTTGGGGAGGTCAATATCTGATTCTGTACTTTCAGAGAGTGATGATCTGACAAAATTTCAGCAATCTTGGCATAAATGATATTATATGCGATTCACATAAATTACTGTTAATATATTTCCTGAGTTACTTGCAATTTGTCAAAAGCTATTTCCACTTATACTTTAAATACTGTGCAAAAGAGTTATGATGAAAATAGTAATTTAGTCTCTATATGAGTGAGTAAATTTCAATTACCTTTTCTTTCTACCGCTGCATAATGAGAGACATAGTTGTTAAAAGAATGTTTCCTTTTCAACCTGTCCTTGTTACCTGAAATAAATAAAACAATTATTTTTTTCATTCTTCATAGAATAAAGTGAACTCTTATACATTATTTTAATGAATTTTATTATGTTAAAAATAGGATTTATCTGAAAATATAGGATTTTTATGAAAGTCCTTTAATTGAATTATAAATTATGCAATGATTTTGCAAGCAGGAAGGAAAATCTACATCTCTAATTGAGTTATGATAAGCACATGAGGAACAGAGAAGGAGCTATTAAAGGCAGTAGATACATAGAGGGGAAGAAAGATACAGGTAAGAAAAGGAATATAAAAGTAGAAAAGAAGAAATTATACTAGAAATACTCATACATATTTTATAGAAAGGAATAAGGTATGCTCTTCAGTAATTCCAGTGATGCATTTAAGATGTTACAGGACAGAATTAATCAACCTGGCTACCATAAATACAGGAGAACTGTGTAGTAGGTCTTACGAAAAGGTTTAATACTGCTTTTATACTGGTTTATATAAAGATGAAAGAATATTAATGTTCTCTAGCTACATGTTCTTACCATTGGGCTAGGTCTGACAGTCTGAACAAAAGTGGGTGGAAATGAAATTCTGTTAAACCAGTGCCATTGGCCTCATCGGCCTCAGGATCTCAGGGCAACTGAGTTCCTGCAAATACGCCAGAAGACACAAAATACACTATTAGAGCACTGGAAACAAAAGTCTCTAGATTTCAGGTTTTTTCATTACCTTTTGAAGAAGGGCCATGAACGAACTAGCATGTATGCTAGTAAGAATAGATCCAAAATATTGCACTTCTTCCCTACAAGTGTGTATGTCATAGCTCATGTACGTGAATGGTCTATCTCTGTAACCGTATACATGACCACTGAATTAAGTGACAAATACCATGCTATGTTGAAAACTATTTTTTTCCTTTTCTATTCTGTGTAATGGAAGTGGAAAGGTGAGATGCACATGATTTCATTCTGGAAAGCAGTAGTCCCACAGTGGTTTATGCTATCTTCTTGTTCTTTTTCCTTGTCCAATATAAACAAGAATACTGGTTGCATTAAATAGAAGATTTTGCTATCTCTTTAGACTAATGTTGACCATCAAGTATTATGCATAAAGTCTAATTAGTTTGTTGATTTCATTCACTATCTTTGGAAAAAATGTTTCATTACTATGCTAATAGAAATAGCTCTTGTTTCCACACTGTCCTGATAGACTGTAATATGAAGCCACTAAAGTCAAATTATTTCCTAATTTATAGCCTGTGCCATAAAGTGTTGGCTAAAGGTTAAAAATCCTGCATTATCCAAGTCTCTGAAATTGTACTACAGAATCTGGCTATTGGTGGTTCTACAGTGGTTTAAAACTCAGTTCTCTACACTAACATGAAACAGTATGTAATGTAAAAAGCTCATTTTTATATGTTAGATTCTGGAAAATAAATTATGCTTTGAAATAATATATTGCAGGTGATTGGTAAATAAAGAATATATTTTTTAAATCTTAACAATTTCTAAGAATTAATGCAGATGAATCGCAATTTGCATAAAATTGTGTTTCATTTAGACTGTATCTTACATCAAAAAGTGACTAAATGGACAAACACAACACCTGGAAATTATTTGATGTGGTTCCAGGAAAGCAAAATACAATTTGTCTTTCATATATAGAGTTAGTAAAAGATTGCAGTGAAAAAGAACCGTGAGCTTGTGTATGCAGATTTCATAGCCAAGCCAACAGCTAAAGGCACAGTCTCTGTTTGATTTTGCCATCTCACTGATGTGAGCCCTTCAGTAATAATCTTTTCACCTAGCAAAACTTGTTTTTCTTCAGCTATCATCAGCCAACCCAGCTATCATCCATAACCTTTCTGTTAATGTATGCTGCTTTAATACCTAAGGACTAGATTTTTTAGGGGTTCAAAAGTTGGTTGTAATTTAGCCCAAACAATCAGTACATAGATCTGTATTACTGAGCAAAATAAAAAACTTAATAACCTAAAGTTCCATTATCTTTCTGATATGGCTTAATTAAAAAAAATAAATTTACTTTTAGGCATGTTTGAAGTATGATTATTTAGCCCTGTTCAAGAACCAAACAATACGAACTCAGCACACTTAACTGCATTCATCCCAGTCCTGTGATCAACTCATTGTTATGTTTAAGCTGAGCTATTTCATTTCCTGAGGCCTTCTCCCCAGGAATCCTACTTCCCAAGCCATTTTCTCAGAGCTATGCATGTATTTTGAAAAGAAATCTGCTGGTATAAGAGCTGAGAAGATGAAATAGAAGGCAGGGGATCAGAAAGTGTGAGTATGCAGAAGAAAATAAAAGACAGGAGCAAAAGGAGATAAATAAAACTGTTGGGTGAAAGAAAACAAGAAAGCACATGGCTACAGGCTAAAAGAGAAATTTCTTTGCCAACTCAAAACCCTAAGGCTGATTACAGGATGCAAATATAAGATGTATTGCTTTTGGAATAGAAAAGAGAATTTATTAAAATCTGAATATTCCAACACATTATTTATTTTATTCTTCATTACTTAAATTTTCATGCCATGTGCAAGTGGAACTTTCACCTGTTACTTTCATCTAAGATGAGCATCATTTTATTTCTTCTGAAATGACTAATGTTATTTTTTGATGTTATAGAAAGGAAGTGCACTACAACCAGATGTTCATCGAAACACTTCAACCTCCTAATTTTGAGAGCCTTGTCGACAATTAATTATATCTCTTATCTTTCAAAACTGATATATCACATATGGCAAATGCCAAATTTACAGGAAACTGCAATGGAAGTACCATATTATTTCCTTTTCAGAATACAAGCTTAAAGATTTCAGCCAGCATTCTCTCTTCTGTACTCATAGTAACACACTGATCTAATCTAAAAACATGTTGTTTATATTTTGGATCATCAATTATAAAAAATTCCTTACCACTTGATAAGGAATGAGTAGTGCTAGAATGATCTTATCCCACGTTGTGATAAAAAGGAACCTAACATTGTTATGGTGCTAGTATGCATAAGTTCTAAAAAGCAGCTACCATGTTACACTCACATAACACTTGCTGGCCCCTGGAACAGATTTTTGTTGCTAAGAATGAAAAGCTGGCTTAGGAGGCTGAGACCATTCCACCTAAGGCAAAACGAGAACAGAGGGATCTATACAAACTATGCCAAGCCTCCTGTGAAGGAATATTATTTGCAGTGCCTAACTTTAAAAGATTTTTTAAGACTGTCCTCGGGTTTGCACCAGAGGAAATATAATTTTCATCCCAAACTCATTATGATCTTTTCTTAATATTGTGTGTGTTGATCAATCACATTTAGACCATCATTGGGAAAAGTCTTGGAATGGTTTGAGATGGAAATTGTTAGGATCATAAAGATTCTCAAAGTAGCGAAGTATCCTGTGCTAATCTCAAGGTCGACACTGCAGCATAGCCTTGACTAATTGAGTAAAACTATCATTATTTCAGAAAATTCTTCTTTGACAAATAGACCATCATTAGTCCACGAAGGGTCCAGGGGATGTCCTACCTGGACTCCAGCTGCCACTGCTGAAGTGCAAGGGCCTCCAGCAAGCTCTGAGTCCAGCTGCCAGTCCCCTACCACTACCTGTGGTGTCCCAGAGAACATCAAATGGCACCTGTCTTCAGGCAGCTATATCATGCCACAGGGAAAAAAATCTACCACAGGGAAAAAATAGGACATGAAGCCCAAACATCTGATTGTGGATAAAGTGGGAATGTGGCAGAGTGAACTTTGGACTGTGCTAAAGAGAAAGCTGCTACCAAGAGGGATAGGTCTTCAGATCAGAGGGCCTGAATTCTCCTAAAAGTTATTTTTCTATTTACCACTGATAGGAAATGGAAACAATAATTTATTTCCATCAGCCCACTGGACCCAGTGAGCAAAATAAATAATAAATGGCAAAAAGCACGTAGCCTTGTATGGATGATGTTGTGTGGGTAGTTCTGCCTCCACCATGAAGGGAGGAGGTGTGAATATGGGCCCTTCCCCAGAAACTTTCCCAGGTATCTCTCTGCATATGGAAAGTGGACAAACTGACACCTTTGCTGATCATCTCACCTCAGATAAGTCAGTCTAGCACAGACACAGCATTTACAGAACAATAAACCTCTCAAAGGAAAATATCATATCATAGCAGTAGAGAACTGTCAGCCTCCAGAAAAGAAGTTCTGTACAGCATTTGGTAAATGTATAACATCTCATTACATATTTTGGTTTTTTTCTTGGAAAATCCATTTGTCTCTGGTGTTTAACATAAAAGACAAAGAGAGCAAACATATTTCTCTTCTGTATATTTTTCACCTGCTGTTTAGACTGATACAGAAAGTGAAAAACTTCAAAGGATTTCTTGACATATATATAAGTTGACCTGGACTAGAAGTATTGAACATCCAAGTTAGTACTTTTCCTGGACAAAATTCTAAACCAATTTTCCGTTTTATAACCACCATTTCAGCAAGACAATTCCTGACAAGAAATTCCTCTTTTATTGTTTGCCTAAGAGTAGCATCATAAACTAGGTATATAGTAGAACTAACATTATTTCTTTTACTTATAGGCTTTCTTTAACAGTCTATAAAATACAGTCCCAGTCTTGAAGTAAATATGGCATTCCAGAACAAATCTTTCCTGAATGATACCCTGTATTGAATCGTTTTTAAAATTTGTAAACTCCCATTTACATCTAGAAATGTAGTTAATACCAAAATGCAATAAAAACCCCCCAATATTTTGGATGCTTATCAGATACAAATTGTCATATTTAGAGAGGCTAACGCTTCTCTAATTTCCCCTTGAGAAATGTTTCCCATTACAATGTGAAATTGCCCACATAACCAGGATTAGCTTTAAACTTAAATGACTCAAAGATTACAGTCACCTTTTAAACAAGAGGAACCCAAAGCCAAGATTTATCCATTATAAATACATATTATATTTTACTGAAACTAAGAGTTCTGCATCAAAGATCGATGTATCGAAACATTACATCTACACAGGGCAACTGCCATGGTCAGAAACATTAAGATGCTATTCTGCAATACAAAATTTTATTGATGAGATAATTTCTATATGAGGAATTCCTGGGGTTTGATGAAAATTATGAAGCAGCCAAGTGGATCTGAATATGAAATAGCTATTTACCACCCTTGTAGAATTGACTTTTGGAAAATACTTTTACTCTAAAGAATATGTGAGGTCAATGACATCTTGATAATCTCTGTCAACAAAATGGAATAAAGACACCATTTTTTTATTTAAAAGGCAGAGAAATCCCTTTGCAAAAATAGATTTGATTTTTCAGATTTTGTTATTCAAGGAAATGTCCAAGACACTTTTAGTGTTTTAAGAAAGTCATTAATTCAGCTCAACAGAGGTCTAAATATATAGCCTATACTGGAACATTTCAGGGCTGAGAGGAGAAGTCAAAATTGTTTTAGTGCCAAAAATCTGGGCCTTAGTATTTCATATTTTTACAGATTTTATTGAATATATTCATTTTTCCTGAATTACACTTTCCTTCAAGCCTCAATCTTGATGTTATTTCAAATTTAGCATGTCAAAAGAAGGGTCACAAAGGTGTTGAATTGTCTAGAAAATATATCTTATGAGGAGTGGCTGAGGCAACTGTGATTGTTTAGTCTGGAGAAAAGGAGGCTAAAGGGGGATCTTGCTGCTCCCAGGGGAAAGGAGAAATTACTGAAAGGAAGTTGTAGTGGGGTGGGGGTTGTTCTCTTCTGCCACGTCTCAAGTGAAAAGATGAGATGAAATGTCCTTAAATTGCACCAGAGGAAGTTCAGATTAGATATTAGGAAAAAAAAAAAAACTACTGAAAAGAGTGTTTAGGCATTCAAATAAGCTGCCCCTGGAGGTGGCAGTCACTTAAACAGAGGCTAAAGTGTTTAAGAGGCACCTGGATGTGGGATATGGTTTAGGGGTAATTTGAGTGGTGCTAAGGTGACAATTGGACTAGGTGATCTTGAAGGTTTCTCCCAGCCTTGATGATTCTGTGGTTCAAAAAGTCCAGCAACCCAACCCCTAAGGTGCCTGAGAATTGACTAAAGGTTCAAAGACAGAAGACAAAGACAGAAGGTGATTTTCTGCAAATTTAGTTCACAAAATTAATCATGTTCTCACTCAAAATTTCATTCTCACTTTATATTAATAGAATGGTCCTTTAACCAAAGCAAAAATTAGCACAGTTTCATCTTGATGATTGCGTGGAGTGAAGCCTCACAATCCATCAAAACAGACTAAGATTTCCAAAAGATTGTGTACTGTTATCTACTACCGAATGCAAATGTCTTTCTCACTTGGTTTTGTTTTTGCTATAAGGCATATAAGTGAAGAATGACACATTTTCTTTTCTTAAAGAAAATTTAACACTAAAACAAGCATTGGAGATGTCAAATCAGCATTGCAAATGTTGGAAAAATAAGATGACTAGTCTGTGAAACTTAATTAAAAATGAAAGGAGATTTTCAACTATCAATTTCCTCTTTAAAATTTTATCACTACTGTCTAAAATTCAATTTGAAGCTTAATTTTATTTTCAAGTTGAGGATAATTTAGTCTATCGAGAATGCATCTTTGGGGCACTACAGGTCTCCCTTAGTAACTGTGTATCTGATTTCTCCTGGTTTCTAGCAAAGAGCAAAGGGGAGGAGTAAAGATAAATTGCCATTGGAACTCTATCTGATGACAGGTGGTATTATAAATGTTACTAAAGATTTAGCAATAGGACACTGATACTGTCAAAAGGCTTTTTCAGGTGCCAGATAATATACTGAAGCATTGGTGTTGTAATTAGAACAGAAACAATTCAATTGCTAGAGAAGCAAACAAGACTTTAAAGCTTCTCAGGTCCATAAATAAACCAGATTCTTTTCCTGTTTCAGTGAACACCTGGCACACCACCCCACCTCACCAGAAACAGTGATACACATGACCATGATCTACCTTGGGACAAAAAAAGGCACCTCAAGTTCATCCAAGCATCTGAGCCCCTGACTCACTCCCCTCGTGGAAGGGGGCAGAAAAAGTATGAAAAATCTTGGGATGAGATAAAGAAGGTTTAATAGGTAAAGCAAAAATCATGCATGCAAACAAAGTTAAACCGGGAATTCATTCACCACTTCCCATGGGCAGGCAGGTGTTCAGCCATTCCCTGTAAAGCAGGGCCTCCACATGGCTAACACTGACTTGGGAAAACAAACACCATCACATGCCAAACACGCATCCCGTCCTAGTCCTTCCCACAGCTTGCAATGCTGTTACACTACATTGTACAGTATATATTTTTTGTCAGCTGGAGTCAGCTGCCCAGGTGTGTCCCCTCCCATCTTCTTTTTCACTCCCAGCCTCCTCGCTGGTAGGGTGGTGCAAGAAGTAAAAAAGTCTTTAAGCCCTGCACAGCAGGAATGAAAACATCGCTGAGTTATCAATGCTCTCTTCAGTAGAAATGTAGAAGGTGGCCTCACACTACCCACTCTGAAGAAAATTAACCAGTACACAAACGAACTCAAGTATAACAAGAGCACTTGCTGATGGTGGTTTCATGATACTTATTGATGATACTTTGGTGATCCTAATGTGTCCCTTCCAGCTCAGGATCTTGCATGCCTCTATGATAGTCTTCAGTAAGTGTGGCTCCAGAATACATCGAGTTTGTTAAGAACAATGAGATCAGCAAGGAAGATTAGAGCATACAAAACTGAAAGAAGCTGGGCAGACTGGCATCCTAAATTAATAAAGTAAAAACCAAGGAAAGCCCAAAAACGAATGCAAAGTTTCTTAACTAAAAATGAGTGTGTCATTTAGTTCTATTCCAGAAAGAGATAACATATGAAAACTTTTATAGCAACAGTTCCTCAAATGTTGCAGTACTGCTTACGCAGAGACAGATACGATCAGAATAAAACAGATTTTGATCTTTCTCATTAGTTTTAGTTTTCAAAATTCTGATATTTCAACAGAATAAAGATTGATTTATTTTATTGACTTGAGTCTAATCAGTATGCAGGACAGGAATTTTGAGTCATTATTCAAGGAAAGTAAATATTTTTATTACTTTCACTATTCTTAAAAAATAAGAAATTATAAATAAGAAATTCAGGCATTATAGTCAAAGGAAAACTGGAGCACATGATTTGATGTTAGAATCTGGAAAAAAAATTAAGAAAAAAAAAAGAAGGTATTTCTTAATTGCTGTTTTCTTAAAGTCTTACATGGCCTTATTAAATCTGGAACCAGTGAAGTAGAATGAAGCAGCTGTTAGGAGTCTGAACAAAAACCAAATACCCACTTAAGAGTTTATTGTTTTCTTTTTGTTCTTAGAGATTTATTTTATTTTATCCCATGGCAGTTTATGAAAGAACAAGAGGAAAACATTTGCTTATGAGAATGAAAACAAGCATCAAAATTGAAACAACTGAAATGAAAACATTGTTATTGTTTCATTTCTCTAGGACACATCTTCATGCAGAACACCAAACATCTGTCAAAGAGTAAGGCGATAGATGCTTATGAGTTTCAGAGCCAGATTTTCAAATAAGTAGTTTGATGAGCCAATGGAGCTTGATTTTTATAATTTCAGCGGCTCAAGAATTCTCACTTAGTAAAGGCATTAATAACGTCTCTCTCACATATCTGGCTTCATATTTCCATAAAAGTAATAGGAAATATTACAGAGACTGCAAAATGTTTTTGCCAAATTATTGGATGAATTCAAAAATTACTGACTTGAGAGAAGTTCTCTCTCACATGCAGAATTTCATCATGTGTACCTTGTTACCTGTGCTTAAAAACCCTCTGTGTTCTTGAATTAGCATGAAACTAAAGTACTGCAAATTCCAACATAATCAGTGAGACAAAAACATTTTGAGGGGGATCCTAGAGATCAAGCATGTTCAGAAAAGCCCCATCACAGGCATAAGTTTGTCTGTCTTTCCATACTTATTATGACATGCAGACTAGCTTCCAAGCCCACGGCCCTGAACCCAGTAGCAGTTTCAGTAAAATACTCATATTAGTTAGAGGAAGGTTGGCACTTTGGAAGAATTGCAGCTTGCATGATTGCTTGCATTATTCCTCTGAGCTGAGGAAAGTTTGGATCTTCAGGGCTCGCTGATGGGTATTGGGTGACTTCTATTGTGCTTGTGAGTTGCAGACAAGGGAGTGGCTGCTTGGAAGCTCACTGTTCTGTTTAGCTGTAAATTTTTTAATGCAATTAAGAATTCTGTTAAAAATGCAGTTTGCATAGTATTACCAATTATTTTTAACTCATATGCTAACAAATACAGCGATGCTGCTTGTGCATATGAATGACAGAGGAAGTAACAACACAGGCAGAAGGTCTTGCAATGCAAAAGAAGACATCCTGCTTAAAATAACCTTCCTTATATGAATCTATATGCAGTAAATCTATTATATTTTCTAGAAAGGGTCACAAAATATTTACCAAATAAGCACTGGAAGCCTTGAACATTTTTTTTCCTGATTCTAACATGTTTTGTCATATTTTGGGACAGGAAAAGTTGTATCAATGAACAGGAAAGCAATATGCTACAGTCACAGAAAAGTCAATATTCTAAAAGCAGTCTATGTTTTATAGCTGCAGGAGCAGAAGAGTAGAGCTGGGGTTTGCTGCTCTAATTTACACTTTTTCCATGTAAATAATGGTCAAATATCCTAGTTCCTGATGACTGTCATAGACTGTGGGCTGACTCAGCCTTCATCATTAAAAAAAGAGGGCTAGAGAAGATAGCAGATGCCATCTTGCACTGCAATAATTCCTAACAAATGTAATCAATACTAAATGAACTAAAGGCATTTTATAAACTGATACAAATTTAGAGAAGTTATAAAAAATAAGATTAGTAATGAAGGGAGAAACTGCGAAGAGCTTCTTGTTTACAGCACAGAAGTGTATAAGATGCAAAATTTATCCACAGAGCAGGAATGAAAAATAACGAGTAAAGATTACCAAGGGATTCATCAGGTTTATCCTAACAGAGCAGGATACTCTTTCTCCAGCAGAGTGGCTAATGTTGGCAGTACTGCAGTGAGGCTGGAAACTTAGGTTTGTTCATTTTGCTTGAATACCTTTTGGGAATATATGTGCTGTATCTCGCCTAATTTTCTTTGCATTGATATAGCACAAAGATACAAAGCATGAAAATGGATCCAAGCAACAACCAGATACAGCATATATTAATGGGCTTAGGCTGAAGGGAGACTAGACCAGAGATTATATGTATGGAAAACTGCCATGGAGAAACTCACTAAATAAGAATATCAAGCTATTTATGTCACATTAATCCATTGGCTTGAGAACATGAAGGTTCCTGGGAGACCACCGTTTGTTCTAATAAGTTTTATTCCAGCTGCTGGGTTAATACAAAGCAGAAAGTTATTAGGAGGAAATATATGCATATGGAAATATCCACTTCTGCCTCAGTCAATTTAAAGCTTATTCACATCCTCTTTTTTCTTGTTTATAGAAGAAGTATAATCTGCCTCATGAATCAACCCCAGTATTTTGAGGGCTGTTATCCTTCCCATTATTTAAAGGAAAAACTAAGATATGAGGTCTATAAGACCACATTTAACACTCCCCTAAATGGATCCAAGCTGTTATCAGTGACTTACAGATCATGGCAGGAAGCACAGTTTACTCCAGATTGTGATGCTTCAGTGTAAAAGTGTCATCTTATAGATCTCTTTTTGCATTGATTTTAGATTTTTACATCAGAATTTCCTTGTAGCAAACTGAAATGTGGTAATCAGGAATACACTTCTAGACTTCACAACTATATGAACAACACAGCAAAGGATTAAAATAAAAATCTTATTGAATTCTACATACTGGAGAAATCAACTGTTTAAGTCACAGAAAGGCAGTGCTAACTTTCAAACTATAAATGATACACAGGATTTGGAATATTTTGATTGCTTTAGTTATTGTATGGAAAATAATTTGGAAAATGCATATTTGGAAGCCTCATGACCATTATGTAATTTTCATAGAAAATGAATAATTTAAAGCCAGTTCTGAAAATGAAAAAACCAATATCATGGTGAGAATAAAATGAAAAAGGTTACCTGAAAACTAGACCAACTCAAGAGAAATTTATATAATTCTCCACATACTTTCTGGTATGCTCTGAACTTGATATTTCTTTAAAAAGATTCCCTTGATATAAGCACACAAAGAAAAAGGAAGAGGAAAGGTTAGGGGGAAATGGAAAAGGGAAATGGGAATAGAGAATAAGGAACAAGAAAAGGAAAAGGAAAAGGAAAAGGAAAAGGAAAAGGAAAAGGAAAAGGAAAAGGNGAAAAGGAAAAGGAAAAGGAAAAGGAAAAGTTGTTTTGTTTGGTTGGTTTTTTAAATTTCTTATATGAAGTAGACAAAAACAAAACACACAAATCTTTTTCTACTCAGAATTCAGGCTTGACATTTTTCAGTTTGGGTTTGAAAGACCTACCCTCTCTGTGGGACCACTTGAAGTCATGGACTTATGCTACAACTGAATATGCCTTAAATGGCATTATTTTACTGAAAAACTGCAGTGTGTAGTCTTGGATAGAAAATACTCTAAACATCCTAAAGCTGATGTTTTCCCAATCCATTATTTCCTACAATAAATCTGACCGCTACCTATCAAACTCACATGTTCCTCAGTAGTGAAGACAAATACTACTCTTCTTTTACTCTTGATGCTTTTTCTAACTATTCTACTTTGACAAACTTACTGTCCAGCAGAGATTTTCTACCCACACAAGAGACATTGTAATCTTAAAGGCAGCCCTCTGGCAGAAAGAATGAAAAAGGTAAAATTGACTTGACAACTTTACAATGCAAATATTAGCCACCTTAAGCTCTTAGAACACCAATAAGTTCCACAGGATTCTTGTAAAAACAAACAAACAAACAAACAAACAAAACCCCCATCAAAACAAACCAAAAACCTGGGGTTTTTTGTCGTTTCGATTCACAGGCTGATGTATTGAAATTTTCCTCTTTCTAGAAATCATCAACACTTCATTTTGACAGTCCTGGCTGAGCACCTGGCCTTAAATTTCTTCTTTTTTCAGTCATTTGTTTTCTATTGTTAAAAAATGAATTATTTTACTTCCTTCCAGAAAAAGGCCAGAAACTCATGAATGATGTGTCTCTTCTACAATTTATAATAAAGAAGTTATATTTTCAGTGATAGGTACCTGTTACACTTACAACTATCTTTGACAGAGAAAATAAGATTGATATCAAATCTCCCATTTCTTTGATTATATGTTACATTGCAACCTGTGATTAATTGGTTTCACTTCTGCAGTTTTCAAACAGAGACTTTAGGAACTCTGGAAATAAAATACTGAAAAAGTTTCAAAAAGACCTTGTATTACAAAAGTGCCTTAGAATTCTTAGGTATAGTTTCTGTCAATATTTGAATCGAGTTCCATGACATCTATTAACACATTCATTGTGTTTGTTGGTGGACTGACTAAGAAAACCAAGGCTCAAATATTAGGGCATAGAAGGTAATCTCTTCAGAGAGTAATGATTTTAAGAAGTCTGCACAGATCTGACTCCCTCCCAAAGCCTTGTTCCCTTATATCTTCTGCATCTCTGTGATCTTAAGTACCAACTCTACTCTGTTTGCAATCTCCAATTTAGCATTTTCCCTCTATCCACCTGTTCAATAGGAAGTAGGTAATGGAGGTTAACCCTGCCAGCCACTGTCTTTATTGTACCTTCAACACTATAAATACAACATATTCAAGAGAAATGGGTATCAGTTTTCCTCCTGTATTATATTGGAGGTTTTTTCATATTTTCCAGCTCTGCTGCATAGCTTCAGCTGATGAATACAGGAGTTCAGTATTGGGTTACTGGTCACATCTAAAGCTCAAAATTCTCAAGACAAGATCCACAATGTCCTTAAGATGTTGCTCTTGCTTCCTTTGCATTTGAACAAAGGAATAGCTTTTGATCAGTATGCAACCTACATTTATATTTCAGTCTAGAACACAGATTTTTATGTTGCTTACAAATATTTTAACAAGTTATACTGTAATTCAGTTGAAATGACTGACAAAAATATCTGATTTGTGTTAAAATGAAGCTGGCAATATGGGAGGATTTTTTTGACATCTAAGATTAAACATTATGGTGCAGGTATAGAAACCTAACTCCAGGTATAGTCGCAGGGAAGAAAAGGGCAATTTCAGGGAAATGTTCATTGGAAATAATTTCCTTATTTACATTAGAATCATTCACTCCAAATGGCTTGTTTTGTCTCCAGTTTTTTTTTTTTAAAGTGGTCTGGACAGATACTCTAATGCAGGTCTTTTTGTTACAGATGTCTATATTAAAAGAAAAACTGAAAAACTTCCCCTTTAATATATTGCTTCAACTTAATCAAAACCAACAATAGCTTTGTCCTTGTCTTCATTGGATCTACTTTTCAAAGACAATAGAATGCCTTTAAATGAACAGGAAAAAAAGATTAGATGGTAAAAAGGGTCTATATTTTCAGAAAACTGAGAAAATAAGACCTTAATTGAAATATAATCAAAAGTTCATTGATTCACTAGAAGTTAATAATTTTGTTCCAGAAAATCACCCAATGGAAATCAATAGAAAAAAAAAAATCAATAATCAATTGAATTCAATGATATGCAACATCCTTGTTTATATGTTATGTACATTTAATGTTTATACATTTTCTAATATATGGTAATATTTTCTCTTGTTCCCACAACTCCTGAAAAAATATATATCCCAGTGACTATTTTTAGGCAATGCTAAGCTGCAAGGAAGGCTGCTAGCAGCAAGTGGAGCTAGCCATCCCTCTGAAAATTTGGTACCTTAATTGCCCAAGTTCAGTGCTTTGAATATTGAACTACATGCTGTAATGTTTAAAGTTTTGGCCCATTCAACCCAAACTCTTAAATGGCAGGGTCAGTGCCACAGTGAGTAGTTAGGGTAAAAAAAAGGGAAAAACCACAAAAATATTATAGAACTCTAGTATTATGCACAGTTTTATTATGGCAAGATGCCCAGGGCTCATAAAAGATAAATGAGGTTTGAAGTGGGGGGAGAGGAGAAGAGTGTTGTTAAATTTAATAGAAGTTCTTTTATCTCTTTTTTTTCCTTCTTCTTCTTTTTTTTTTTAAATTGGCAAGGGAATGCAAAAGACATCAAAGCAATTTTTAGTTTTCCTATAAATCCATAAGAAAATGAATTTCAGCAACAACTTTCTCCTTTTATTACTAAAGTTCTTTTGGAACCTGAAAGGGAGTATAATTCAGTGCTTTTCAAATTGCTTTGGAGAAATACAGTAAATCCAATATATATGAGGAAAGTTTATGAGCTTTTTTTGTATAGATAAAACACACACAGTTACTGGATTCTTTTTCTGATTTATTAAAAAGGCTTAAAAAATTAGCCTATCAGATCTGTCTGTGAGCATTTCCCTTCAAGAAGTGCTCATTAATTTCTAGACCAGAAGTCCAACACATGATATAGCAAGTTAGTTAAATAACACTATTACTTTACCTAAAACCGTGAGCAGAAGTATGAATCTATGATCAGAGATCAGTGGAAAAATGCACAAATCCAGAATGCTGTCGTTGTCATGACAGCCACAGATGAAGATATTATTGCCCAGCTACCCATAAGTTAATTTCATTTTTCTTTTTTTTATGCTTGCAGGAAGAAAAGCCTATCTGCTAAAGGTCACTATGATGTATGTGGACAAAATACACTTCATATTTCCACATGTTCTCTTTTAAGTTTCTTGCAAAAACTTGAATAAATCCTTTTATGTTTGCATAGTGGTCTGATATTTGAATGTTTTTCACAAAGTCCATCAGTAGAATATGTGCAAATGCAATAGGATAATTAATATCTACCCTGGATAATAAAACTTACATTCTCATTTCCCTCTGAACTACTTGGTCAATGTTGGGTTCCAGAAAAAATATAGATATGACAGCATGGTCCTTCTAAGGGTAGGTTATCTTCTGCATACCTAATTGATCTAAGCACTAAGATATCTCTGCACTTTCTTTGCCATGGCTTAATGGCAAGTTTGCTTTAGCATTACCTCTTACATGGGATAAAACACAAGAATTGTTACACAGTGCAAATACAATTTATCTGGTGTTTTGCATGAGGGCTGTCCAATGTCATTGCTTCATACATTTCTTTCAAAAAAATTCAAGATTATTTTCCATTTGCACATATTTGCATATCCAGTTATGGAGTCATAGAAAATTAAAGGTTGGAAGTGACCTTAAAGATCAACTCCTCAAAGGAGTCCCAGCCTCCCCAGCCAGGGGCAGGGACACCTCCCTCTAGGCCAGTTTGGAGAAGGCCTTGAGCACTGCCAGAGTTGGGGCACCCACAGCCTCCCTGGGGTTCCAGTATCTCACCACCCTCACTGTAAAGAATTTCCTTCTAATGTAAGCCTAAATTTCTCCTCTTTCAATTGTATACATGACTCCCTGTCCTATTACTAAAATTCCTGAAGAAGAGTCCCTCCCATGCTCCACCTCCTTGGCCTGAAGGACTCATGAAATAACTACTCAAGTTTGAGCCCTTTACCACTTCTTCTGGGGCTCTGCAGTCCCTCTTAATGCTTTCCAGACTGCTGCTGGCTGTACAACCAGCTCCCATATGTCCCAGTCAGTTAAGATTTATCTTTGTTGCATATAAACTCTACTAACATATGTATATATGTAGTGTATTAACTGTGTTTAAATTAGCATACTGGTAATCTTAAACTGGAGGTCATGAAAAAGCTAAGAGTGACAGAACCACCATCTTCTCTGTCTCTCCTGCAGGGATTGTTCGTATTGCAGTAGATTTATTCATATCTTAAACTGTAGATTAAAGAAGAAAAAAAAAAAAAAACCAAACAAGATTCCAGATCTCCCTGCCAGTATATACTTTCTTGCACAAAAATAACTACTCTTATTCTTCTACTCTTGAAGAACTATGGCTCAATGATATGAAGAATATACAGCAACTCTGGCCTAGAAGGAAACATAAAAAAACTCATACCTCAATTACATATTTCTTCTTATGCAGTGTTTATCTCAATGCAATCCAATGCTCAGAGTTTGCATCTTGACATAAAACCTCTCCAAAGACTCACAGTTTGGGGATTTTTTGCGAAATGTAAAATAAATTACCTCATTGTTAGGATTCTGAGATGGAACTAGCATGAGCTGAGGAACTGCTCTTATAAGTCTGGGCAATTTAAGATTAATTGAAATTCTAATTCATAGATCAAACTCAATGTGACATCTTGCCCTTGCATATCTGGCAATTTCTTTTGGGAATCAGGGGGTCTTCCTTTCTTCATACACAAATTTCATTTCCTATGTGGCTTTCATTTCCATATTCCTTATCTTTAACATTATTTTCTCATCAAAGGATGGAATTCTTCACTTTGTATCACTAAGTAATTCTGTGTATCTAATACCACATAAATTCAGCATGTACACAAGAAGACTGACTGTATGTCAGTCCTTCTTCTTACATGAGGAAGTTGCATCTAGTTGTGATGACTTATGTGTCATGTTGATGTTATCCACTTATCTATACAATAATTTTGGACTATAATTTAGGCTTTTAATCATAAACAGGATATCTTTCTATTTTGAAAATTGCTAGAATAATATTAATAAATACTCCAAATACATCCAAATACATTGTAAATGAACAAGACAATATTATTAGAATGTTAGCAATATTCCATTTCTACATTCTCTTAGATTTTCCTATTTGTGTTTTTCAAATTAATTATAATAACTGAAAAATTAAAACAGCAAAGAAATTATTTTATCATGACTGGCAGTTTAGTTTTATAAAATAGAAGGTATGTTTTCTTATTTGAGCCAAGGTCACTACCCCTAATTATATGAAAATTTGCAAAAAAGGTAATTTTGAATTCTTTAGAGAATAGCCTCCTCAAATATTTTTGTTGCTAACTTTGTCCAACTCAGAATGCCTTAAGTGTGGTAGTTTACATTTTATTGTTTGTGTTTGT
The DNA here is from genome assembly GCA_013399945.1 of Ploceus nigricollis. Classification (NCBI taxonomy): domain Eukaryota; kingdom Metazoa; phylum Chordata; class Aves; order Passeriformes; family Ploceidae; genus Ploceus; species Ploceus nigricollis. The sequence goes on along the minus strand of VXBC01008778.1, from coordinate 844,927 downwards.
TAAAAGTTGTTTGAAAAATCTAATCCCCAGTTAGTATGTCCCTTGTTCCCCCCTATGTTCTCCCCTCACAGTTGGTATAGTCCAAGTTGTTTTTCTCCTCATTTTCCCGCCACTCAGCCCCACTGTTAGTTGCCAATCTTGTATCCCCTCCCCTCCCCTACCTTATAAAGCTTGTCATCCCATTGTCAGTCAAGTTGCCCCTCCCAAGTTTTTCCAGAATGTTCAGTGTCTGTTACCCCTACCCTGAAGTCTGATTAGCCCTAAGAAGTTTTCCCCTCCCCTATTGTATCCCCATTGGACCGAGATCCTGATGTAATCCCCTCACCCTGTTCCCCCATTGGTTTAGGAAAGATCCTCCTTTCCCCGCCCCTTCCCTATATAACCCTCTGTACAACCCACCCCCAGTTGACTCCGGTCCCTGCCACCTTCTGTGGAAGTTCCCTGTTCGTCTGAATAAAACTTCTGCAGAACGGCAAACCTGAGTCCCTCCCTTCCTTCTCACTCGGATCTAGTGGCTTTTGCATTGTCTTGCCGTGCACCCACGCCGTGGCAATCAGCTTGAGCAGGGAAGCCTGTCTTCTAGCCTGCCAAGCCCACACTTGCGGCTCATCCCTGTCATCGGGCAATCAGAGCTAGCCTGCAGCGGGGTCTGCACCCTATTGCCGGACAGCAGAAGAGCCACACTTAAGTATTATGCAATTCTAGGAATAATTAAATTAAAATAAGTAAATTTTGCAATTTTAAAATGGGTAGGTCACCAAGTTTTCTTTGAACATCTAAGCTATTCTCTTCCAGCATGGGGGAAAACTTATCTATAATTCAGTTTTCAACAAGCATGTCTTAGATCAGTGTGCAACCCTAAGGGCTTAAATCAATATTTTAAGAGTCAACTAATTTAGCACTATGGGAAAAAAACCCAAACCAACATCTGAATAACAACTGAAGAACTGTGGAATGTTTCTGATTTAATGGGCATTCTAGAAAACCGTGAGGCAGTTGTGACAACAGTTCCAATGCACTGTGCACACAGATAACATTATAATTGCAAAAAAGATTTGTAACAGTGCAATGGCTATCAGGGACTTTGCAAGTTGCAGCTCTGAAAGATCATGGGAAGGTTTTGCACTGTTCCAGTTATTAAAAAAAGTACTTTAAAATGCAGAACACCTATGGAAATACCTTTATAAAAGAATGCCGCTAAATCTTCCAAATATATCTTGATTATGAAAGTGTGTTTGTCTTTAATTCCACCATTCTTGGTATCACTGCCATTGTAAAATAAATTTAAACCAAAGGGTGGTTATTATGCATGCAAAGAAAAGGTAAACCCTAAGTAATATTTTACATATGTTTTACAAATGCAGTCAGATATTGTTTATTGTTAATCTTTGAATTTATTTAGTAGGAATAGAAATTACTCTGGAGACTGACAGGAATATTTTAAACACAGAAGGATCCTTGCACTATTTTAGTAGCTATGTCTGTCGTGAAGTAAAAGTGTATTCTTTTTATGACAAACATTTTTTTTAAAATTTCATAGCTTTGGTTTTCTTCCTCCATCAATAGAAGATAGTGAGATGATAAGACACAAGGTAACCTAAACAAAGTAACAAACTCTGGCCACAGATAAGAATCATTTGACTTAACTCTTCAAAGCTTGTCTACAAAAAAGTAAAATAAAGTAAGAAAGTGACAGTAAACAATCCTATTTGAGTAAGATATGAATACAAATATTTTCAGATAGAAAGAAGAGGCTGACGTCCTCAGGAACAATGTAAGGAACTGCATAAAATATATACGAAACCAGAAATGTCAACACAGTGAGGCAGGCATAAAAGGATGCATCCACTGTTACAATCATGTGCCACTAGACAGCAACAGAATGACCTCTCAGAAACAGCAGTGTCAGGGGCTATGATGAGTGATCTGTCTAGTGTGGGGGATCTGTGCTGTAATTTGTAATCCTAGGCAGCTGGCTGTCCCTCTATAGTAGCTTTCTTTACAGCTGAGAGATACTCAAAAGAGCAAAGGGCACTGATGGACTTGGTGTTGAGAAGCTGTATGAAAGAAGGATGATTTCTTGAAAGAAAGGCAGACCTTGTTCTGAACTGACAACTCTCACTCTTTCCCTCCTAAGCAGGTTATTGTCTGAGGCCTCTTGAGAAATAAATCAGTAAACCTTGCCACTAGTTTTCCAGAAATGATCCAAGTTACTCCTTGGCCAGCCCCCTCATCCCTGTCCTTTTCCTCCTGGAGTCTGCAACAAAAATAAATTTTTCTTCAATCACATAAATAATTAATGAAGTTATTATGATATGGAGTTAATTCAGTATCCTGGGTTATGATATTCTCTGTTAATATAGATAAAGCTTGGTATAATGCAAATCATATCAAAGGAATCAATGTCCACCGGTTATGGAAGCAACTGGTACACATCTTTGCTAGCTCACTCTCAATCACCTTTGAAAGGTCATGGCAGTCAGGAGAGGTGCCTGACGGCTGGAAGAAAACACACGTCACTCCAGTCTTCAGAGAAGGGAAGAAGGAGAACCTGGGGAACTAAAGGCCTATCAGCCTGTAAAGGTGATGGAAAGGCTCACCTGGAGACTATCTCTAAGCATGTAAAAGACAAGATGATCAAGTAGAGCCAACATGGATTCACCAAAGGAAAATCAGGCTGACCAACCTGATTGCCTTTTTCAATGAGATAACTGGCTGAACAGATGAGGGGAGAGCACTGGATGCTGTTTACCTGGACTGCAGCAAGGCTTTTGACATTATCTCCCCTCAGTACACAAGTGCAATTCCCAGTTTAGGGTAGTTGGAGGCTTATATATCTTCACACACAGGACATAAGGACAGTAATATATGAGAGCAGCAAAAGCAGTGTTAGTAACCTATTTCTGCAAACGTCACTCAGGCAGAATCTTGTAAAAAGTTCAACTAATATGTTTCATAAGTATAGAATCATAGGATTATTTGTGTTGAAAGGGATCTTAAAGATCATCTAGTTCCAAACCCTCTGCTCTGGACAGGGACACCTTCCACCAGACCAGGTTGCTCAAATGAAGCTCCATCCAATGCAGCACATCAAGATTTTAGATATTAGACACAAATGAGCATGTATTGTATATGATACTCTAAATAAATTTGAATGTCAGCTCGATTCACTGTTAAACAAGTAGTTTGAACATATTTATAAAGTGGACTTCAGGGGAATTTATTCTTAGCAAGCAATTTCTAGACATGAGAAAATTAATGGTCTCACTTTCTCACCTTGTCAGATGGCTTAGCTCTAGCATTTCTGATGCTTTCAGGTCGTTGATCAAATTTGTATAGGTTAAAAGAAGAATTATATTTTCCTGCAACTTGCTGTTAATTAAATTTCTGGTTTAAAAAGCTAAATTGCTTCCCTGAATACAAGGATTTTCACTTATCTGTGAAGTCACATAAACAGTTTGTTGTGTTTGTTTCTTCCTTTACAATTTTTCTAAATGTCACTGGTTTGAGCAGAGCTGACTCCTTCACAGTCTTTGAGAAGGTAAGGGAAATATCTAAGAATTAGCTGATACAGATTGCAGGGATTAAGGCAAAAATGAAATTAAATTATGTATAAGGCATAAATCAACTTTATGAGCTTAGAAATCCTAAGAATTTATAGTCCATATAATTCACAAACCTCCTTTCAAGAGATATGCAGAGACAAACCTGAGATAACTGTCATATAATGCCCAAACTTTCTGAAAAGTCCTTGCTAGGCAGGCATTTGAATTTCACAGTTTAAAATGTCGTAGAGTCTCAAAAACAAAAAAGGAAAACACAATTGAGAAAATACCATTTTGAAAAAGATATTAGAACTATGACCAACTTTAAACCTCGTATTTTTTCAAGAAGGCAGGTAGAAAACAGAAACACTTTCAGAAGACATGGAGATGAATTGAAGGAGTCAGCCACACATTTCAGGAGGACGTGTTTTGACACTCATAGCACCACATTTCCAAAGTGCTATTGCTTTGAGAACTTTGATCCTCCTTTGGTGTCAGGAGACATAGTTTAGGTGCTCTTACTGCTGGAAGCATATGCTTCTTATGAAAATTGAAGTCCATGTGTCAGACAAAATGCAAGTCAGCTTACTGGAATGTGTTGAAGTACACTTTCAAGTCAGAGAAGCCAGGGAAATCATCCCAACATGGATACAAGGGCTGGCAGGAAAGTAGATCTCCGAAAAACTGTTCTGAAGATTAAGGAACATGCAAAACTCCTTATAAGGTAAAAATAAAATAAACTCACTCAGCAGCACTAAACCTTCTTGCAAAAGTCTACTGCTGACATGCTCCAGTTTGGAATTATGTTTATGCTTTGAAATTTATTTTTCTAAGATAAGAAGAAAGGAGGCTTTCTCAGTTTAACATGAAAATATAGTATATTTGATTGATTTAAAAGAGATATTTTTTAAAATATTCTTGCCTTGTTCAGAACCCCAAATTTATAAAATTTGGTAATGATTATGCCTGTGCAAAAAGAGTACTGTATTTTTGAGAGAGCTTCTGGGGGAACAAATAGATATTTGCAACATATTTTCAATTTATTTTCTGTTAAAATAATGTTGCCCAAGAAAGTGAAGACATTTAATAAGTATTTTATTTTATTATTTAGGTTATAGAAATTTAATTTTAACTTTATTAGGTAACTGACAGATCTGTGAATTCAGAATATCCTTATTCTGTGTTTTGAAGGCACAAGATTGGCCATAGTATTAAGGGCTTTTAAAAATATAGTAATTAGTCTTTATTTTCTTATCTGCACTGTTCTAGTTTTTAAATTAAAATTTAGTTCTATTTTTATAGCTGCTAAGAGTAATTAAGGAGAATTTCAACATACAACGTTGGTCACTCTCCAAAGTCAAGAGGAAAGTATGATTTACTTGAAGCAATGAAAATTTGAGACATAACTCTGCTAATTTGCAGGTGATGATTGTCTTTGTGGAACTCACCTTTTTGTCTCATTACTTGCTCTTGAAAGCTCACCCTGCTCCAGGCAGCCCTGAGCTGAAATTTAAGAGATGTCATCATAAATTGTTCCCTCTGGCTGTACAGGAAGTTCTTCTCTCATCGCATCTAGACCTGCACCAAGAGTCAGACTGCCACTCACTGATAGCACACAGATCCTAGAGGAAACCAGGGAACATTGTTCTTCACAGAAAACTAAAATGGGAAAATGTGAAGTGGCACCTTTTGGGCACTGTAGTAACAGTCAGAGGAGAGGATACTGATTGAACTAGATGTAAATGAGAAAAAAAACAGATTTCAGACTGCTTATGAAGCACTTGAAGCATTAAATGGGTTCAGGTCTGGATTCTATTGACAACCATGTATAGGAACAATGGGGCCTAATGATGGCATGTGTTTTTAATAAAAAAGGAGTAGGATTTTCTTCCAAAAGGAGAAGCACTGCATGCCATAGACCATAGCCACTTACCTAAGAAAGAATTTTTTAATATGAAACTGGGACTAAAAACTGAAAAAAATGCAAAGACAAGAATATTTTTTTTTTCATGAATAGTTTTTTTTTAAGATTTCCTGAAGGGACTGGTGGATACTTGTACAAGACCTTTTAAAAGTTACATCTCTGATTTGTTTTCTGCAAACACTGCCTATGTTCCCTCTTCATCTGCAATTTCTCCAAGTGAACGGCCATAGCAGCACTGCTTTTTCTCTTGTTTAAAAAATCTTCTGGAAAAATACATAACTCTGTGCAAATATTTGATGTATAATACATTTTACTGAGATTCAACAACATTTTTTTTTTTCACTTTTTTCTTTCAATTTTTCCCCGAAATCAAACATGCTAAATGAAATCATAGAGAGAGAGAGTTTGTGAACTTGGGGGTGCCCTGATTTCAATGTTTCTTAAATTTAAATTTCTTCAATTTCTACATTTCAATCTTCCAGAGAGGATTGAGTGTATGACATACGAAAGAAACAAACAAAAAGGCTGGATGTTTTATACATTTATTTAGGTAACTGTTTGAAATGTTGATAAATGCTTGAAAAATGCTGAGAAGGGTTTCAAAATAAAATAAAATATGGGATTTTAAAAATATAGGACTTGTTTGTTTGCTGGTTTAGCTTTTATCATTTTAGACCTGCCTACAACAATATTACTGGAAAAATAATGTTCATGTACATGAAAAGGTGGTTGCTTCACCTCAGAATTCAATTTTAGTTCCCCTTCCTAACTATTGCAAATGCTTTTTATTAAAAAAAAAATCTGACCTTAGCAAAATCAAAATAAGTTTTATTAAATTAAGCTCATTGAATATCTAAGTTAAAGAATGAATTTTATCAAAATTGTTCCGTAAACTTCAAAATTCTGAAATTTCACCCTTTCTGTTTTACTAATTTTGATAGGATAGAGGACAATGTCTGCATTTTGTCAGCTTGCTATCCAGAAGCTACCTGGGATATGAAGCTGTGGCCTTCTGTAAAGTGCATATACTAATCCTTAATAACAATAAATATAAATTGTTAATTTCTTATAATTTTCTTTCTGTGTTCCCAGAATACAGGATTATTCAGGAAAGGTCATAAAATACAACAAAATACATAATACTTTTCCTTATAAGGGGCTCCAATAATCCTCTGCTAGACAGGAGGAAGACTCTTGGCCTCCTCGTCATTCTGTGATGTGAAATTCAGATGATGATGTGTCCTTTGCAATTTAAACACCACAAAATCTCACACTCTCATACTCTCTCTCTCTTTCTCATATCTTTTAAAAAGGACAATTATTTTGCTCACCACCTGAAATTTTTACACTTTAACCTCCATTTGATGCTCTGCTGCAGCTGGAACACCCATTTCCACTAGGCCCTCCGTGCATCATGAGACACCACAGCAGGGAGCACCTTCAGATATTTCTAAGTATACTGGCACCTTAGTTTAAAGGTCATCATTTCCTCTTTCTATGGCAGTCTTCAGACATTTGCTTTTGTTGTCACTCATGATTATTTTTGTCAGGCAGCACAGTGTCTTTGCTATTATGTATAGATGGAATTTGATCTATATACTAACCTCTGAACAAATGAAGAATGTATAGATCAAATGCTAAGATCCCAGCAAACAATACTAGCTTATTTTGTGAAAGGTATTATTATTTTAGGATTGTTTAGTGTTTACCATACTGTGTTACTGTGTTTACCACAACACTAGTGATTTGGTTTGTTAAGTACTAATTTCTTTTTCTGTACAGCAGCTACCAAAAAGTAAATAAATTGCTGCTTAACTTTTTAACAGATGTGAAGAAAACCTAACAAACATTCATGGAAGTAAGAAACACAGTAGTAATTTTGTTAAAGAGTAATTTTTAGGTAAGAGTATAAATTAATTTGTGTAATAAAATTTGTATTCTGAAGTGGAATGCTTAATATTCTGCATATTTACATTTAAGAGATTGAATTTTCAGAATGTGAATCAGGATATTTTGATTAATCACATATTGTAGCAAGAAGAAAAGAAGTGTCAAATTCAACCTCAATATTTTCAGAAGACAGAATGCTCAAATCAACAAAAGTTCTCAAAGTATTATAGGATTCTCAAAATTCTCAGCATGTCTGAGCTCTGAATGAACATTTTGTTTTGTTGTCAGGGATTCAGAATATCCACAGCTACTTTCCAGTGACAAGGAAAATGTCATGCCAACTGGGATCAAGCTTTATTTTAAAGTTGAAGGCATGAAATAAGCTCCAAGAAGACAATTGTACACCTGTTTTCAAAAGTAAAAAGGCATCTCAGGTCTACTTTGCTTTTGAGAATTTGGCTGAGGAACATATTTCAGAAGCCCAATAGCTCATAACATTATTCCAAATGTTCTACTCTGTATGCCTAATTAGGCTGCTGCACATTTGCATAAGCATGATGCTTCATGATTAATGCATAAGACACAGCATGGAGGCCTGAATAAATTCATCCACAGATCCTTCTCTCCATTTCTACTGCAAATAACCAGGATGCCTGAACTGCAGTCTATCATACCTGTAGATATGGCCTTGTATCATATATAAAACTGTATAAACTGCATTATGAAGTCTTACTGACCTGTAAACTTTTTTTAACTAGAAATGTTAGTAACAATAAAATGTTAGCTCTTATAAAGCTACTGGCATTTATACTCTCTGTGAGTTATAAGAGGTTTGTTTGTGGTTTTTTTTCCCCATGATAAAATTAAGTATGAACTCTATAGCTTTATTCTCAAAATTAAACTTGATAATATTTAAAACAAAGACTTGTTAAATTAATAAGCTAATAATTACTTTTGCACTATAACTCATGGGGTAATGTTAACCTAAAGCAAACAAGAATTTGCTCTTCAAAAAAGAGCAACATTTTAATAATTCAATAATTCATCCACTCACAGTCAAAATAAATAGAAAACTCCTGAAAACGTTAACAAAAGTCTGATGAATAAAAGCCAGAGGATGCCACAGTAAGGGTGCCTGGAAAATGCAATTCTTAGCTTTGATGGTTAAGCAGTGGAGATGTCTGGAGAGGCTACAAGCTGATACATGTCCTATTTGCTGCCATTCTTTGCATTAACATGAAGACTGATCTTAAGGGGTCTTCCACTCAAGCTTAGTTTGCTTACAAACAATTTTAAAAATCCACTATTATTATTTAAAGACTTTTTCCTTATGCCACAAATAGCATACACTGATTGTGACTTATTTTCATATATCAACCTGACCATTGTCCGTGTCTTGGCCTAGCAGAGAAATCTATAACGTGCAGTATAACTGGCAGCATCTCAAAGCTGGGCACAGAGTCAATCATATTTTGTGGAACGGGGAAAGGATTGAAACAAAATTATTTGATGTGCCAAGGAGTGACAACTCCATGAGCTACCTCCATTTTCTTTCAAAATGAAATTTTAAATTTTTAGAAGAAAAAATATTCAAAGATTTTAAGTTTGGGGTTTTTTGAATTTTTGTTTTTGTGTAGCAGCTGATGCCTAAATACTACCATGTCACTAGTGAGCAGTGGTTGGTGCCAATGATCACTGGGATTCAAAATAGTTTTGAACATTATTTACCTGCATTTTGATATCAAGAATAAAACCATGGCCATTTTAAGTATTCTACTTAAAGAGAACTAATGTTAAAATCCACTAAAATTATGTTTACATTATTCTGAATTTAATACAAATATATGGCACTGTATGTATTTTTAATCTTTTCTACAAAAATAATTTTATGCTTTGAACTAAATGCAGTGTGCCATGAGCATGGGATCTACACTTCGTTCAGGTGAGTGTTGGTCAAAACAATCTATTTTTGGAAGGGATGTATGTGATAAGTGCAAAACAAGCAGAAGCCAAGATGTAAAGCTCTAGGGGAAACTATTCCCCACCCTAAGTAATAAAGCCAACACAAAACAATTCTATTCTATGATTTTAAGCAACCTAAAGGAGCACCTTTATTGTGTGAACTCCCTGATCTCCATATATCCACACGTAATAAAAAAAACTTCAACATGGCAGAAACATATTGCCAAAAGCTGGTATATTTGTATTTGAAAGTGAGGGGATTTTCGTTTTTGCCAGCTTTCTCTTTTCCCTTTGAAATTTGTATCTTTCTATCTGTTGAGTGCACTCATTAAAATAATTAAAGAAGTCTAAAGAAATTAAATTTTCCGTCCAAGTATATGGTAGGTTTGCTTTAGGGCTTAAAAATATTCAAATTCAGTCTGAGCAGCTCCTATGCAATCATTCCTGAACTCTTGTGTCTCCCTTTATACAAGTTTATACACTTCACCAATGGCACACAGGCTTTCTGCATTATGTTGTCTCAAGAGGAATTCAATTTATAGCAAACATTATCTGATGATTCTATAGATAACATGTGGAAAGAAGCTTATTTTTTTAATATTCATATAAAATGAGACATAAAATCATGGCATAAAGGGTTACATTATAATACATTTTTTATTACAATAAAATAGATTTTGAGAACATTGACATTGACAGGTATAAACATATGGTATATTCAAAGGAAACCTTATTAATATTAGATATATTCTAATAAAATATTACATTTGATATTATATAATTTTAAAATATTTCTATACATTTCAATCAATATAAGTATATTCAGTACCTAGCTGAGGCTTTGGTATGGAAAATATAGACATTTGATAAATGTTCTAGGTTGTATTTGTATATAACCAAGGTAGTTTCAGCAGCAAAGACCCTCACCATTTTCATAGTATTGCATACAAAATGAAGCATCAAAAGAACCAAACAACAACAACAGCAAAATTTTATAAAACCTTCCTCAAAACATTCAGTAACAGCTGAATTGTGAGTTGCTTGTCTGTGCACTTATTCTCCTTATTTAACTAATATTCTGTCCAAAAATGCTTGGAACACCTAGCACCTATCCAGAATTGTAGGCCCATATAACCCTACATATAAGAAAAAGGAGCAAAGAAACTGAAGGTCCTTTTATCATATATGTGTTCTAACATGATTATAATTATTCTCTCAGTTAAAAAAAAAAAATTTTGCACCCTAGATGTCAGGATAATAGAAGATTCAATTATGACTTTGACAACTTAGGTACCTTGTTGGATATTATATCACAAGGCTCTGCATCATTTGAATGGCATTCAGTACTGCTTAGTTAAATATCTGTAAGGGAATAGCTTTAACAAACTCTTTCCTAAAAACACACAAAACACTAAAAACCCCAGTGATGGAAATACCCAGGTTTTTTCTAAGCAATTTAATTCAGAAAGCTTTTCTTTGTGTTTCCCATACCTCTCCCACATGAGCTAGTTGGTTTGTAAGTATGGGTCCATTTCTCACAGTGGTTAAAGGAAACAAAGTCAAGTCAAAGAAAGGGTTAGTTTTATCTACAACATATAAAGTTCTGTACAGAACCACTTTTTAGCACTGGATGTGGGCCGCTATGACTTAAAATTATGCTTTGACAGTACCATAAGAGTCATGGTCGATCTAGTTCTCCACCACTGGAACTCAGATGCCTTCACTCAAATTCAAGAATATGTTTTTTTCAGGTATCCTGTTCCTCCTGGATAGGTGCTACACTGGGTTAGCATGGCTGTAGTCCACTGGACATGGTCATGAGTCATTAGAGCTGTCAAATGACTGCAATCCACATATTTTAGTGGCAAAATATTGTTATAAACAAAAAGTTTTAAGTTACTTATTAGTTAGAATACTTTTATTTTTCAATTTTTGATTCTCTCTAAGAAATAAACCTAAGGAAAATGAAACTATTATGTTTAATCCACAAATTAATCAGCTTTGTTCTCTATGTTCCTATTAGATATAATATCACTGCACTCATGCACACATGCACTTTTTTTTCTGAGATAGAAACTGGTGATCCGCATTGTCTTATGCATATGCTTGATAATGCAGAACAACTGGTTTTCTTTAAAAGGAAAAATATTCTGGTGGTCTTTTGGCCTTCTGTCTTCTTTTCAGAAAAGTGTATAAGCCAGTGAGAAACAAAATGCTCTCCTAGAATATGAAGGAAACAGAAATATCAGTAAAAATCATATTATGAAAAAAAGGGCTTTTTTAGATGATTTTCTGAAATTGAGGTTTCTATGAACTCTTGGTGATCCTATTTTTTCTTTCAACTTGATGAAGAACCACCCCCTCCTCCACCATGAAACCTCACAAAGCTGAGGCAGAGGGGAAAGATTGTACTAACTGCTTTAATGAAGGTGCACTGGCTGTCTACAGTTCTTTGCTACAATATCTTCTGAGCCTAGCATTGGAAGGAAGCAGTACAAGGCTTGTTTCTCACTTTCCCACAATTCCTCTGCTTTTCAAGATGTTTCCAAAAGACATATACATCTGTTATATCTAAGTGTCACTATAAAACAATATGTAGCTCACTTTGCTTTCTGAGAGAGATTTTGGTTACGTGTCTGTAAATCAGACCAAACAAATATTTTTCTCTTATGTCATTATATATTGAATATTCAACATCAATATTTTCAGCACAGAGCAAGTCATCATGTTTATTTAGTGATGTCTGAATTCCTTCCAACATGACTTGCTGATTGATAGGCTCAGAGAAAGCTTTCTTTTGAATACATATGGGATTTATTCCTGAAACAGATGAAATTTCTTTTCCATTTGAATGTACCTGTTGTCAGCAGTCAGGATTTCACAAGAAGAGATAATCCCAAAGACATCTTAAATGAGAGCACAGAGAGGTTTGAAAGTGCAGTTCCAATATCTGAAAAATCTCCCAATGTGACTTCAAAATGAGAAGAAATGTGATTCCAGACTTAGTTGCTAAGGTAGACTGCCATGCTTGGAACAAATTGTACTGCTTTGCCAAAACTGCTTTTATGCCTAATTATTGATTAATGAGCAATACAATACCACAACACCTGAAGTCAGGGAAAGGGGTGCAGCCTTCTCACCTAATAATAGTGGAGATTTCCATGTCGTACCTCATGGTACTCAAAACAACAAGGGCTGCGAGGCAACCTGATGCTGAGATATTTGGGGAGAAAACTTTCAAAGAAATTGTTCAGTTATGAAGAAAGGAAATGTCTCAACATCCTTCTCAGAAGGTTGAGTCTTATAAAAGGACCTCACAAGAATGGGAATAACAGTAAATATAACTTTGTTCTTATTTGTATCACTTCATACCTGAACATTCAGATTAGTCTACGAGCAGAATAGATTCTTTCAACTGAAAAGTATTAAGGAGAAAAATTACTAAAAAAGCATTTGGTGTAAATATGATCATCCTCTGCTTTATCCTATTAAAATATTAGAGGCCTAAGAAAATTCTACTTTTTTCTGTTGACATATATCTGACAGTTTTCAGTGATAAAAGATGGAGACAATCTCTTTTTTTTTTACAGGCAAAATTGGAGAATTTTTTTAAGATGGTAGCAAACAGTTTTAAAACCTCTGGGTCCTTGGTCACTTCTTACCTTTTTAAGTTGTCTTGGCACTAGAATGGGTTCTTCTTTGCTGCACTCTACTTAAACTTAAGCACCTTTTCATGGGAAAGGAATGCAAAAACAGGTTAACAACAGTTTAGAACAGAAATTATTTATGGGTGAAGATAAAACTTTTAAAGAAACTTCCTGTCTGACCATCCAGGGGCCCTCTGGTGCAGTCACTCTCGCACCACCCGAGCTGGGACCGAGGCTCCTTCACGGCTACACCTCCTGCTCTCACACAGCCACACCAGGTTGCCTCACCTGCTCAACCCCAGGCTTCCCATAACAGAGTCTCAGATGTCCAGATCTATCAAATAATTTAATCATAGTGCAATAACCAGATAACAGCTTAAGCTGGTACTTCCAAGGAGGGACCCAGAACAAAGGAACCTTTGGCCTTTTATACCATCACAGTCTGAGTGAGAGAGAGAGTCTGGAGGGCAAGGGCTCCTGCCACCTCTGGTCTGGCTGGGCCACAGGTCCCTGTGCTCTTAGTTGTGCAAAGGGTTGGCAGGACACAGCCTCTTGCCTCAGGCTCTCATCACCCAGACCTCAACCTGAAGTTCATACTGCAGCTTTCAAACCAAGCTACCTGCACTGGATTCATTCATCAATTAAACTAGATAAAAAGACAGACCTCTATTAGGTCCAGAAAATGGTGCTTCAGCAACACCAGTTAAAATCAAGCATTAGTTTTATCTGTTTACTGTGAAGGTAGCTGGACCTTTATAAGTAGGGATATTTGGTACAATGGATGCTGCCTTGTAACATCCAGATGGGCATATACACTTATGTTCACAACGTGAGGCATGAACATAAATTAGAGATCTGTGTACAATTCCAGGGCTATGATCCTGTTGGGATCACAAAGACCTGGTGCCATGGATCCCTTGACTGGCTGCAATGGAGAGATACAGGCTCTTTAGGAAGGACAGGCTGGGAAGACAGGGTGGAGCAGCTCNTTTGCGGCTCTGCTTGGGGATGGTGATGAGCCAGCTAAGAACTGCTGGGTAAACATCAAAGAGTAGTGGGTGTTTGATACAGGCTGCCTGACCAGAAGGATGAAGTAGATATACTATACTATAGATATATAGTAGATATATACTATACTATAGATAGTACTATATATAGTACTATATATCTATATATCTATAGTACTATATATCTATAGTACTATAGATAGTACTATATATAGTACTATAGATATATAGTAGATATAGTAGATATATGTATAGATATCTCCTATACATAGGAGATAGGAGCATTCTCACATTTGCAGGCCCTTGTCCTCATAGGGGTCCTCAACCAACCTGTTATTTGCCAAAGGGAAAACACAGGGTGTTTTGGGTTATGGACTGTTATGAGTTAATGACTCAAAATGCTCCCCACTTGTGGAGGTCCCAGGATGCTTTGTTGAAGGTAGGTTTGGAGGTGGAGGAGGGGAGCTTTTGGGTGTGTAATGGCTAACCTGTCATCTGGTAAGGCACAGGGTGAATGATGGGCTATGAGTGAGATAAGAGACAAATCCTATGGGGATAGGGTGGTGCCTCTTGTTAGGCTAAACTTCCTCCCTTACACAAACCTCTGGGNGCTTTCAAACCAAGCTACCTGCACTGGATTCATTCATCAATTAAACTAGATAAAAAGACAGACCTCTATTAGGTCCAGAAAATGGTGCTTCAGCAACACCAGTTAAAATCAAGCATTAGTTTTATCTGTTTACTGTGAAGGTAGCTGGACCTTTATAAGTAGGGATATTTGGTACAATGGATGCTGCCTTGTAACATCCAGATGGGCATATACACTTATGTTCACAACGTGAGGCATGAACATAAATTAGAGATCTGTGTACAATTCCAGGGCTATGATCCTGTTGGGATCACAAAGACCTGGTGCCATGGATCCCTTGACTGGCTGCAATGGAGAGATACAGGCTCTTTAGGAAGGACAGGCTGGGAAGACAGGGTGGAGCAGCTCTTTATATGAGACAAAATATTTGCGGCTCTGCTTGGGGACGGTGATGAGCCAGCTAAGAACTGCTGGGTAAACATCAAAGAGTAGTGGGTGTTTGATACAGGCTGCCTGACCAGAAGGATGAAGTAGATATACTATACTATAGATATATAGTAGATATATACTATACTATAGATAGTACTATATATAGTACTATATATCTATATATCTATAGTACTATATATCTATAGTACTATAGATAGTACTATATATAGTACTATAGATATATAGTAGATATAGTAGATATATGTATAGATATCTCCTATACATAGGAGATAGGAGCATTCTCACATTTGCAGGCCCTTGTCCTCATAGGGGTCCTCAACCAACCTGTTATTTGCCAAAGGGAAAACACAGGGTGTTTTGGGTTATGGACTGTTATGAGTTAATGACTCAAAATGCTCCCCACTTGTGGAGGTCCCAGGATGCTTTGTTGAAGGTAGGTTTGGAGGTGGAGGAGGGGAGCTTTTGGGTGTGTAATGGCTAACCTGTCATCTGGTAAGGCACAGGGTGAATGATGGGCTATGAGTGAGATAAGAGACAAATCCTATGGGGATAGGGTGGTGCCTCTTGTTAGGCTAAACTTCCTCCCTTACACAAACCTCTGGGTTGTAAAACTCCCATCCTCCCATCCCCCAGGGAAGGTCTGATGGGACATTCCTAGCCCTGCTGTGCTGACATGAGAGGAGAAAACTGCCATGTCTCAGAAGATGTCATAAACCATCAAAGACCCCTGAAGTGCCTCCAGACTCAGATATGAGTCCTTCCACCAGACAACTGAAAGCTCCCCCGCAGGGGAGGTACCTGGGCACTCCCACCTAAGCTGGGTGTATTATAACCCATCAGACTTTGTTTCAATAAGGTTTTCAAGACTGTTTCTTCTAAGATCCTCACAAAGAAGCTAGTGAAGTTTAGTCTGGATGGATAGACATTGAGCTGGATTGAAAACTGGCTGAATGGCCAGGCTCAGAGGGTAGTGATAAGTGTGCTGAAATCTTATTGGAGGCCAATAACTTGGAGTTTACTTCAGGGGTCAATTCTGAGTCAAATTCTGGTTAGTATTTTCATTAGCAATCTGAACAATGGGGCAGCATGTACCCTCAGCAAGTTTGCCAATGACACAAAACTAGGAGCAGTGGCTGAGACCTCAGAGGGTCATGCTGTCATCCAGAAGGACTTTCCAGGCTGGAAAAATGGGCTGAGAGGAGCCTTTGGAATTCAACAAGGGGCAATTGCATCAAGTTTCCCTGGATCTGAACCACCAAGGAGTTCTGTTCACTCTGCTTCTGAAGTCTAAAGTATCTTTGAGTCAAATAGAAACACTATACATGTGAAAAAACTTGTATTAAATTATGTATTCGAATGAATGTTAAGATTTAATGATACAAATATTAAGTGCAAAATTATGTGTGGTAAAAAAAATGCTGTGTCAGTATACTGACAGGATCAGGTTTTGTAGGACAGCAACAAGCAGTTCTTTCAAGTCATCAAAGTCTTACAATATTCTTGTTATACTTAAAAGCGTTATATGAAACTGATAGCTGGCTTTTTAAAAGGAAAAAAAAGGCAAAATACTCCATATAAAAAACAATTGTGCCTGAAACTTTAGTAGAATGCAGATTTTAATATTAGGAGTAAATGAGGTGATAATGCAACCTGAGACTGCTAGGATTACTCAAATGATTTATAAGCTGCACCAAAATCCATTCTGTTCGGCATGGTCATTGAGAGATCACACACATTAGAAAGTGGAAGACTTTATTCTGCACACCAGTTTGTGAGCATGGAACATATCATAGGAATCACCATGATGATGTAAAAAATGCTGTTAACCCTCTCTCCTGACTCTGAAATGGCTAATAGTAGACATTTGGTGGATGAGGTTTATCAAGGACAAGTTTGTTTCTGTAAAATACCCAGGACTTTGTGTAAGCCAGTTTCTACTGGAACATCTCATGGCTTTTGACTCCTTATGATACATCATTTACAACAGTCTGTACTTCTGATTTCTACAGTTCAGTTAAGCATTATATGAAATGTACCTTTCATTTTTCCTGGGCTGGTGCCTGATGATTTTGTCCAATGCCCTTAGTGTGCTCAGCAAGAAACACTGAGTAATCAATGCAGCTCCCATCTGGCTAAAGATCAGAGACATTCCATCACAGAGTCATCACCGAGCAATGCAGGGACAAACTAAATGCCTCTCCCTTACTTATTTTGTTAAGAAACTTATAAAAATCTTGAAAGCCATCAGTTTATAAGTTAGAAAGCAAAGAACCATCATGTCCTGCCGTCTAACTTGGTTGACCTTGGTATTTATTACTTGTGAAGGAAAGCTAAGGGCAGAGATATCTATTCTTATCTCTGTGCATGTGTTTTAAGTGCCATTTCTTTACGGCATCAATTAGCATATGGTGTGGAGGCTAATAAAAGGAAATATCTCTATGTGAGTATACATATGCTTGTGACCAGCTCTCTCTGTTGAAAAAGAATGAATTAAAATAAACTATTTGCAAAAAGACATTTATACTACCAGATGTTTTGTAAAGATCAAAAATTATCTAGAAATAGAACTCTAGGGCAGATGGTACAATGTATGAGTTTTAAAGAATTCTGCATGAAAAATAATTTCTGCAGTGTGTACCTCAAACTGCCAGCCCATAGAAATTAGTTCATTATCTTACTGACTCTGGGTCCTCATCTATATGTTTCTTTCAAGTGCTTTCTTGGGGTAAAAACCCCCACATTATTTTTATATAAATCAAGTCAGCCCCTTATCATAATCCTGACACAATTATATCTTATGTACTGTGCAGCAAACAGTAGAGTCTGCTGCTTTTTAAAGGATAAAAATGCCTTGTTATGCAGAATATGATTTTCAGAATATGTGATTCAGAATATGTTATTCAGCAATGTGAAAGGAATTGAAAGCAGGTATAGGATTTTAAAAAATGAGGAAAGCATTAAAATTTGGAACATTAAGTATTCTTGAAGTGTAAGGAATTCAACGATTCTATCCTTTGCAGCCCTCCCCTTTTCATTAACTAATTTTTCCTCAATGAAAAACCTGCTTACTTCAAAACCTACTGCTAACTTTCTTCTAACACAGGTCCCACCTATTTCAACAGTCATACCTCTCTCTTCTTTGCCCCTTTGCTTTCTAACTCAATTCCCTTCTTTCAACTGTGTTGCCTGACTCTGAATGCTTGGAGACACTGCTGGGACAGATTTGTATGTTGTTGCAGATGAATAGATTCCACTTTCACTGTGTCCATTAATTGTTACTGCACTTTACTACCATTTTCATTTGTAGTCCTTTTCCATTGATTCTCATAATGCAGTTCCTCTTCTTGAATGTCAAGCACAATTACTTTACTTTTCAGCAATTACTACTTTTGTATTGTAAAAGCATAATATGGCAGTTGCAGAATGGCAATGGCAATAGAGACTGTATGGATATAATTTCAGAGAAATAATAGGAATACCATGACGTAGTGTAAGGAACAATTCCTTACTGACAGTATCCACATGCAAATGCCTTACCACGCATAATACAATGGAATTCTAATAACAGGTGATTTCATGATGTTCATATCAACTCTGACTAATTTGTAGCCAAAGATTTGGGTATTTAACTGCAACACGTTTAAGCCATGCTGCTACCTCTTCTGCCAGTTTATATCACCAAGGAGATACAATAGGAGAAATGTCTTTACTTTCTCTAAGCTGAGCCAATTTGAGGAGCAGTGTTAATTGTAAAAACTGGAGAAAAACTTCAGTAACACTTCATTAATTTAATGAAGAACAGAATGTAACCTAGGAGTAGTTTGTCTGTTAATACACTCCTTTTGACATTGCTACTACCAGAGTAGTTCACTAAAAGCATTGATAGCTTACAGTGATTTGAAATGTCAGAATAATCCTGTGGAATTTTTGGACAATTTCTGCTCAAAAGTTTTATAATGAAAAAATTTGTCTGTTAAAATTTCAATTTTACCACAACATTCAAATTTGTTTTAAGTAATTTTAAATATAATATTTCTTTTTGGGGCAAGTATATCTGATTCTTGACATTTTCATTTGCAAAATAAAATCAAAAACTGTTTCAGTATTTGTTTTCCCCTGTGTTAGTCCCTAAGGAAGCATGTAACAGCATTTTTAAGGATGGCACATAGAGCTTTTCTACAGACAGGAATCACAGATTTAATTATATCTCCTATAAAATAATTCAGTTTCCCTTCTGAATGCATGACAAAAGCTCCTAGGGCAGATTATACTATGATTTAGCTTACCCTACATTTGGAGTTCATAGTGCATCTGGAATTATAATAAATCCCTGTGGTATTCAGGTTTGTATCAAATGGAGGAAAAAAGCAAGCATCCAGCAGTAGCCTGATGAATAAAAAGAAAACACTATAACAGCAACATCCATGAATCCTCCTTCCTACACACCACCCCCAAGCAGATCCCTGGTGGAATGGTGACAGTAACTAAGACTGAGCTGCTGGAGAGCTGGATATCCCAGACAAACAGTGATTAGTCCTGTGCACCTCAGAGTATGTGCACACAGCATCCTTCTGTCCAGGGTATCCCAAACAGTTGGCCCACAGTTATTTAATTGCAGTATGTTAGCAGGAATGCTTACAAAAATGAAAATTAGAATGTTGCTCAAAGAAAAGCTTTTTAAGCTTCCAGTGCAGGAATAATTCAATGCTTTGCCATGTCATTCTAATTCAGGATGAAAATAATAGTTGGAATAATTAATTTCCTTTGGGAAAAAAACCACCTCTGCCCCCTATTACCTGTATTATACTTACTTTATTTAAGAGTCATGAAAAAAAATCATAGATCAAATGTCCTTAATTATGAAAAATCCCCCAAAGCCTCTGTTTCTAGGAAAGTAGAATTTTTATACTTCTTGCAGAACTGAGTAAGCAATTATGCAGTAGGACAGAAAACTTCCAGTTTTGTATGACATTTAGATACAGTGAAAATAAGATACAAAGGGGAGATAAAGGAAAATTTTCCAACTGATCTATTTAAAACTGACCAGGGATTTAAAAGCAGATTTCTAACATCATTAAAATTGACAGGCTGCAGTGAGGACTACACATTGGCTTCCCCTCTGCCACATATTTGTCCCCTATCTGTGAGTGCTCCTTTAAGAAGCAGGATCAGGTTATCCTGGTGCAGCAGCTCCAAGAACATCACTTCTGATGATCCTCCTTGGGCACCTGGCACGTCTCACATGCAGTCTAAAGGCATGAACCCTGGGCTAACCTGGCTTACCTAGGTAAGCTTCACCACCAGCAGACTCAGGTACCACCCTGAAGATGTCAGGATCATCTTAGTTTAGTAATGGGGTCACCCACATAATATAGAAAACTTATGTGTTTGCTCTTTTTTTTAGTTTTTATTGCTGCAGATTACAGAATCACATAAAATGCTGGGTTGAAGTGACCCACAAGGATCATCAAGTCCAACTGTTAAAGGAATCAAACTCAGAACTTTGGTGTTATTAGCACCATGCTCTAAACAACTGAGCTAATCTCAGGGTAAGATAAGGTCATATAAAATATTTATAACTAAGAGTTAATAGAATCTGGCTTTTAAAAATCTTGGATTAACATTTTACCATGTAGTTCTTTACTTGTTCTGTATTACATAGAATTTTCTAACTGTTGTATAAAAATATTTTGGCAACAGCCTGAGAGAAAAATAAACAGAACAATCTGAAATGAGGTATGTGTCCAATCAAAAAGAAAGCAAAGCACCACAAATCACACAGATGTAGAAAACAATAACTAGAGTAGAAAGAAGGAATGTTAAAATAAAGAGCATGATTATATTGTGTAATATCCTATCAAGACACATCTCTAAAAAAAGGAGATTAATTGAATTACCCCTAAATAGCAAAATCTGAAAAATTACCAGAAGAATATTTAAGAGTTGAACAGAGAAATGTTTAGTAGGGAAAATAAAGTTATGAAGCCCATAATATATTTATGCAAGTTTATGCTGACAAAAAAAAGGTACCTATCATAACAGTCCAGTAAATAACCTAGTTAGAACTTTCTTACCCTTCACTCAGGCTCAGCAAGTATGTTTCCTGACAAAGGCAAGAGAGATCTGAAAATGGTAAACATGTGAATTAAGCATAACTTGTAATGTGCTTCCCAGAGCCAGCAGGGAGAGAAAGAAAGGATAATAACTTCCACAAGTTTTGCTATTTTTTTTTCCAATGCCAGTGCTTAGAACACGTTGAGTCATCATCAGCTGCAGAGCTTTCACTGAGTTTGATTGGATATTTTCATACATTTTGAATGCTATCCCAAGGCCAGATTTGCAATCTTCATTCAATTAACTGTCACGTACAGTCCAGGTCCTGTTCCTTTGCACCATATGTGTCTTTTTTTTGCCTGGTGCCTCAATCTACAAGGTGCCACAGATGTACTCATGTGGTCATTTGGCAGCTGGATCATGAAGTCTTTTCTGACCAGCTATTTTCAATGTTTGTATCAACTGCAAAGCAGAAATAAATAGTGATTACAAAAGGCAAATAATACTCATTTTATTGCCCAGTGAAGGCAAAGTTGGGACAATAGCAGAGCAGCTGTTTGGCATACTTTCTGGGATTTAGAATCCCTAACAGAGACCTAAGCACTTGTGTGTCCATTTGTGAGAATCAGCTTGGATGTTTGTGCCAGAGCTTTATAGCTGCCAGCATTTCTATGCTCTTTATGCTGGGAAAAGTGTCAACTTGCCTATACATGCTAGATAAGCAAAGGCTGTGAGCACATTTAGGGGAATGACCAGGGAAAAAGCATTTCCATTTATTCACTGTTAGCCCTGAAAAGCAACAAGGAGTGAAATATAACCACTGCCACAAGCATGAGAAGGATGGCATTAGGTAACCAGCAAAAAACTAATTTCCAGTCTGATGCCTCTTACATTATAAGATACTTTTCTGAGAAAATCCACCAAAAAAAAATTAGATGTCATTCTTTGGTATCTGTTATTAGCTCTTGAGAGTAAAATTTCTCCCTCCACCTAATTAATGGACATACTAAAAAAGTAATATATAAAATAGATTATAATATATATAAAAAAATATATATATTAGCTATATACTTTGACAACTCATTTTTAGAATCTGATTGCACATGGGTGAAGCTTACGTTAAGATACTTGTGAATATTCCATAATTAAAGTGGTTTATTTTTAGAATTGAGTCCCTGATATGACCCCTACAGTTCTGTTTTCATTATGGCATGCAAAAGAAATTGGAATTTGTCTACCTTAAAGTAAATCTTTCTCTGTGGCTGCATTTTGATTCCTTCTCATCTGATAGTATTGATGAGTATATTGACAACTGTCGCTTCTCTTCCAAATTATTTCAATCTGTGCCTGGCCTATATGCCTATATTATTCTCTCACAATTCCACTTGTGGAGAAGTACCATGACTTTAGACTGGTAGAAAAAGCTTTGAATGTCATATTCGAATTGAAAGTATATAGTACCATAGTACATAGTTGAATATTAAAGAGAATTGTATAGATACTTGTGTCAACAAAAAAAAAAAAAAAAAAAAAAAAAAGAGAGAGAGAAATGATACCAAATAGATCCACAGAATATAGAGGGCATATTATTGGAAAAGTAATGGATTGTGCCACAAATTAGGAAGAAACGAATATAAGTTTTAAATGTAAAAATATGCATATTCTCGTGTGGTAAAAGAGGTACTTGTGAGTGGATATTTTAAGTGCATTTCTCACAAGAATGCCAAAATACATGGTGGTGTAGGATACCACCTAAAAGTAATGGCTAATCACTTTCTGACTGTTTGAGGGTGTTTTATTCTCTTTTGATAGGAAGTGCAAACTGTCATCATTGGCTGAATGGTAAGTGGACTAATTAATTGCAGGAGCAATTAAGTAGTATTTTTTCTGTGTTTTTTAAGCAGTGAATAACTCTAAATGCTAAACTTAAGCCAGCAAGACAGCTTCAATTGTGTCATGAATAAATTATGATCTGCATAATATCCATCAAAGAGAAATATCTGACCTATTGAAAGGAAAAGCCTAGAGCGTACTTTGAGTCTCTTTCTCACTTTATCTGTTTACTTCCCTTTCTCTCTCTTCTGCTGACACAGAACTTTGATTCCTTTCTAGTAAATTAACCTATTTGCCCCCTGCCTGGGCTCCTACCTCACTAAAGGCCTGGGAAGACATTTGCTGACAGAACAGTCCAGTTGACTTGATTGTCCGTATTCTAGTGTACACTTCATCTGCATGTTTATGCTGCATGTTCTTCAAGGTACCAGTACTCCATGTCTGGTCAGGTAAACCTGGAGTTTCTTCTTATTTCCTAGTCATAGCAATAGTCAACATTTAATAATAATAGGTATCATACGTATTTAAGCAGAATTCATTAGTATTTCTTGACTTCTCACCGAATTTTTGTTACTTGTGTATGAAATTTTTTTTTCTGGTTGAAATAACTTGAGAGAGTTTGCCAATGATACTGATTAGGAGAAGCTGTGGACACCACTGAGAGCAGAGGGGCCTTAAAGAAATATCTGGATATCATCAACAATATGAAATTTAGCATGAACAGGCACCATGGGATGGGATAATCCAGGTCATACATACAAACTGGGGAATAAAAGGCTGGAGAGCAGCCCTGCAGAAACTGACCTATGAGGTCTGGGTTGGTGATAAATTTAATCTGAATCATCAGTGCCCTGGTGGCCAGGACAGCTAGCTGTGCCCTGGGGTGCATCAGGGCGCAGCATCACCAGCCAGGAAAGGCAGGGACTGTTCTCTTCTGCTCTGCACTGATGTGGCAGCACCTCAATTACTGTGTGCAGTTCTGGGTGCCTCAATATAAGAAAAAGATAAAATTATTTGAGTGTGTCCAAAAGAGGACAACCAAGCTAGTGAAATGCCTCAAAGGAAAGACTTTCAAGGGGTGGCTGAGGTCAAAGGTGGTTTGTTCATCTTGGAGAAGGGAAGGCTGAGGGGTGACCTCATCACAGTCTACAACCTCCTCAAGGTGGGCAGCTGTGCAGCTGGAGGCAGTGTTTATCTCCTCTCTCTGGAGACCAGTGATAGGATACAGGGAAGTAGAATTAAGTTGTGTCAATAGAAATTCAGATTAAATGTTAGAAAAAAGTTCTTCACTGAGAGGATGGTCAGTCACTGGCTCCACAAGGAACAGGCTCCCCAAGGAAGGGGAGGTGGCACAAATCCTGTAAGAGTTCAAGGAGCATCTGGAGCATGCTCTTAGCCATATGGTCCCTTCGAACAAGAGATATTCTGTGAGTCTATGATGCTATGAATTAAGAAAAGGGAACTTATAAAAAAGGCAGGCCAAATTAAGAAATTAGGAGACAGTAATATTTTTCTTATAGAATTTGCTTATTAGATTGAAGAATTTATTGGATTTGAGTCCAAAGTCCTTCATAGAACATGTATTTGGACAATTTGTGTTTTGATTGGTCACAGTATTCAAATTCTTTTAATGTCATTAGCTGATTAAACCAGTGATTGGCTCTGGTTTAGACAAATAAATGAATGAAGAATTCTTATATATTGGAAATTTTCTCAGTTATTAATTGCTTTGCTTCACTGCATGTTTTTAGGAACATTGTAAACATTTTCAGAACCCAGATGTCTTTTAAAAGTAATATTTTTTTATGTATTACAACATAGAGGGGCATGCTTAACATCTCCTCAACAAAAAATATACCAACCATTTGCCTTAAAAACTCTTTTGCTGGTTTCAGGCAACTGTTCCATCCAAAGCTAGAAGCTGTGTCCAGCATCTGGGTTAGAGGTTGGTCCTATCCCTGTGTCTTCTTTCAGTGCCTTTAGAGGTCATTCAGCCACTGTTGTCAGACTCCCAGTCCACCACTGCCACAGTATCTTCCTGTTTAATTTCCAGCACTCCCGTGGCCTATTTCTTCTCTCTACTGTGTGTGAATGCAAACAAGGCAGATTCCCTGAAGACTCTACTGGACATTAAGGAAACACAATATGAACAAAGTAATAGGGATTCACTAGCTATGGCAGAAGTACTAAGTAACTTAGGGCTTAAGAGCTCTCAAAGCCCTGTTCTCTCTCTCTTAGAGGCCTATGACCTGTCACCAGGTCTGAAGGACAATTGTGATGCATTCTTTGATGTGCCATTTTAAAGAGAAATGCAGTCATACATTCCTTCTCATGATATAAAAATGTAAACTTCCTGTGTGGTTGGAAAATACGGCATGCTCTAGACTGGTGACTACTATTTATTGGGATCCTAGACTATGTGGTTAATGTCAATGGTTAATGTGAATTAATGATCACAGAACCCATTCTGTTGACTTTCACTAAGGTTGCACTGCATTACATGAAAATCCAACATAAGAATCCACTATTAGGCGAGATACTACTAAATATCTTAAATATCTTAGTCCTACATGTATATATATAAAATATTAGTATACATATCAGGTATATATATTTCTTAAAAAATCCAGATGGTAAAGCAGAAATGAAGAAATATGTAAGAAATAAAATTAATATCATGAAAGATTTCATTTTAGATTCGTTTTACTTTACATGACAAATTTGAATAAATGAAGTAAAACAAGAGGGAGAAGAAAGAAAAAGCATGAGTAAGCAAGAGTAGGTCAAGAAAAATTACAAAGATTAGTAGTGTCATTAACAACCCACTCCAGCCATGGAATTTTATTATGTTTCCTTATCCCACTGCAAGTATTTGTCTCCACCCAGAAAAACTGGTTTTGTTTTCTAAATTATGTAACCAAAAATGGTCATCTGTTGTTTTCTTTCTGCAAAGATATATAGGCAATCTGTACAACAATTTACACTTTACAAATTGTATTCTATTACCTCAGATTCAATTTTAAAACACAATAAGAGGTTTCCTATATAATGTGTTATTTTAAAGAACTTCAATGGACACGATTAAAGGACAGGCTATGCTATAACACTTGGTAGCAATTTAGCATTGATTTTGATGGGTAATTTCTTTCTATTCAGTGGTCACTTATACAGGCCCGTGCAGAGTTTCCACAAGAATAACACAAATTAAAGGAACATAAAAGCAAATATACCAACGAGGAATTATTTAGATCCAAAAAGTTACACCTCTTAATTTTAAAAAGATTTATGACCTAAGGAAGGCTTTGGAATACTTTGTAGGTGGTTTTTTTTTCATGTCACAATAAAAGCAGGACTAGAACTGAGGCCTTTGAATGTACTTTGAGCTTTAAGTATTTAAGAAAGTAAACACCTTTACTAGCATGTGCATTAGTTATCCCATTCAATAACTACAGACATTTTTCTTTTTAAAAAACAGACACAGTAGCACTTGCAAGGAAAATAATCAAGAACAGAGATGACATTTTGCATTCTGATTTCTCACTGAGTTGTTATATGACCTCTGGAGAGGAACATACTTAACTTTCCTGAACCTCTGCTTACTTTTCATCACACTGAAAAATATAATAATTTTAGTTATATTAAAATCTCTGCATCAACTGGACTTAATCCCATGAAATTAATGTAATGAAATTATTCTCCTGCTTGAAGATAAATATACACTAAAAGCATATGAGGATTAAGGCGTGTGAAAGTTGTAGAATCATGCCATAAAGAAATATGAATATTCCATAGAAAATATGTACAGATAGATGTTAAAAATAATCACTCTGAAGTGCAAACAAATTTGTCGTCCATCAAAAATTAATGTTTTGGCAGGAACAGCTCTGAGTGGATTCTGCTCAATTTTGGGGGCAAAAGCACCTTGAGCATTTAGGCACCACTAAACTTTCATATGCCACATGCATATCTCTAAGCTTCCCTAGAAATAATGACCTAAATATATATCACTGAATATTTTGCAACATAAAACATTCACATATCTGCCTATGCATACCTATATCACTTAATTGCAACTTATCATTGGTGTGATTTTCATGTTCTGAAATCAGCAAAGTGTACATATCCCCAAGTAGAGAGAGAGAAAAAAAAAGCCTTGTTGATTCAACACTCCTACCCAGGCTTTGACAATTTTTAACTGCACTTTAATCACATTTTGTCAAAGCAGATTGACTATTCTGCTTGGCCAAAATAACCATGCCACATTTCAAAACTTTGATGTTTCAATTTAAGGTTTTTTGCTGAATTAGGCTATAAATGACAGACTTTTTAAAAATATTTTTTGCACTCATCACAAGACTCAATTTCTAGTGCTTCTGAGATTTCCAAGCCCTTGCTGTCTCAGGAAAAAAAAAGTTAACACTTGCAAAATATTTTTCACATATGAATATCCATCATAAGCTCAACATATGTAGTTGTTTGCAAAGATGTGGAAATATAGAAACTAAACAACACACAGTGTACCATAATTATTACTAATAAATTCTTTGTTCTGATCCTGTAAGGTTCCCTTCACGATTTTTAGATGAATCTAACAACATATAGATGGCTCAAGTAAGAGGTTCATAAAACTGCAATTATTCTCCTTCAAAATAATCAGCTTGGTCCTTTTCTTTTTTTTTTTCTTTCTTTCTTTCTTGACCTTTATTCTGAAATATTTTGTCATTTTGGATAAGGAGCACTCAAGTAAAAAATGAAGCATTTATTTAGTTGGATGGACAGACTTAGAATTAGGGTAGTTTACTGACATGTTTAGTTAATTTAACTAACTTAGCTAACCTTATTACTGATTTAAAATATTTTGTACATCAGAACCTTCTTTTACTTTGCAAGGAGAGCACATAGTTAAAATACAGTTCCAAAGCAGGGAGTTTAACTATATTTTAATGGGATTATTCACTGCTACTTGCCAATATGAGTAAGATTTTCACAAACTGATCCAATGCAAATAAAACATGGCTGGGAACTAGGTGGAAAAATGTGTTCACAGATAATCTCATCAATCATATTCACATTCATGGAAATAACATGGGGTTTAGAGGGTTTTCTTACCACTTTTTTTTTTTTTTTTTTTTAAGTATGCAATGATTCACTAGATAGCAAAAGCCACTAGGTGGCATTTGTGATTTATTAGGCTGGAAGCACTGGTTTAAATATTACATCTAGTCCTTCGTTTCAAGAGAACAAGACATTTAACATTCCAAAGCATTTAATTCAAGGACCTCCCTCCATAATTAGATAAATGCATAGAATTTACACTTCTGCTACATCATTTGGAAACTGACTTTCTGAAGTTTCCATTCAACCCCTAGATGTTCTCAGGCATGTATTCCCTGACCCACAGCACCAGCTTACGTAAGTAATTACTTGTCTACAATTAAGCTGTAAATAATGCAATCATTCCATTCTTGTCCTGTCACTCTAGTCCCAACCACAACAAATAGGACTAATCACATACTTACTCAAGTGTGTAATTATTTACAGTTAAACTTCTGTCACTTTCACCCTGTTTGGAAACAGTAGAACACAACCTGTAATTAGCAAATGTTGCTGCAGGCACTTTTACTTGGAAATAAGCCATGGATTCAGCACCTATATGAGCAAAGAGGTAAACCCTTTGATCCAGGATTCTGGCATGGATCCTTCCACTTGGAGTATTCTATTATCAACCCCCAATAAAGCAGAGAGATCAATGAATTATTATTATGTCAAATAAGTCTCTAGAAAATCACTTATCTCCTCTTTGTCAGAGGGGATGCTCTTACATCATGGTTATATACATGAATATATATGTATAAGTATAGACCAATGTTATACCAATGTATATGTGTTAATGTGTATCTGAAGATGTAAGAATTAATCAGATATATACCTGATCTTGATTTTCTTTGATATACACCTGATCTTGATTTTCTTTGAAATGACAGTAAAAATCTTGGCATTCACAAATTAGATTGATGGATATAGGACTTCACTTATCACTTTTTTGTATGGTTACTGCTCACTTCTTTCCTTGGTTAGAACCTGACACTGTGATAAAAGAAATCATTCTTTCTTGAAATTCTTTCAAAGAATTATATTCAGCAAAACACAATTGTATTAACAGGTGCAGAAACAACTGTATGTAAACATGTCACTAAACAAAACTAGCCATAAAGAAAATGCCTTTATGTCATGCCCTGGTCTATTGTCCTGAAACCTTCCAACTCAGGAATCCTTGTCTCATAATGTATTGTGCACATCACACATATAACATTAAACTGTATATGCCCTCATTTCATACTGATGCAGGCTCTGTCACATGTATGCAGCTTGAGCTACTCCTTACTCTATCCCAAGGGCTGGTAAAGAACTACTCAGCCTGAACAAGGAGGCAGAATTCATCCCATGGAGAAGATTGGAAAATTAGAAAGAACTCATTTGCCACCTGCCCTTAGCAGTAATTCCAGAAGCAGATGGAGTATGAGATTAAAAACAGGAGCTGATTTTTGCTTACTGGCACATACACAGATCATTTAGAAGAAAGACTGGGTAAGAACAGGCACAGAAAATAATTACCCTAACACTTGTTATCAGTTTATCAAAGACCGTGGACAGTTCATTTCTTTCTTCCCTTGTTCCCGGTTTCACCCTTAATATGCCTATAGCTTATTTTGTAACTGTTCTCATAGACAAAAGTTGTTTTACACCCAGAATCAGGGTGAGTTGGCGAAAGATAACACAGATTTTAAATAAGACTTTTTGTGGGAATACAATGGATTTTAAATTCTTCATTAAATTATTCAATAGATGCATTGGCCACTATCGGAAGTGGCATAACTCCCTATATAAGACCCTGCTTGCTTTGAGTCAAACAGGTGTTTTTACTGATGTAGGTCAGTGCAAGGAGGTGAGGGATTTCACTTAGAATCCTTCAGTAGACACTGGATGAAGGGAACAAAGGGAGTCAGAACACGAGTTATCAATGCACTTTTGTGATGTGAATAGTCAGAGTTGTATAACATGAAACTGGAAATAGTGAAAACTAGTTATTCAGTGTGCCTACCAGTCAGTCTGCAGAAAGGAAAAGTCTGAGTATTTCCCTCGTAGTCCTTAACAATGTCTGGCAAACGGGTTTCAATAAAGTGCCCAGGTATCCAATTTCCATGGAAACAGTCATACTGGATGGAGTCTGTGGCACTTACCTAGTTAGTAGTCAGTTGCTGTTGAATTACAGTGATATGAAATTGCTCTAGTCTCAAGATACTTTTTGAAATGGCAGTAGCTGCCTCCCAGTATAATGACTTACTTGAATGGTCTATATCAGCCAGAACAAAATGCTCAGTAAATGTTTCCAAGTTGACAGATATTCTGTTAGGGAGCTACTATTTGCTGTCAATATGATGCAGGGAGAATGCAGACATACTGGCCTTTGTTTACTTTTTTAGCTGCCTGCTAAGACCATGACCTTTTGCTGCGGAGGGTATACATACATTGAATATTTGTTTAAACTGTCTTTCCACCACTGACAAACATAACCCTCCAGATTGCATTATGCAAATGAGTTGCAAGTGACATAAAAAAGAATTTTATATTTTTCTACTGAGTAATGCTTCCCACATCTTTGTATTTATGACACTTTAAATCTGTAATCCTTGGAGGAAAGTGAGCGATTCATATAGTTATTGCATATAATTCTTCCCCAACACCAGAAAGTTTGTCAAACTGTCATTGCAAGCTTCTCTCCACCTGAGAAGCTGCCCTTCAGAGTCTTAATTTCCCTTTCCTTCCCCCTCACATCCCACTAAGATTATTTACAAGACTCTGGTAACCACATCTGAAATCAGCCCTTGTCAGATTATTAAAGATTTGTAAACTGCATGGGAGAGTAAACTACAAGATGCGCTGATAAGGAATTGGGTATATCACTAATGAACATTGACAGTTTCTTGTTATCATTTGAGGGTAGCATATGCTTCAATGATTTACCTGCACACTAAGCTTTTTTCCCAGGTAAACCAGCTGCTGATCCTATTCACTTTCCACATCCTTGTGTCACCAGCAAGAACAGGAAATAAAGTGCATTAGGATTTTTCCTTTACTATCCAGTATTCTGAATATAAAAAAAAAATGTTTGATTTGTACTAAGCCATCGGCCCTGCAAAATATATGCAATAAAATGCATTGTATTAAATGGCTTTTGTCTCTCCTAAGGTATGTGTTTCATAGAGAAGGTCGAGCTTTCTGTTCATTAAAAACATTTGCTCCATTTTCGTTCACTAAAATGTGAGATTTTGACTCCTTAAGTTCAAAGTGAAGTTTAATTTTCTTACAAATCCATATGATTTTTTGCCTAAATGCATGTAAAACTGAGCTAATGACATCTTTACGTTTGCAATCCATCACACTTGAAAACCAGGAAATTGATACATGCAGTATGCTGAAGGGTTCAGCAATGTAACTGTTACACTTCCAAATCTGCAGAGGTTTGGAGTGACTTGTTAGAAGCTGTCATGAATTACAAAACTTCTTTTTAAATCCAAAAGATTGTCACAATATTTGAATTTTTTAAACTTTCCTATGTTAAAAACTACAGAAACACAGATTCAATATACGTCTCAAGATAAGTCTTAATCTGTCTGCTGTTTTCTTAACCCTGAATTTATTGAAAGAATTTACAGGACCCAGAATATGGATGATATAGATGAAGGTTAAAAAAAAAAAAAAAAAAGAAATTTGATACAGTTTCAGTATTAAGAAAATAAATATTAAAATGTGATTAGGATGAAAATTTGGAAATCCCTAACGTGGTTGCAGTTATTGAATAACATTTCAAGGTGAAGTTAAAAAGTTAACGCACATGAAAGCTTTTTGCCTTTTTGTTAGTAGAGGGAATAATGTATTCTTACATGATATCTGTTGCTTATTATTCCTAGGGAAGATGAAGAATTTGGTCATTAGTCACTTGTAACGAGGTGAGGTAAATCCACCCAATTAATATTTTTTCCAATGTAAGAAATTCCATACCAAAACACATTTTTATACTTTGTCATTAGTTTTAGGGGCCAGATTTCCTAATCATTTATTCACATTACAGATGTGAGTCTGCTTCTGTACAATTAAGTTGACCTCACAGATAAATCCACAAACGAGGAACTCAGAATTTGGTAAAATCTGGATGCTTGGCTTTTGGCATAAACTTTCTGGAGCTGTAGTTGAAACTTTAGGGAGCTTGTTAATCTGTGGCTGAGTCATTGACCCCCAGGTAATACTAAACATCTACATGGGGATGTGCTATACAAAGGTTTGAGCCTCACAACTTTACAGCTCCAGCTAAAAGTTTGGAAAGAAGTCCAAGTCACCTCAGGGAGGTCTACTTTAAAAATAAGGTGCTTTTGCTTGGAAGTAAATGGCTACAGAATCTCAGATGTTGGTCAGCCTTAGGTGATCTCACAAAGTCTGTGTGGGGAAAAAAATACAGGCAAAGGAAAGAAGGCAGCAATTCCATAAAATCGGATAGTCGGGAAAATATTCTCTGAAGAACTCTGTCATGGAAGTCTATTAAATACTGAGATTTTCTTACATAACTGTTGCAGCATGATTGTGGAAAAAGGGTAAATCCTCATTTAAAGCAAAAATAGCTGATTCAATAGGCTTTTTAAAAGATTTTTCTCTGAAGTTCTTATTGATTGTCACTGCTGAAACAATATAACAGCATGTGTCAAGATATAAACTAACTTCATGTTGTATCTTCCTCATGGCACAGAACTATTCATTTCCTGTACCATATGTACATAAAGTAAATATGACACTTATCAAAGGTAAACAAATAAATATTCATGGATTTATGTCATTTATTGTACAATTTATGTCTGGCAGAGAAACTTTCAGTTCCTTTCTCTCTGCTATTCATTTTTGTACAATTATTCATTTAAAGAGTTTCTCCTGAAAATGCAGAAGAAAATAACTGTCTATCCACATTCATATTAAATGAATTGATTTTGTTTAATGTTAGTCAAATGAATACAAAAGGGATTAATCATCATTAGAAAGATATGGGAATGCTTTACCCTTTAAGCTTTAATATACTGCTATGTTGTATGACATTAGATATGAATCCATAGTTAAGCCCCTAGATGCAAGGATTTGGGAACTATTGGGAGGTGTCTACATCTGTAACTAGACTAGGGAATTTTGCTCTCATCTCTCTTTGAAAGTGATACTTATTATGCATGCTCTTTTGAGTTTTTAGTGTTTTTAACTGGTATGTTTTCTCATAGCTTTTAGCCACTTTCTTGTGTCAGAGGCCAGAAAGGAGTTATGTCTGCATAAGCTTTTTTGGACACATGGACTCTGGTGCAAATGAAGGGCTACTGGGGGCAAGACTTGAGGATGGAGACAGATGTGAATAATATGTGCTTCTTCCATAAGTAAAACACAGAAACCTTTTAGGATTTTTTTGTAAAGTGTCTCCAAAGGTTTTCTTTCCAGTTACCAATTCAAATTAATGATGTTTCCTAAATTATTAGCCAAGGTACCTTTGCCAATCGGAAGATAGCAAAATGTAAATTTCTAACAATTTAAATGTCTGGAGAATTTGTTTCATAATAAATTGCTCATAGCTGTCTATTTATTTCCCTCTTATTTTTTATCTCTGCCACCCCCTTGTTATTCTCTGACATTGCAGCACTAGATAATATTGTGACCTACTGAAAACTAGAATCGCAATAATACAGACTAAGACAGCCTGGGAGGGACCTTAAGTAGCTGCTGCCTAAGTTAAAACAGTCACAAGGTCAGACAAAGTTTCTCAGCGCTTTAAGCATCATGTCTTGAAAACCTTCAAGACACTTCACAACTGTTATATCTGCAATCTGCTACACTTCTTGACAGTCCTGATGAAGAAATAATTCCCTTAAATCCACTCGTACTCCTGCCATAAACCAATGTGAAGAGACTGACTCAGGTTTTGTGATAACCACCTCACCGGTATTGCCAGGCTGTTATGTGCCACCTTCCCTTCCCTGGGCTGAACAAACCTGATCCCTCCTCTACTTTACCATCATGCTTTAACCACTTTACTCTTCCTCAGTTACTACTTTTGGCCATTACACTTACTGGCTTCAGGAAAACTGGATGGATGTCTCCCAGCATGGATTCCATGGATTCCATCCTGGAGAACCGACAGTGTGTGGCTGGATATAAACACGTGCAGTAATTTGCCTAGTCCTGTCCTGCTGATATGCTCATGTAGAATGAGCTACTTCCAAACATCAAAGTAGACATTTAGAAGTAAGCAAAAGGGAAGTCAGTGCTTATGCACTACCTTATTTTTGAATACAAAAAGATTGTTTCTCCTTTCAGAAGCGCTTGAAAAAAGAAATAATAGCCATTGGTAGACACGTGATCAGTGACTGCACTAAATATTGCAACAGAGGTATGACAGGGAAAGGCCATGTCAGATGGAGGACTGTTTGGCTTTTTGTCTTCTGAATGTAATTTTTCTGACTCTTCTTATCTAGTTCCGATTTCCTGGAAGGAAATGTACAAATGTGTCCTACCAAAAAAGATCTGTCTTTGAATTTTAAACTTCAGTGAAATAGTTAATGCCCTGATCACAGATTCAGACTTTTGTTCTAACTATTCTCAACTTAATACTTCTGCTTGGCAACCAGAATTTTATTGTGAATTGCCCAATAGAATTATAATGTCAACTTACACAGTTAGGTAAAATTTTCACTTCAAAATGTGTAAGGTGAATAACTGAAAAGAATGGCTGTTACATGATCATAAGAAAACTGAGGAAGATTCTTCATCATTTTCAGTAAACTGCTGCTCATTTTGACAGCAAGATGAAGAGGAGAGCACTAATACCAGCAAAACTGAAATTTCTGTGATCTGATGTGTGATCATTTTTCTGCAAATGAATAATCACAATAGTGACATCACACTAGATTTGTCCTTTGGATACATAGTTTAAATAAGGACCTCTGGTCCACTAGGCCTTGCTTACCACCAATAAGTGAGGCACTGCTTTGAAGGTTGGTTCTAGTATCTGCATAAGCATTCTAGCATGTAAAAGACTCCTAAGAACCAGATGATGCTTTCAGCATATGATCTGCTCTGCATAACACTGTCATCATGAGAAACAGTTGAATACCAATTTATCTGCAGCTTTGCTGAAAGGTTTATAGCACAGTGAGTAGTAATCACATTAGCTGCCTTTATCACTTGGACTGTACATTACATTAACATAATACAATTTTATAGCTTTAAGAAATATTAAACTGAAATGAAGGCAAGCAGCGCTTCACTAATGGATTTACAACATCTCTTATCCCTACTCAGCTACAGTGTCTATAATCAGAGAGAATAATATTTGCACTTTAGAAAGAGCTGCTCATTTCAAACATTGTGTTATTCTGCTAAGGAGTTGCAATTTAATTGGTTTGTTGAGGGATGCAGAGGCTGCTTTTGTCCTTAATCCTGATTTTAAATTGCTCTAAGTTTTTATTCTTTATCCATAACATAGAGACACATGCATATGCACATACTTCTGTAAGAGATTTTGAGACAAAATAATCTCTTCACTACAAACATACCACTGAAATTTGGTGGTATGTAATAAATATAAGTAATTATAAGTAATTTGTAATTTGTGAAAAGTAATTTGCCTTGATTCTTCTAAAAACCTCTGATTTTCCTCTAGGTATCTGAAGTAGCTTTGGTTCCTCTGGCAGGGAACATCGATAACAGCAAGAGAAATTTAATTAATCTTCTTCTCACCCAAATCCTCTCCTTGAAGTAACGGAAAAGAACACAGCAAACAAAAACTGTTCCTGTTCTAAAGGGAGTTTGAATGAGTAATAGTAGAATCATATTTTCCTTGTTTCCATAGTCTCACAGAAGCATGAAACTTGAAAATAAGAACCAAAGGCATTACTGAATTAATCTTCATATACTTAAACCCTTATAAGACTTTTTTTTTGCCAATCTCAGTAAAAATAATTCCTAACAATAGCCAGACACTGAAACTGCTCTGCAAACAGTTCGCAAGAATACTTCTATCTCCTGTCATTGTTCCTCAACAGTCCACTGTCTTTTTTCAGGACTATCAGTGTTCCTAAGCCTTCATTTACGGTTATATTCAACCTCCTCATGTGGTAAAGATCTGACACACAGCTCAGTACCTCTGGTGAAAATACAGAAGGAGTCTAGAGTCTGTTCTAAGTCTCTTGCATCCTTTTATCATACTCAGCATATTGTTTTGTTCTTTTGGAACTCAGGAGGCATTTGCAGTCACAAGCCCTGTTTATTCAGGCCAAACATTTCCATATTGACTTAAGACTTGGGACCAGGGTCTGGCACTAAAGGAGTTGCCCACACTGAATCTTTATGCCAGATATCCTTAGAACTCACAGTATGCTGCTTGTGACATTTATGTGTAGGAGTATCCTTAAATCCTTGTGTAATTCAGGTGCAGTTTTATTGGTTTGTATCTCCATTAGCAACTGTTACATTTTTCTGTAAGTGGCTTTCAGGAAAACAAAAAAAAAAGAGAATTAGACTTTTTAAGCATGATACATGTCATTTTTTTCCTGTGTAATTCACTGGTCCATCATCCTTTTTTTAAATTATTTGCAGTTAAAACTGATTTGCATTTTCCCAAGTTTAAAAATATATACAGTGGAATTATACTAAGAAAGGAAGGAAGGAGAAGATATTTTCTAGTTCGTTTGCCTCTTCATGACCTGTTTAAGCTGTTCATGACAGTGAGATTCCTTGTTCATGCAATGTGACTTTTTCTGGAGAATTTGCAACAGAGATCAACCACACAAATGTATATTTATTGAGGGGCTGATAATCCTGCCAGCCTTGTGGCTCTCCCAAATGCTCCACCTCAATTTCCAAAAATCTGGAGTTGCACTAAGACTCAGAGATGAATTGGCAACCCCAATGGAATGAACAAGTTTACTTTCTTGTTCAGGATTTATTATTTACTCACTTTTAACAGAAATATGGGAACTTTCCTGTCTCTTCACCAGAGGATTTATGGCTTCCTTGCTTGTATGACTGTCTGATGGCACTCAAAGGTACGTTTTTGGAATTCTTGTGTTGACCCTTTTCCTGCTGAAGTAAAAATTGTTTAACATCTGTCAACCATGCACCTGTGTTTATTATTTTATCCCATCTATGATTGGCTGGGATTTTTCATTCAGCTACTGTCTCTTCCCAATATCCTTCCAACTTTAGAGTTTATTTACTATGGTGAGAGAGAAGTAAATGTCTTGAAAAAGCGTCAAAGAGTGAGGCATGGTTATATAAAATTACCATCATCTTCCCTGTAGATGTACCTGGGGAGCACACAGGTTTATTTGAATTTCAAACCGTTATATATACACACACCTATATATATTGCATTTCCCTTACATATTCAATGTCATTATGTGCTTCTTTCCTTTTTGTGCATAAAGAAAACACATGGTCTTACTGTTAAAATTTAACCTAAAAATAAACATAATTTTATTTCTAGTTTCAGTTCAGATACAGACTGCAGCAAGTGTGTTGCAGTTTTTTTGTACCTCAGATTGTCTAGATAGGAAATAGAGATGATACGTTATTAAACTTGCCTCTTGGGGCTATACAGAGACTTGTTATCTTCAGGAGATAGGCAAGAGATGCATGCATTATTATCAACATTGGAATAAATCCACTAACTTCTTAGATGCAAAGTATATTGGGATATCTCCAATTCAGTGACTCTGGTAAAAAAGGGCACATTTCTTGAAGAATCTCTGCCTGGAATTTGTGTGGTTAAATGTTACAACATTTATTACTTTCTAGTGCCAGAAGCCAGCAGTTGAAAGCTGTGATTCACAGAAAAAGTGCCTCTGACCTCCTGTAAACGATGGCTGGCTCTCCTTTGGTCTCTGGGAGGGAAACGTGGTGGGGCACTGAATATTTTGATAGTTAATATATTTGCTATTTAAAAACCAATTTGGGCATTAAAAGAAGTCTTTATGTAACAGATTTCATTCATCTTCCTAACACAGTAAGCTTTGATTTAGGCAATCAAGATTTTCTTTATATTTAATTGTGTACACTGTTTTTCATTCAGTCAATGAGTTGTCAGCTTTTCATGTATTTTTAAAGCCTCACAAGCAGATGAACTGAAGTGCTGTTAATTATCAATTAAATTTTCTCAGAGTAGATTGTAAAAAGTTCAGATGAAACCAATTAGGAAGACTGAAGCTGCCTTCTGCACCTCTAGGCTCAATTATTTTAAAGTATGTGATAGCACAGGAAAATAATCAAACTTTTCCTATCAATTATAAATGTGCTTCTTAAATGAAATGCTAAAAAGTCAGAAATGCTAAAAAGTCAGAAATAATTCAAAAGTGAAATTAATAGAAATACATTACTCTTTGTTTGGCTTTTAGTACCTGCATGGTCCAGTGCTATTTTTACAAAAGAGATGATCTGGTGGATTTGTAGACTTTTTTATCTGTGACATTTTTGGTTTAGAAATTTTTCTACTACTGGATGCTTGCTGAAGAAATTCTACAACTGGATGCTTGTTATAAATGCTGCACTTCTGCTAGCCAGTTATAATCATGATAGTATAAATTTGGATGTTTATTTTAGTATTTGAATACTTGGGTGTCTCAGTTTCATAGGAACCTGCAAAATTTCCACTGTTCCATCATACTTTTTCATTTGCCTCACTTGATCAATAACTTTCCCCAGCATCATAAATGTACTTGATGTTTCAGAAGACCATGCTGACCCAAGTTTATCATCTCAGCCCATCAAGCTACGGAAATAAGATGGTGGGAGTCATTTTGAAAGAAGCTTTGCAAGGAGTGTCTAAGTATTCTGGCCTAAAAAAAGGATAGATTTTCTGACAAGAGGTGTTCAAAGCAATGAAGGATGTGTGCTGATCAGGACCTTTGTCTTTGCTAGGAGACATAAGACAGAAATCTATTCAAAACTGAATTAGAGCCCTATTTTGTGTTAAGGCTGAAGAAATGGACAACTTTGGATAGGACTGAGTCTTCCAAACCACTTTTACTGGTCTTGACTGAAGTAACAACCATCTTATAGCTGGATTTTGTCTCTGCTAGCTGCAATGAAAGACGATTCAAATACCGCACTGACAGGTGAAAGCATTTCAGTGGTAGGACTCTGTGTATTCATCAGCAGTTTGAAATCCTTTATTTTTATTTTTATTTAATATTCTGTATCTCTTTCACCTTTCTGTTTAACTCACTTTTGTACTTATAAATAACATCCTTCTCTTAAGACTTTCTATTCCTTTGGTTATCCCAGTAGCACTCACCTTTACTCATGCTGATTGAAGTTTTGTTTCCTTTAATATGAGTGATCAGAGTAGTTTACCATATTTCAGAGAAGCGATGTGCAGAGTGATACTAATATTTCAGGTTTTGTACTGGAGCATATCTCCCTGCATATTCTAGAGTGACACTTACCTTTCTCTCAGCTGGTTTCTCTTTGTGACATCTTCTGATCCACTTATAACGCTAACTTCTTTTTCATTCGCTTCTGGCTGATGATCTTCCAGTTAATGAAAAATTCTTGGTTTACCTCTTAAATGTGCACCATTGAGGATACTGTGCTGTTACATTTAATCCTATTTCCATTACTTCATTCCTATAGTCATTCATTTCTTGCATGTTTTCAGGAAGCAGATTAGGGCAAGGATTTATTAGTCTCCTTTGCAGTTCTGATGGTGTCTTTTTGTTCCTAGACCTGCATCAGATTTATCTTTTAATGAAAATCATAAGCCTGTATCATCTCCCTTATATTCTGTTCCCAATGGCCTGCTTCTTATAAGCTTCCCACTCTCCTCTTCACTCTCTATTTTTTTTCAATTTAGATCATGTTGCATTAAACATAAGTTTTATTCCTAGAGAGACTTTACATTTGCTGGCTGTAACTACTTGTATCAGCTTTCAGTTTTATGTTTGTACTGTACTGTGCACAACAGACGTTTGCTTATGATAGGAGTATACGTGAAAAAATAAATATTTTAAAAAATATTGTACAACAACATGCAAAATCTCCTCAGCATAATAAAAGAGTATTAAGTCTAAACTATGCACAGTACATCTGCCTTATTCTAAATAAACACTTTTACACAAATTGTTTCAACACAGCAAGGAGACATCTGATATGTCAGCCTTGAGACACTGGACATTTTAATGCTCACTGCCTATAGCCATAATATCAAAGAAAAGGGTCATTCATGGAGTGGTAGTTGGTCTCAGCTTTGAATTCCAGTCTATGATGAGAAAAATATTCAGGATTTTGAAAGCTTTAAAGAGTGGTGGTGATTTAGAAAATAACTTTTCTGTGAATATGATAATTAGCATCCCTTTTTACTGTGGCACTAAAACACACTTGTTTCTCTTTAAAATGTTTATTACAGGACAGGAGTGGCATATATACCCCTGACTCATATTCTGATACACTCTAAACTATGAAAACATATCTGAGGTCTTTCCAAAATATAATTTCTAAAACAAACAAAAGTATAAACCTTTGCAAACTGAGTCTTGTTATTCCCCAAATATTACCATAAGACTAAAAGTATTAATGTCAGTTAAAATCTTTCCTTCATCTCAGATAAAATTTAAAAATAAAATTATAAAATAATAATAATAACAAGTTTGAAAATTATCACTTTCTTTTACTTTCATAAATCTGGGTAAAAAGTCTGGTTCTTCATTCCTTCTGGAAACCAGTTCCTCTCAAACCCCACACCTCTTTCCAGCTTGTTGCTATCCACACAAGAAGCAGCTACATATGATGTATGAAGACATGTTTTAAATGAGATGGTTATCTTGAAGCTCTGTTTTATGTGGTTGACCTTAGACATTTTTAGGTTTCAAGAAAGCTAGTATTTTCACTCCAGTGGTTTTTGAAATTCTGTCTTATGTGCCATCACAAAAAGTGCATGCAAAAGTATCTTTTCTGCTTAATCTAATTATTCATTCAATTTGTGAATGTATCTCCATTTTATTGCCTGCTCCCAGAAGTAAATATTTTCCAGAATCAAATTATTCAACTTTCATCTCTACTTGTTACATTTGTGGGGAAGGAGCATATCAAAGTAATCAAAACCAGAAAACCACTCCACAAATTAGGTTTTAAAACTGCATCTTATTGTGCTTAGGCTTGATTTATAATGCTTGAGTACCAAAGGTTTGAGGAAATTTGAAAAAAAAAAAATGTACAGATAATAATGGTAAGTAATCATTGTATTTAAGTTTACCCTTTCAATGTTTTCATTGTTTAGTTTATCATTTTAGCTAGGACTTGGAACAGAAGGATAACCCACACTCTGTGGTTTTACCTAAAAATTATATAACTGTATTTTTCTAAAACAAAATACAAAAGTCTGAAGAAATTATTAGTCCACTGAGGAACAAACAATGCTATGAAATCACAAACACCCCAAACTGATTTTATAGTTTTTTCAAAAGATGTTGCTTTCATTCTGCTGTTCTTCCTTAAGCTGTTTATGTGCATGCTGAGCAAATTTTCTCTGTAGTCATAGTTTTTCTACCCACAGATAATGCATCACCATAACAATTCTCTTTTTGTACTGCCGTAAGTCACTCTGCTCCCACGACACATCCTGAGATATAGTTCCCATCTACCAAGCCTATACAATTTTTACAATGGCAACTCAGTCTTACTACATTTGTACCAATGTTCAGAAAGGACACCTAGTCTCAGTGCAGAGTACCAATTTACAACCAAATTAAATCATACTGCTGGCAAATTAAATCATACTGCTGGGGAACTGCAGATCAGAATTAGCACTCCTGCTTACAGAAAAGTGAAGGCTAATACATGTGAAGTCTTTCATGTCTTTACCTTAAACATTACTTGACATGTACTTTGTGTTTCAGTAGTTGGCTCAAACCCATGCAAATATCTAACCACTCAAATAAGCATTTTACAGATAATTAGCATTGAACCTGTTTAAATTCTGAAAATGCTTATTTACTTCTCTCTGAAGCCAGAATATTGGCAATTTCTGAAGATGTTTGTCGTTTTTTTATTTTAATTTTTAGGTTCTCTAGACATCTGGATTTTGGCCAAGAGTTTCTCATGTGCCCATAGATTTCTTGAGAGCTCTATGAGACAAGATTTTGACAAGTGAATAGCTTCTGGAAGTATCTGAAATTGTGACACACATATCCATTCAGACCCAAAGTGAGGCAACAGAAAATATGCTCTTCCATGAGACTGAAAAGATGCTCCTTCCATTTGGGCTCTCTTTCTGGCTAGCCTAAACATGCCCATAATTTGTGCTGGTTTGTGCAGATTTCTTTCTTTCTAAAAGAGCTAAATTTGTACTGAAAAAAGAAACTTCATACTAAACTTCAGGCTGTCAAAGTCACCAAGACAGCTATATTGCTGTGTAGAAGACAACTAAAGTATCAGAGGACTGCTCTTTCCTCTGTATCATGTGGCCTGAATTATGCAATTTGTATGTCACCCAGAGGACTTCAAGCTTCTAAAGATATTTGAGTTGTATTTATTTAGTTGTTCTTCTTTACAGCTTCTTCTTCAGTAAATGCTGGCCAATTATATACTGGAATGCTGCCTCTAAAATGGTTAAGATTAAATTAAGCTAATCTTATTGAAAGGAAAAAATAAATTAAAAAAAACCCCAACCAACCAACCAACCAACAAAAAATCCACAAAATATTCAGATAATATTTTACAACTATGAAGTTCAACGTAGACTCTGATAAACATATCTTTTCTGTGTGCAAAACTGCTAAACATCTCTACAGTAATTATTGCTAAGATAATGAACATTTAATCTAGAGAGGATGCTAATTTATTATTATTACTGCAACTTATTATCAAGAATATTCTAATTTCCTGGTAAATCTGAGTTTTTGTAAAGCCAACCGTTTAAAATTTTGCTTATAACAAAACAATAAGAAACAAGTAAATCCAATATTAAATGTAATTTTAAATGGATTTTTGTTTTACATTTCAAATTCTGCTTTTTCTACTGAATTTCAATTATTAATCCTAGCTTACTGATTAGAA
Organism: Ploceus nigricollis; assembly: GCA_013399945.1. Classification (NCBI taxonomy): domain Eukaryota; kingdom Metazoa; phylum Chordata; class Aves; order Passeriformes; family Ploceidae; genus Ploceus; species Ploceus nigricollis. The sequence continues at coordinate 801,893 of VXBC01008778.1, read as the reverse complement.
ATAAATGCCTTCAGCACATTAAATTTAGATATTTCAAAATGTATACAAAGAAAAGATAATACGATTGCAGCAATAATGAACTACAACACTAAGATGTGAAATAGCACTACAGAGGAAAACTGCACCATTAAAAGTTTTATCTCAACATGACAGACCACAAGAAAAGACCACAGTGGCATTTGGGAGGGCTATAACTCAAGCAATAATACAGAATGAAAGTTTTTAATTTATTAATAGGAAACTATACCAATCAGATTTGCCCAATAAATGTGTGAATCCAATACAAGTCTGAAAATAGACTGAAAATGCATTGGTGAGTCAAATACTGCAATATATTTTGAGTAAAACCTTGGTTTTCCTAAAAGATTTATTTGAGAACAAGACTAACAACTTTAGCAAGACTTAACAGCTCCAGCCCCTGAATCTTTCTGCCAATGAAAAGCAATGAAGTAATGTACTAAGTGTGCCAAATTTATATATAAAAAAGTCTTTATTAGAAATAAATAATACTTTCTGCTGATTTTCACAGGAGGTTAAACTAGTTATAATTTATCTGGAAAAGAGCATGACAATATTTGCTGATCCTTTCCTTCATGATAGCAAGTGGAGGAGAGGGTAGGCAGACAAAGGATCTGAGGTTCTGTGAACAGAAGGGACATAGCAATCAAAATAGCAGGCTGAAGTGGGATTGCCAGAAGCACAGGGATGTAAATAAAGAAATGCTTGTGCCACAGTCTTGTGAGGGAATTTCTTATTCTCTTCATGGGGAGTCAGCACACTTGAGTGCCCCCTGAAATGCCTGTACACTAATGCACACAGATGGAAAACAGAAAGAATTGGGGAACCGTGTGCAGTTACAGGATTATGACCTCATTAGAACAATGGAGACGTGGTGGGGTAGATGACACAACAGAGTGCTGCAAAACACAAACACAGGCCCCTTAAGAACCACAGGGTGGGAATGCCAGAGGGAGTTGTCCTTTGTGTGAGAAACAAGCCGGCATGCATGGAGCTCCACCTTGTGATGAGTGATGAGCTGAGCTGCTCTGTTGGGAACTGGTGGGCAGATCAACATAGGTCGTTCTTAATAGGAAAGGAGTAGTTGAGATCTTTGTCAGACAACGTGAAGAAGTCTCATATTCCCAGTTGCTGGTTCTTATGCCTGACATGTCACTCTGACATCTGCTAGAAAGACAACATAGCAAGGAAAAGCAAACTAGGAGGTTTTTGAACTGCACTGACAACAGCTTCCTGACATAGGTGATCCAGGAATTAAAAAGGAGTGGTGCACCTGATACTTAAAACAGGGAAGAAGTGGTCAGGGATGTGGAATTCAGAGACATCCTTTGACTGCAGTAACCAGGGATAGTGGAAATCAAGATCCTAGGAGGCTGGACTAGGACAAAAAGCAGAATCACTGCCCTGGTCATCAGAAGCCCAGATTTTGGCCTGTTCTCTTTAATCAGCAGAGAAAAATGTGAAGTTCTGCACCTTGGGAGAAATAACCTCATGCAACAATGCATTGTGGGGTCAACTGGCTGGAAAGCAGTTTCGTAGAAAAAGACCTGGAGAATCTGGTGGAAAACAAGTTAAGAATGAGCCAAAAATATGTTCTCATGACAAAGCAGGCCAAGGAATCCTTGGCTGTAATTAGGAGTGTTGCCAGCAAGTGGAGAGAGGTGATCCTTTCCCAATACTCATCTGTGTCCAGTGCTGGGCTCCTCAGTACCAGGGAGAAACAGAGCTAGTGGAGAGGGCCAAGTGAAGGGCTACTGAGAGGGTTAAGGGACTGGGGCACCTTCCACAGGAAGACAGAGAGCTGGGAATGTTTAGCCTGGAGGAGAGTTGGAGGGGAGAGCAGCTGGAGGTCAGTCACGAACAGCATATTCCAGGGATCAAGTACTGGCACCATAACTATTTAACATCTCCATTAATGACATGGGTGATGGGGAAGGCTCATCCTGATCAGGTTTGATACAAAACCTGGAGAAATGACTATAATATACTAGCCATTAGATAGGTGTGCTACCATTCAGAGGGACATAAACTGGAGGCTGGAGAATTGAGCAGATAGGAATCTTTTGAAATTCAGCAAAAGCTTTGGTTGACCTTATTTGAACAGTGGGATTGCACCACATAGTCTCAAGAGTTCTCTTCCAACTTCAAAAAATATGTGATTTTGTGATTCAGTAACTGATGAGGTACATTCTGCATTTATTCTCACTGATGTTGATAGGATATCATTAAGTGTCTAACCCCTAGAGGCATGCAATGAGCAAATGTCTCTGAGGGCTGTGCACTATCCTGTATTTAGAAAAGATCATATCATAGGTTAACAATCTTTGACAAGTGCTGTAAAAAATCAACTGTAAAAGACTTTGAAACAGCTCACTAGAAAGGATGACTGACTAATTATAGCACAAGAAAATTCTGCTATATAATTTCTAAGGTGATATTCCAAAGCTCATCAGAGCAATTTCCTTCACATCTATTGGTTTGGATCAGGCCCCTTTTGAATTAAAAAAAACCAGACAGTGTATAAAATGCATAAATGAGGAAACATTTAAAAAATACTACAGACAGAAAATTTCTACCTCATATAACATTTTTGTGACAAAATAAAGAAATCACATTATCAGGAATCCGGTAATTACAGACTGGCTATGGAACTTCTACTGGATGGACAGAAAACTAACGAATAAGCACTGAATAAGCAACCTGGCTTCAAGAAATATGCCACATGTGCTGCAGCTTGTTACCTCACCTGTGATGATAAAGCTGTCTGAGGGTAAACTGCACATTGAAACAGCCTGTGTCAAAATACTGCTCTTCTTATTTACTGTACTTGGAACATTTTTAGCAATTTAAAATTTTGATTTTGGAAATGATGCCTCCAAGCCTTATTAGCTTTACAATAAGACTGGAAAGGCTATAAATTTCAGGTGAGAAGAGGGAGGACAAGATGCCTGAGGAAGTGGGGACTCTAATTTAGCTTTGCTTCAAAACCAGAGAGAGTAATGAAATCCCAGCCTAAAGGCTGGATTTATAAAGATTATTTAGGTGTAGATGAAGGTGTAGATGGATGCCTAGTGTGATCTCAAAAGCATTAAACATGAGTTTAATGGGTGTTTTCAAAAACAAAAATCCTATTTCAGTCTGTAATTGTGTAGGTACCTTCCAAACTAGATCTTAAGACTGTGAAAAGTGGCTCACAAAACAAGCAGCACATCTTGTTCCCAAATCAGATTATTTCTGAGTCTTACACTCTAGGTCTGAAATCTCTTGTGCCTTGAGATGACTTGTTGACCTTGGATAGAAAAAGCAGAAGCATGGTTTTTAGTTTGGTTTACATCAAATTATTACCAAATATATTTTTATATTTTCTTTTATGTGGATGCACTTAAATCCTACTCTGAATCAGGAAAGAATTACTGAAAATTTGGCATACCTTCTTCCAGATAAGTTTTCACTAGTTTAACTGAACTGCCTTGTAAAGCGTACAATTTGCTTGAGTCCATGCAATGTTGGGTGTAAGTGTGAACCAGCAAAGGTGTTTCCCTGTGTTAATTCTGAAACTAGTGACTAGTACTATCCTAGCTGACCCTTTACACATGGGACAGAATAAGGCTATACGTGATTATGGAGATACTTAGACCCTTTCAGTCATAAGTAAATCTCAGGGAATGAAAATGAAAAATATTCTGAGAGGACAGGCTTTGTACTTTTTGGATTAAGTTTGTATTCTTATGTTCTCAAATGCATGTGTGTATCTCTGAAGGACTTTCTGCTATTTGCCTGAGACCAAGCTGTAATCAGTTCGTATATATGACTTAATGGAAGTTTGCTCCATTTTTTTTGGTAGGAATTATTCATGCACGTGAAGAAGAAAAGAGATAATTTCTTCTTTCTTTCCATCATTGAACCTGCATTCGCTTTTGTTTAGTGAGCGCATCTGTTCAATTTCTTTAATATTATCAAGTAGTCAATGAGAGAAAAAGCTATAAAATACGAAGGAGGTAAATGAAAATGACAAGGAAAATTTAGATCAGGTACCATGAAAAATGACTGACTAAAAGATTTGAGGGAAAACCTCCCAGAGGAAGTCATGAAGGCTGCTAATCTAGAGATGTGCAAAATTAAGCTGAAAAACATTAGTTATCAGCAAGTGTGCATTAGGGAATGCAGCAGAGAACTTAAGCAGGCCACCAGATTTACAATGAGGCACTACTGTTGCCTTGAAACATGCTCCTGACCATAGAGCCTCAGGGTCAGCAAGCTCATGCATTAAAAGACCTAATTAGAGAATGTAATGAGGTAGTAAATTTGATAGCCATCTTTTCTATAAAAAAATTGGACAAGTGGACTGCCTTACTAGTGGCAAAACTAAGAGTTTAAATTAATGTTTTCTAGAATATGTTAATTACTCAGACTTGCTATGAACGGGAAAATAGTTTTTCAAAGCGCAAATTAAAAAATGTTGTTCCTGTAAAAATGATCAAGGAGAAGATGAGGGAAATGAAAGAATTTTGTTGACTAGTGGTTCTGATGATGGAAAGTAGCAGAATTTTAGCTTTTCAAAGAAATATCTGCATATATACATATACCCATGCTAAATTATATATAACATTACTGAATGCAAAGTGGAAGTGAAAACTGACTTAATTCTTCTAAAATAAGACAAGTTTTTTCACATTATTGCACTCCAAAATGCATCATACCTCTCTCCCAAGAACTTATTTTCTACCAAGCATTTAAAATTTGATGGTTGTGTTATAGTGCAAAAATTCTTAATTCATTTTAGAAATACTAGTTGAAAGCAAAATTAATGTGATTTTGCTGTTTTTTGTTTGAAGGGGTTGTTTACTATTTTTTCATTTTTTATTTAATTAATTTTAAATAAATCTGCTAGAAATAGGAGTATAGCAAACCATAAGGTTTTTCACTCTGCTTTTGTACTTGCTCCTTAATTTCTCTGCATATGGTGTGATTACTTTTTGGTGGAAATGTTCTAACTGGCTCCCTCACAGATCTAGATGGGACCTCCTTGTGAGTAGATTTTTTTTTTTATTTTTTCATTTGGTGGAAAGGAGTAAAAGCAGAATTTTAGCAATTTGACTGTGAATCTATCTGAAATGGCGAGGTGCTCACACTTCACCACCACAGTGGTAATAGTGATATATGTAAATGTCTAAAGTTGAATACAGAATTACATAAAGGCCAAGTAATGTAATTTCCATCCTCTGGATTTATTGCACGTGCTTAAAATTGTAGTCTTTTAAAAATTTTTAACTGGTGTTATATCACTCAAGTGACACCTATTGATAAATTTTTGAGCATATAATCATAAAAATTTTGTAATATTTTGGTTGTACAGATCTATTGTAAAAATGTGGTGAGTAGGAAGGAACTGTCCTTTTGACAAAGGTGAGTTTATCAGAACAAGGTCACCAGAATAACAACATTATCAAAGAATTATTTCCACTGCTACATAGTGAAAATGAAAGAGTACTAATGAAGCTCAGAAAGAAGTTTAATATCTCCAAACAGCAGTCATAGGCTGTCATACAAAACTAACTGATGGTGCCTAAATATAGGGGATATACCTCCAAGTTAGCTAAGTTTGAAAAAGACATCTTACGTACTCAAGCCTGAGGACAGGTATGTGGGTTGGGTTCTAGACTTTTCTATGTAGGAAAGCATACAGGCAGGAATAACAGTATTTCCTTAACAAGGCATCAGACTATTGCTTTAAAGGTGACTTGTACAATGCAAACTGTCAGAACATTTGGGGCATTGATAAATGAGCCTTATATGCAGGAGCTAGAAACAATTTCCGCAACGGATAACATCAGATCTTTATTTCAAGTGCACCTCCAGTTGCAGCCTACATCCCAGCAGTGTGACCATTTTTCCTAATTAAGATTATCATCTCTGCCAGGCTGAACTGTATCTACATCAATTAACTTATTCAAATTGATTATGGAATAGAGCCTAGAAGGAATAGTGTGGCACTCAGTGATATTTTCTTTCACATGTCTCTTTACACATGCCTTTGTCCTTTGCTTTGATCTCTAAAAAGTCTCACTAAATTGCAAATTCCACTCACCTCATTGAGACAAGTACCAGCATACAATGCCTTATCTGTGGGCAGAATACATTATACAACATGCACACTACTGCAAAACCGGTAATCAAAGTGATAACACTTCCAGTTTTATTATGTTTTCCTCACGTAAGACCAAATTATGCTGATTCTTACACAGAGGCCTTTTTAACCTCAGTAGCACTGATGGATGTATGGAGAACAGTGTTTTTTGAGACTAACAATACTTATTAAACAAAAAAATAGATTTTTTAAATGCTGAATAACTTATCAGGCTCTTTCAATCCATTAATATTCATTTCATTAGAGTCTATATAATAATAAAATTACCTGAAAAAAAGAGATTGGCTTGAACAGTGAGAATAGCTTCATATACTTCAAGGAGGCACTTATACATGGAGACAATTTATTTTCTTCAGATTTTTTTTTCCTCCTAAGCCACACCATTTGCAAAGAGGGTGTTTACCAATTGCTTCATTGCTGCAAACACTCTGTTATAATGAAGAGCTGCTGTGTAACCAGGATGGTATTCTCCAACATTTTATTAGCATGAATTGACTTACACCTTCTTTCATACAGTACTTGTATTTTCAAATTTCTTCATCTTTCTTAACATTTCCAGAACGATTTCAACTTCATGAGTAATACTTGATGTTATTAAGAGGTTTATGTAGACTGTGATGTAAAAAGAATTTTGTCCTAAACAGTTCAAGTTTTGCCACAATTACTCGGAGCCAGAGCTCTGAGTAATCACTGGTAATGTAGGAGAAAGCTTTTCATGCATGTGCTCTCCTTTGAACTAAGTCAAGAGAAAACAACTGTAAAACCTAAGCTGACAGTATTCTAACACTGTGCTTCTGTGAGGTTTATGATTGCTTCCTAAGAGACATTTGCCAAAGTGGGCATTAGTTTCAAGTACTGTAAAATAAACTTTCAAAACCTATCTGCCTTACACTGTGTAGTCATAGTTCACACTTGGACCTTGCACTGAGGAAACTTGTCTTTTAATCCATCTGGAAAAAAATGATGATGAGGACTCCAAGGAGGAATGAATTGCTGGACTTGTGTCAGTGACATGAGCCTTTGCTTTGTTTTGTTTTACTGCAGATAGAATGAATTCCCAGACACAATGGGCTTAGGCTGACTTGCTTGACTTTTACTGTCTCTACCCTAAATAGCACAGTTATGACACTGCAATACACGGTAGCAAGTGGTTCAGGAGTCAGGATCGTTTGTAAAAATCAGTGACCACAACATGGTGCAACTTTAAAAAAGACTTCTCAGGTGGTAATTCATCTTTCAATTGAAGTATTATTCAATAATTTTCAGAAACACTGATATTAAAATTATTTACAGTTGGTCTTATATTTCTAAACAAAACCCAGAGTCTGTGTAGCCAAAATTATCTCTTTGCGGCTCCCTTGAGGGACGATATGGGAGGTGTTAACTTACCCTCCTAAGACAGTTCCAGTTTTCTGAACACTTCTGTAGAAATTGCATTCTTATTTCAAGTGAGCTAGACAGAAAAATTCTGATTAAACAAAACTGTGTCAAAATTACAATTTAAATTTGAAATATTTGTGCAGGGGGAACACAACATTTTGGCTTTGATGTAATGATGTGCAGTCCAGGAAAGTGTTCTCTGCAAAAACCATAAACATATACAAATATAAATGCACACTGGAAGCATTACTGCTTTTTCTTTTTTTTTTGCCTACTCTACAGCTCACAAACCAGTGTGGCACCTTACTGTGCTAGGTGCTTGCTCTGTCTATCAGATAATATAGATAAACCTATCAAAATTTAGTAACAGAGGACATATTTGATTCTTTATTTACTTTATCCTGTTATACTCACTTTGAAATCAAGCAGATGTATTTTGGGAGTGCGTGGAAATGGACAGGTAGTTTAAAGACACATATAGCTGTATTTCTTCAAATAAATAGGTAAATATTAGCCAAACAGGTTATTTCCTGTCCTACAAAACATCCTTATAAATGATTCAACCTTGCAAACTCACCTTCTTTGTATCAAAGAACTTCCTTTCTTTCTGTTACTGATATTAGAAGTGAAAAACAAAATTAGATCAATCAGTTTATGTTAAAGGCAAGAGAATGTCATTCCAGAACAATGCCATATTATGATGACATCTGCTGTATGCATCCAATGCTTTAATAATAAGTATAGAAGCATTTTTAGGGCACACCCATAATAATGTTCCTTTATTTTGAAGGAAGAAAATATTAAATGCAGTATTGGAAAAATGCTTAGTAGGAGAATACATATTAAAAAACATTGTTGCTGTTGAATTCTTAAAGACTATCTTTGCAAGAGCTGGAAGTGGAGTTTTATAGAAGAACAATCATCAGGATTTTGTCAGTGATTTCTATATGTACAGCATTTAGGATAAACATGTCTAAACTGAAACAGCAACACAATTGTTTTTAACAAAAACACTAGTAATCATTTTGTTAATTTATTACAGCACTGTGTGATTCTGGAAGATGTTTCTTTTCTGGAGCATGCCCTCCTATATAAACAATGTAAACTCTTTTCGAGTCTTATCCTTGGTATGTCTATCTAAACTTTACCCTAGTGAGGAATGTCCATCTACTAGCATTGAACTTTGAGCAGGATTGATTGACATAGTTAATAATTCCAATTAATGATTAATTCCAAATTAGTACCCTCTACTTTAAGTATTGATGGAAGTAAATTGAACTTCAACCATACTATTCAAATTTTACAGAATAACCCCTCACTGTTCCTATAAGTCATAGCTTTCTTGCCAGGGCTTTCAATTTAACAAAAATCTCCTTTGATTTCATTGGAATTCAAATAAAGGCAAAGATGGAAACTTTAGAGACCCTTAACTCCCTTTGACAGGTTTTGTGTAATAGATTTTTCTCTTCTAAGTCTTCAGTCTGGGAAAATAAGAACACCATAAATATGTCTTTTAGTTAATATATATATAGAGTTGCTCACTTAGGCTGGAATTCATCACTTCAACTGTTATTGGTTTCTACATTAATTTTGGTCACCAGTACAGAGCCGCTTAGCACCTTCAAAGCAGATTGTCCACCAAACCACACCAGGCTTCTGTGAACTTTATGGTTAGCCCGTGAGTAACACTATTGACTGGCATACAAATCTGCAAATAGAAGTGATATACTTGCCTACATGGGGGAAAATTTGGCCAGCTCATTCACCGATGTGTCCTTTTTTATACCAATTTGAGCTTTGCTTAAACACATGAATTAAAGATTTAATTTTTTAATATTTGTATATAGAAATATGCATGTTCAGTAAAATTGGAATTAGTGTTTTTCATCAGGAGTTCTGCTTCCACATAATGTAGACAAATGCATATAGCAAAAGAGTAGACATATAAACCCACGGATGCCAGGAACTCTACTATGCCCACTGATGTTGGGAGCAAAAAATAATCTAATTTCTCACTTAAAATTATACTTAGTGATGACACTCCATTACTTGTCTTGATGACCTACAGTAATGATAAAATTAAGGCATTAGTCACATGCAATCAAATTGGCTCTCAGTAAGTAATACAGTCTGATTAGGAACAGCCTTTGTTTCAAAATTTCCCCTTTTTTTCACTGTACAGCAAGTGATGTCATTTGATTGGGAGGAAAAAATGAACTGAAATTTAGAGAGCAAATTGATTATAACAAGACATCTGAAAACACTTTTTTTTTAACCAGAATAAATTTCTGTGAGGTTTGAGTTTATTGACAGGGTATGACTGAGAATTCAGCAAAAATACACTTGTTCTTTGAAGCATTACAATCAAAAGTAAAATATTTTCTTCTTTTTGTAAACCTATCTGATATACTTTTGGAGTCCTGTGACTTCTGTAAAATCACACTGTTACTGCTTCTTCAATCTTTTCTACATCTCACAGTCTGCAACTGCTCATGCTTACATGTGTTTGTGTGGTAATATAAAGTATCAAGACAATATCACAGGACACCAACTCTTTTAACTCAAAAGAAGGAAACTTGCAAATTAAATAATTTTATACAAATTGGATGCAAATTATTTAGAACTTTGAGCTATATTGGATTACAATATATACAATTAAAATGTTCATATAAACAGACAGGAAGGCTAGCAACAATATCACTGATGTATCCATCAACTGTGGTGTAAAAAGAGGTTCTCAACTATGGCCCTCTTCTGTTTACATTTTATGTTTTCAAGCTCAAAATTCTCAAAGCTTAAATATTAATTTATCATTCACAGCAGAAACTGAAATGTTTCAATGATGTGTGCTACATTCTCTAGGTACAGAAAGAGGAATAATGTATTGTGGCAAGAATAGCTGCTGCCAGGTAATGCTATTATAACATTTCAAAAAGTCTGGAATGTGACATATTGCCAAGTAGGCTTTTAGAAGAGAAAACAAGCAACAGATTTTAAAGTGATATTTACTTTTTATCAATACATTTGAGAAAAAATATTAGTGAGAATTCTCTCCCTCTCCCCCCATAAACATACTTTCCTCAGAGCTCATATTAAGTAGCAAAGAACTCCACTTATTTAGGGACATACATTGAAAAATTGAGACACTTCATATTGTTTCAAAGATACAAATATGAAATCTGATTATCCTGATATTTTTGCTTAAAAGTATTTTTATCATCATAATATATTCAGCAACATGAAGGTTTCTTGAGCTACTTTGCAGCATTGAGTGCAACATCAGCAAAGATAATACTATCATTTTACTTATATTATTTTAAGTATCTAGGTTACAAGCTAATGTCCTCTGATGTATAAAAGGAGCTTTGAAAACATCCTGTTTCGTGTATGCTTTTTCTTAGTTTATATAGCTTCAAGTTATAAATTGATATAATTTGATAAATTGATATAAATTGATAAAATTTATCAAATAAATTTTTAATATAAAATAAAAAGAACTAAATACAGTTCTCATTCTTGTTGAGTAGTTGCATACTGTAGTTCTTTGATTTTATTTTTACTACTGACATTTAATTGAATTCCAATGACATCAAAACTAACTCGGTAGTCTCACAGTACATTCCTGTAGTATACTTACTGATTATTTAACAATAATTAAATATTGCAAATGGTTTAAAAAACCAAGCTGATATGCAAAAATTGAGTATAAGAATTTTAAATTAAAAGCACTGAGAAGGGACTACTAACACAAAACAATTATAAGAACATTTTGAGAGAAAATGCACTGTGAAATATAAAATGCTTAAGAAAAAATCTGCAATTTGCATTTAAAAAAATAGTTCTGAAAGCCTAACTATGTTACTAACATGTAGGGCACAATAATAATGGTGATGGTCACGTAATCATACCCTGGGAGTGTCGTAAGTTCTCACTATAAGCCTGCCTGCTGGAAATATTTTGCACAAAGGAAGAGACACATTACCAGAAGGAACAATAAAGATGATTAATCTGGCAGACAAACTACTGAGTGGTGGTTTCAACAGCTTCATGTGACTCTAAAATTGCTTTGTTGATTTAAGACAGGAACTATCTGCTTAGCACACTTCCTTTACCAAGAAAGGATAACAGTTAATACACCACAAACAGAATCAATATTAAAGAATTGTTTAATATACAGAAAGTCATACAAATTATCACTGCTTGAAGTGCCATATGAGGCCAACAACCACAACTGGATTATATATTTCCTCAACCAAATGATAAATGTTTTCAGGGTAGTGTATTATCCAGAATTTTAAATACCAAATATTTTAAAACAAAATGTAGCATGAGACAGAAACAGCAAACATAATACTATCCTGTGATGAAAACAAATGGATCTCCATTTTCAGAGTTAGCTACCAATTGGCTTATATATGCTATTATACCCTTCTGACACTTAGGCACTCCTCTTCTAAGGTCAGGCAGGTCTCCTAAAATGAAGTTACTAAAACAAAGACAACACAGGGAAATTCAGCCTTTTCTTTTGCCTGAGGAGGTTTGTTTCACATATATTGGTGACTGTTATGGCAGATTTTGGCATTTTGATTAAGTGTCTTAAAACCTACACCACTTATCGCTTGGTAACGTGTTCCTTGTGTTCAGAAGAAGGATTGCTAAACTGTAAATCATTGTCACCAGTTCTCAGACATGAGCACAGGACAAGTGAGTTGCTTAGAACCAGTGTACGTGAGACATCCTTCTGCTTTGCAGTATTCTATTGTGTCCTTGCATAGCAATAAGACAGATTACTTTTCCACCCTCCTAGACAGTAATCAAATCACATTTGCCCTTTTTAAAAATTAATAGAATTGGAATAAATACATAGACCTACCTTTGTTATTCCCCATTATCATNTTATAAATAGCACTATATATGTTTATATGTAATGTAAACCTTTCTGCATATCTTTTTGCTTATATAATATAGAGGTTATTGTTTAATCTGTATAGAAAAAATACTTTACTATTAAAATAATAATAAATTCTAAATTAGTTATTCTACAATAGGGAAGTACAATTTTAAGAGAAAAATATATGAATATAGCTACAAGCAGAATGTGCTGTGTGTAAAATTGCCTGCCAAGAACCAGTTAAAGCAGCACAGTACTTACCCTTTGAACAAAAGGCATCAACATGTAATTGCAAGAAATTATTATAGATTATTAAAGTTTTGAGGAAAAAACAAAGATGCAAAACTTCTGGAAGCAAACATATTTATAGAACTATAATAGAGTGTATTGTTCTCTTTTCATTACAGATTTTTCAACCATTTTTATTAGAGATGCAGCATATTATATGTACAGGGACTGCATTGCACCAGATATGGACACGTTAAGCCATGTTATTCTTGCATTTAAAAAATACCATTTGAATCTCTATCACTTATAGAATAAACCAGTCTCAGTTTGTGAATCTGAGGTAAACAATAGCCCTCAATCCACCCAAAATCCACATCAAAGCATTTAAAATTTGGAGTATGTAGACATCTTGTCTCAAGTGAAACAGACATTTAGGAGTCAGCAGATGGACTAAAGAGTGTCCAGACAGAAATGTGTGAGTGTTATCAATAAGCATATAGTAATTTGCATGACCCATCCTTAAATTTTTTAATGATACTATGACATAGGGATTCAATTCACTGTAAAATTACTAAAATCTACCAATTTTAATGNGTGTCTTAAAACCTACACCACTTATCGCTTGGTAACGTGTTCCTTGTGTTCAGAAGAAGGATTGCTAAACTGTAAATCATTGTCACCAGTTCTCAGACATGAGCACAGGACAAGTGAGTTGCTTAGAACCAGTGTACGTGAGACATCCTTCTGCTTTGCAGTATTCTATTGTGTCCTTGCATAGCAATAAGACAGATTACTTTTCCACCCTCCTAGA
>VXBC01008778.1:780917-783417 GCA_013399945.1 Ploceus nigricollis | reverse complement strand
GCAGCAGCCAGGCTACCTAATGCAAATGTCCCCGCCGTACCACCAGCAGTGCTGCCACTGGCTGAGGCTTCACTCGCATAGGTGGCCAACAAATTGGCTGCTGCTGCTGCTGGGTTGGCACTGGCAGCTGCTGCAGCCAAAGCCCCTGTAGCTGCTGCCTGACTTAGGCCTAAACCTAATGTATTGAGATTATATCCATAGCTGGCTAATGTATTAAGTGCAGAGGTGATGGCCACCAGGTCATTGCCTGTAAAGCCAGATAAAACTGCTGGAAAGGCTGCCACTCCAGCAAGGTTAGCATGTCCTAATAGCCCTGCAGCAGCTGCAGCAGTTGGTAACACTTCAGCAGTGTTTGCATAAGGAGATCCGGTTGGATTGGAATTGGCCACTGGACCTGTGACATTGGCATAACTGATATTGAGACAGCTGCCACTCTGTGGATCCTCTTGTATCTTCTGGATGATAAGTTCAACAGCTTTTCGGTTTTGTTCAGGTTCTCCACTCACAGTGACAACCCTCTCTTGCAAGTTGATCCCATCAGGTTTCTGGGAAAGCTGTACCCAAGCCCCTGACTGCTCCATTATAGCCTTCACTGTAGCACCTCCCTTCCCTATTATCAGACCTGCTGTGCTGTTGGGAACTATAATCTTTACCTGTAATTGAAAAAAATATATATAAATAATACTTCTGCTTTGTGCATAAACACTATAATATTTTTGCTACCCTATAAAAGGAAGGAAAAGAATGAAGCAAGTTAGTTACCATGTTTTTAAAAGAAAAGGTTAAAAAAATTAAAAATAAATACAGCTCATCATGCTTTTTAATGCTCTGCATGTTTCAAATGTATATTAAGAAGAATTAAAGGTAAATTAACAGGAAAATCATTTTTATCATTCTCCCACAGAAAATACTGCTTTCAGCATAGTACAGTTCAGACCAAAAGATTAAGCAAATGCAGCTATTATATTCATATGGAAAGATTATCTTTGATTGTATCAAACTGAGTATTTTCACATGATTCCTCTCTTTCCAGTCAAATGTAGTAAAACAATTTCTTTGGCAAAATTTGTCTGAAATTCTTTACCTTCCTTTAAAACATCTATAGTAGCAATAATTAAAAAAAAAAAAAAAAAAAAAAAAGAAAAAAAAAAAAAAAANAAACAAACAAAAAACCACAACCAAAACAACATTCGGCTAAACCTTGGACAGATGAAATAGCTGGTCTTGAACAGGACATGATCTTGATTCTTTAACCTGTGACCCACATCACAGAATGGAAATTCATTATCTGACACACTTTGTTATTATTGTTCAGCCTATGGAAATTAAATTTTACAGGAAAGAGTATCTAAGAACTGAGATTTTGAGTATAAAACATGGCATTTGAAAGTTTACCAAATGGTTTCAAACAAAGGTTATTTACCTATAAGTCCTACCTTTTCTTCTGTTTATACAAGTTTCAAACTGACACAACATAATTAATGTCAATAAATGTCTTACCTACTGACTTACTGCTATGAGTGAAGAATGATGCCCAGGATAAAAATTCAATAGTTATACATATTTTTCATAGCTTTTGTTTTTGAAATACATTTTACAAATGTGTCCCAAAGTTTTAATGTACTGTCTATTTTAGGACATTGAATTAATAAGATGTTTTATTTTACAGAAGTTTTGGTTTCAGTAGCTTTGTGTTCAGATATCCATTCATCCCACTTTTGTGGAATATGTGTAAGAGCAACACTTTTTAGTCCTTTCACCAAAATTCTATCTAAAGTCTTAGCAACAAAACAATACAAAACACAGTTAAATGTTATCAGTAATAGTCTCTTTTTACTGCCTCATTATAAAGTCAAACTAATTGCAAACCAATATGCATGCCCTACAATAAGTTTTTTAAAGCTAGAAAAAGCTTAGATATTTCCAATGGTTATGTTAGCATGAAAATCATATCTTTGAGAATCCAGCATACTAGAAACTTAAGAAACACTTATATCTTCCACTTACACAATATGTACATTAAAAATAATAATATATCATACTGTATTTTTCACTGAATTGTTTTAAATTATATACATAATTTTTAATTCAGAATTTCATTGGCATCAAAACAGAACATGTTCTATAGAATAAATAAAAAATTATCAGCTGCTGACTTATTCTAAAGGTAACATGAAAGTACGGTATTGAAAAAAAAATTTAGTCCACCCATATATTAAATAATCCTATTAAAAATCACTGCATATATACTTAAATAAATAATGATATATTTTATATATATTTGTAGGCAGACTTAGTTTTAAGTCAGGACACCTCCTAGCAATTTTAAATGTAGTTCAAGGTATTTGGTAATTTTAAGGTAACCTTTTATAGTTTTCCTATCATAAAAAGAAAGAAACAACTCTTAGTTTTGATTAGATATTTCAGTTCTAGATACAAAATACATTAACTAATTGCTAATAGAAGAATTATTGAGATTTTTGCAAATGTTTTGGAGGGG
>VXBC01008778.1:703065-780815 GCA_013399945.1 Ploceus nigricollis | reverse complement strand
GCAAGATTATCTGTCTAATCAGAGGAGAGATAAAGAAATGATCTCCTTCTCCTTACTCATCTACTCCCTCCTTGTCCAGACATAGTTTTGTATTTAGCATTACAAAAAACATAAAAATTATGATGCATTTTGAAAAAAACCCCATAAACTTTAATGTGCTGGATTAATATATGTTGTCTGCTTCAGAAATAAAGACATCCTTTTCTAAATATCTGATTTAGAAACAGATTATTGTTTGTTTCATTGGCAACTCTCTTAAATGCTATTAGTTTAGGAATATACTAATAATACCCTTTCAAAATGACCCCTGCCACGGTGACTATTTCACATATTTACATACAGGACATCTTTTAAAAACATATATGTATTAAATAATTAGACAGTATGCCTCTATTTTATGTTAGGACAAAAACATTACATTCCAGTGAAAATTCAGTTTGAACAAAACATAAATGCATCTGTACTCATTTTACTTAAAATGTAAGCAAGCCTGCTCTTCTTGAAATGAACAGCAATATTTGTATTATTTTGAAATATTCAGCTGTAACATTCTTGCATTTGTGACAGGTAATTTAAAATTTAATTTAAAAATTTAGAAAATTATTTTTAAAAGCAAAATAAATTTAGTTTTTTTTTTTTTTAGTTAGGAATATTAATCTTGCTACCGGTTGGTAATTCTCCATCTATTTCTTTTATTCACTAAATCTTTCCCTTGTTTGTTTATTGGAATATCAAGTCTTTATGGCAAACATTGGTTGTGCTACATAATAACACAGTATCTAACATATTAGAGAGATCACAGAGGTCTAGGTGCTGGTAGAAAAGAAATACTGCAAATAATTTTTTTTTCTTTCCTGTTGAAGCCTAAAATCCATACAGTCACTAAGTTAAAAGGTATAAAATGATACAAAACTATTCAGAAAATGAAAAATCTAACTATTATCTATTTGGTTTTGTTACCTGCGTGACTATCATTTTAAAAAAAAGTACTTAACTCCTTGTCTGTCAGGGAAATTGGACAGTGCACGTATTTTCCTTTTACAGATAACAGGTTCAGAAACTGATTTGGATGCAGAAGTGAGAAATTGCTACCCAAAATAAGTGCTCTGAGCTATCCAATAAAGGTATCTTTCACTATGCAGGAAGATTAGGTTTCTAGGTTCGTGTGTATGCTCCTGGTTATATCCAAATTTGTGCTGCAAAAAGGAGATTGAGCATCTAAAGCAATTATGAACATATGCTTACATATGCATAAGAATAAGCACACGTGTAATTTATTTTGTTTAAATGCTATAGGAAGAAAAAAAAGAACTTAACCTTTATTTCATGTCAAATAGATTTTATAAAAATTAAGGACTGCAATTATGATATTTGCTTACTCACAAAGCAAATTAATTACTTCCACAGGCATCACTCTCATCCTATTTGCATTAGCATAAGCTAGTTCAAAATCAGGCTCAAAAAATATAATACTTCTTCCCCCAAAAGTCATCCAACTATAAAAAATATAATAGAAAAAAAGTAATTTCTCTGTGTACGTTTTCGGTGAAACATGACTGTGTCTTTAAAAGCCTTGACAAAAGTCAAAGAAACCTGGGCTGTAAGAAGGGCTCCAACTGGAGAGCAGTTTGCTGCCCTCAGTTCCCAATGAAATCTGCAGAGATTTGATGCAACTCTGCCCTTCAGAGGAAGAGGTCTGGTACTTAAGGGATCTCAACCACTGTGTCCAGAGACACAATTCAAACTGCTTTTAACTTTTGCCACATGAGTAGCTCATATAAATCTTAGACACCTAAACCCTGTATCAGCTAATTCCCTAAACCTTTCCCGTTTATTGACAACCCACTTGCATAAGCCCATGCTGCGTTCATATATCACATCAGAATTGCCTAAAAGTCCTCTGATTTACCAAACTGAAAGTCCTGGCTCAGTTAAGTGAGCAGAATAGCATCTAGTGTGGAATGCCAGATGTTTGGTGATTATGCTCTGCCACTCTCATCCTCCCCTGTGCTGCACTGAGATAATCTGCACTGAGCAGCAATGAATGCACATGAATACATGCTAAATATTTTCATAGGAAGACGAACCATGACCAAATCTGTACGACTACATGTGTCTTGCCAATTCTCATTCCCACTCCTCTCATGTAAAGACCTCCAACAACCCATAGGAAAGTTTACACCCTTTCACTTTTCTACTGCTTTATTTCTTTGCCCTCCTTCTCTCTGACAATATTTGGTCTGGTTACATTACCACTTCTCACAGTCTTTAGAATCGGGGGGATGGCAATCAAAAAACTCACACCGTACATGCCACCCAGCTAATACAAAGTCTACACTGATAAATGTAGTGGAAGGGTGAAATGCAGGCTTGATAACAAGCACTTGATATGGCTGTTACACCATTTAGAGTAACTGTATGTTAAGAAGGTTGAAAAACATGGGTTTAGGTTTGAAGTTGCACATGGTGGCATGACACATGCCTGCACTAAATTACACCAGAAGAGAAATATTACTGATTATACAAAATAGCATCAAAACTTGGAAAAAACAACCCAAACAATTCAACAGTGGAAATATTTAAATGCATCAGCCTTGGTTTATTCCACTTCTGTGAAGTGTTTCTAAGAGATTGCATAGAGATTAACGAACCAAGGATCTTTTTACCTATTATTCAGTTTTCCTTTTTCCTATTTTATTTTCAACAGCATAATTATAACTCACTCCATGCATTTTCTGTAACGGTTGTTCTTTTTCCTTCTATTAAATCTTTCAACTACTTGTCTAATGCTGGTTTATTTTTTTCTTAACAGAAAAACATTTTACAGAAAAGATTCCATCTAATCTAACAAATTCATCCTAATTTGTCACAAGTTCTACATTTTAGTCTCTAAAGCAAATAACCACATTTCCTTAAAACTGCAAATTGCTACATTCTATTTCATACATTTTTCTTTTTTTTTTTTCTGTCTTCTTGCTCATCAATTGTTTTAAACTCTTTAAAACTCTCTCTGGCGTCTGGATTCTATGTCTGAAAATTTCATGCTATTTTAGCTGCTCATACGACTACAGGCTTGGACTTGGTGAGAAGGTGTTCTGAACACACCAATCCCTGTAGAGAGCAGTCACTGAGGAGTAGGATCACCTAGGATTTTTTTGTGTGGCAGGATAAACACACTGCTACACTAGGCTTGTGAGTAGTCCCATACCATCCATCCTAAAGTAAAGTGGCACTATAACAAAAATCTGGGAGAAAATCAGGATCAACTGAAGATGTGATAGAAGTTCTTCTGAAATCAAGCCACCAAGAACCACAAGTTCAAGGCAGCACAAGCTACTGAAAGGTCATGAGTCATCCCACCTATATAGCAGGCAGCCATGTAAGGCTGCTCTGGACAGATGTTTGCTCATGTCAGATTTGGGCTCAGCTTCAAACAGTAGCCTTACACAGCAGATCTTGAGTTATTGCACATACATAGTCTCAAGGAATTTCTCTCAATATTTTCAGTATCTCTGGACTCCATACTGGATTCATGCACATGCTGAAACATGAATTTACTTTTTCAGAGGTGTCCCGAAGAAATTCCTTGTTGCTCAGTTCCAGATTATACATTTTGGCTTCAGAGAAAATTCTTAGAAGGAATAGAGACATCTTTTAAGACATTTTTCTAATAGTCCACTCGATACTTATTTACAAAAATAGGCACATATCCATAAAAACCAAAGCAGTTCTTTGTAAATTTAGCTAGATCATCAGGTAAATAAACCTAGACTATAAATTGTCATCTTCCCTGACCATGTTTAAATTCTGTGTCATTCCAACTCAGTTTCTCTCTTTCTACAAAAGAATGTCTAGAGCTGAAATACTGTGTGAACAAGTGCAATGGATTATGGGAAGAGATTAGCTGCTACTTTGTTCCTCAACATAATGCACTCTTTCTTTTTCTTCTCATCACAAGCAGTGCATATACTTGTAGTATTCCCTTCATGAATGTTGCCTGCAATTATTCCAAGATGAATCTAATTTTGCTACTTCCCTATGTTGCCTCTTTGTGTTATTTCTGACCTCATAATTATAGTTTCTTTCAAGACAATTCAAGGTTAACTTAATCCATTGAAAAAATACTGCAGCTCTGAGTTTTGTCTCAAATCACACTAGATTATTACAAATATAATAAATTGACAGAGCAAATAGATATTCTAAGATGTTTGGTTTTATCTCCTGGTACACTGCAGGATGATTTTAGTCTGATACTGACACTACTGTTTATCACAAGTGTTTATTTTTCTCCATTTCTTAGACCTCCTCTCTCAGCTGAGGTTGCATTTATCATTTCATTTTAGTCACAAAAACTATTATGCAATAGAAACCTAACTTCAACTTAAATACCCAGGAATAATTTACATCTGAAATCACAAGGCTTAGAAAGTCAGAACTAAGCAGGAGAAATATTTACTAGAGATAAGACTGTATAAGGATGTTTTGCACAAACTACTCTTTTGGCTTAAATCAATACTATTTTTCAATTAGCATTTGATATTAAACCTTGACTCTTTGAGGCACTTAAAAAAGTCACTCCCACTTCTTTTAGTAACTACCTAATTACGATTCTGCCCACTTTAAAGTATGAACATTAAGATTTTTCTTTCATGCTTTTAACTAAAGATGTAATTTAGGATGCAAATTTCTCACAGCAAGGAACTAGCAAATCATGTTTAAAGAAACAAGAAAAATATTCTCTGCTGCCTGTTTTAGTTGCCCTTCTGTCACCAGCGTGTGTAGGCTCTAATTCATAAATAGAAAGGCTTCTTCTCTCAAAAGCAGAATGTGTGCACAGCCAAGTTGTGTACACAGAAAGAATAATTGCTAAAACAATGTTGGTTACACAGGTGGCTGATTTTATAAGATTATCTAGTCCTGAAGAAAGTATTATTAAAATTTTACATTCACATATGCACACATAAAAATCTGAATAGTTTCATAACTATCCCTCAAGAAAACATGATTTAAAACTCTGGGAATGGAGTAAACCAACTCCTCCATGAATTCTCTATGATACATAGTTTTAATAACATAGAGAAGAAACTTAACTTTTCTAATTTTTTTCTCAGTAGCATAAAAACAACATTCCATATTTAATGCATTAATGTTTCATGAGCTTCAAATTACATTTGCAAAGAAGTGTAATGCATTTTGAGAAGCTTCATTTATACTTTTCATTTTTTATAATTAAAAAAAGAAAAAATGAGCTTGTTACATACTAAATTACACAAGAGAAAAAATTAACAGATTTTCACTCAGTTGCAGAAAATGCAGTATACATAGAAAATTAGACATCCATATTGGCTGTGCCATTGTTCAGATGAAACATTTTTAAAAAGACAGAAAGCATGAATACTAACAGTTCTGTCCAGTATTGTCTAAAATCTTGAGTGATGATAGAATGTTAACCCTATTCTCTATTTAAAATCACTGAAGTTTTCCCTCCCCCATCTAAAAATTTTCCTTTTTTTAATCTTTCTTATATAATTTGTTGCATGGTGTCCTATGAATACCTGCCAACACTTCACAGAGCCAAGGATGGGTTTTAAAAATGCATGAATATTTACAGAACTATTAAGTATAACAATTTGGGATACTTCTATCTGAAAGAAACCATATAATGTAATTTCATTACTGGAATTGCTGAAAAAAACACTTCTCAATACAAAATAATTGACATAAAATGTAGATAATGTATATTATTTTAAAACTAAATATGCCTCACTGATGGTATCACTAAAACTCCCACTGTTTTACATTAGACAGGATCTAACTTATGAACTCATAAAAGCCACTCCAGTTTCAAAAGTTAATTGATCTTCTTGACAGACAGAGAGGCAAAGTGGGTGCATCCCGTTTTTTATGCTTTCCCAGTCACAGATCTGTAGCTGTCTGGCTCCTCATAGCTATTAACTCATTGTTCAAAGAAGCACTGCACTGGTTGCTTTCCTGACAAAGCTTCAGAAGGTAAATACATAAATGAATAGGACATTTCTACACTCCTCAAGAGAATCCTTTAAAGACTGCATGCATGAGCTTTACAGGTACTCCCCAGCAGCAGATCAGCCATAAACTTGCTCTGAATGACATGCTCTATTTTAACTAGAAAATTTTCACTTAATGAGAAGTAATCATTGGAAGAAATCCTATGGCTAACATATACAAGAGATTTGCTAAGATGTTAGTAACAAATCTTGGACAGCCTATAACCTAGGAATCAATTTTCCATTGACTTCCAGGAGACTGATGCTTCCTTTTTTGTTTTTTTAATTTGAATTTTTTTAAAATGTTTTTTAATGGCCATGTACCTGCAAATCTAAGAGAAAACTAACCATTTTTAAATAACCCTTTGAATGGAGTATGAGTTTTCAAGATGAAGATACACTGTTAACATTACAAAGCATCACAGCTATCAACAGTGCCCAGTTTTCAGTATAAACTTGGATAAATATGTTCAATGGCTAGAACACACAATTATGTTCTTCTGAAAGAATCAATGCAGAAAATTATATGTATCAGTTATGTCATTTAATTAAATTCAGAGGAAAGAATAGCCAATAGAAATGTGCTAAGGGATTTGCCATTTCTCTGTCAATGACACTTTTCATTGAAACTGACTAAAACTTGAAACTTTGGAAAAATGAAACCCTGGATATTAGAAAAGCATTGAGATTTTCATGATTTGACATTGCTGGCCAAATCACATTATTTTAACAGCATGCTAAACTTTTTCTAAATTAATTTAGGATTTAAATCCAAATATGAAATCGTGTTTCAGCATTACTGGTAAGAATACTGAAAATCAGTCTCTGGAAACCACGTTTTAAAATTAATCTATCTATTTATAGGACTGACAGGACAAAAGAAGACTAAGAGTTTTGTTTTCAGAGGATCTTTGCCACAGTTGATTTCTACAAGAAATGTATGTATGTAGCATGATAATTCAGGAATCATTTGGCAATTCTGAACAAAATTTAAGTTATCAACTATATATCATCTGCAGGAGACCTCTTTTAAAAGATGTGGAATCAAGGTGAATCAGCAGAACCATTTCAATTCTATGACATGGAAACAAAGAATTTATTATGACCATTTAGAAAAGGGGTATTTCTTTCTCGCTCAAAGCTCTTTGTGATCCTTTTTTGGGAGGCCAAAAGAGAGAGTTTGATCATCAGCAAGAGGAACTTCATGGTTACTCATATCAACAGGTTTGTGATTCCCAAAGGAAGCAGGAAAAGTGCTCAGAAAATATGACAGTTGTTAGTCCCTTCCTTAAAATACACTGTCTATTTCTATATTTAATATTTTCATGCTCACAAATAGTCCCCAATTTTGCTATCATAGTTATCATATTCTGATCTTCTGAAAATTAAAAGTTTTAAGTGAGAATCTGTGGGATTGAAAAAATGATAGGTTTTGAAAGAAACAGGTAAAAGAAAGTGTAACTAGCTGAATGTGTTTTGGCTAAATGAACACTATGGAGTTTTCCTCACCATAAAATAAAATAATTATACTAAACCCTGACATCCCCTCCTACACGATTTGTTATTAAAATTCTGGTGTAATTACTCTGTTCTCCATAGAAAGGAAGGGGAGACACACATGAATTAAAACCCTTGTGGTAACTCTATTAATGTCTCAGGTCCATGAAAATAAGAGGATATTTGTTGTTGTTTTCCCCTACAGACAGCTGTGTATAGCTTCATGGTGTTTTTCACGATTAAAAAAAGTTAAAAAGAAAAAATGGCACAAAGCTATTGCCCAAATGTTTTCCTAAAAAATGTAAAAATACAATTTTTCTTACAAGCTTTTTTTCTGAAAACATCCATTTTGCTTTAGATAAACACATGATAAGATGGTAGAGCCAAATAGCTTTTAAAAGGAGGAACATTTTAAACATGTTAACTAACTAAACACAACAATTAAAAAAAGCCAAAAAAAACCACAAAACAAAACAACAAAAGACCTCACCTTTCCCACAGACATATGATTTAACAGAAAAACTTGCTGAAAAGTAAATAAATGAAGCAAATCCAAATCCTTCTGAATATATATCACTACTATAGATATTTTTATATGCACACACAGTACTGAACCATAAATATATACTGCTATATAATAATGCCTAATACTTGATTTTCTTGTAAGTGGAAGCAGTCCTCTTGCACTGAGTATCTAGTGAAGAGTTTCAGCTTAGGCAGAGACTACAGAAGCTACTCATTCAACAGTGCCTCTTTAAATCATATGTTTGCAATTCAGCTTATTTTAAAACCAATAAGAAAAAAAACCCCATGCACAAAGACTTGCACATATTTGTACGCTCTACAGACACACCTGGGAGGACACTTCCTCCCAGGTCCATCATGTCTTAGAATCTCCCAGCTGCAATCATGTCAAAAAAAGTCTGATGCACAGAAGAAATGAAAGATGTTCTCATTTCAAAATCTAGGAACAAAACCCACACTCTTACAAAATTATTTCAAGGGACTCTCCAACCTTTCTTGGAAACCAGATTTCTGCTCTTAACAATATTAGGTAATCTAAATAATATAACTTTGGTCTGAGAAGTATCTTCCATATTCAGTCTATATTTAGTTATATATATAGAAGTAAGAAAAGACTGAACAGGGCATTTTTAATGGTGCATCTTGGCATAACCTGGCACCAGTTTGGCACATGTACTTTTACTCCAGGTTCACAAAATTAGGGTAAAATGAAAGATAAAACTTATTCTATCATCAACCAATACACGTAAAATAAATATGGTGGAATAAAGATGATGGAGAGGGAATCTGGCTTCTGTGAAATGTACTTGGTCTATCTAGATGAACTAACAAATTAACAAAACCAAGGGTTATGGTTACTTTGAACCCCTGGCTTTGCAATAGATGACCAGCAGAAGAAGCTTGATCATTTCTGTATCAATTAATCCTTAACTAATAAAATAGAATTTTGTGTAGCAAGAACTACTCAATGAAATTCTCAGGGACACTCTCTCATAGATGTTGTTTGAAAATTGTTTTCAAATGAGAAAGGGAGGACAGTCAAACAGAAAACATTTCTATAACCATGTCTCTCTAGGTCATGAAAAATAATAACTATTAGAAATTTTGATTACAAAAAGGACATAGTTTCCTTAGTGTGGTTTCCCTAACAGGTGGATGGATAGGTGGCCAAACACAAGTATTGTGCTCAGTTCTGGGCCCCTCACTTCAAGAAAGAGCATGTCCATAGAAAGGCAATGAAGCTGGTGAAGTGTCTGGAGAGTGAATCCTATGTGGAGCAGCTGAGGGAGCCCAGAGAAAAGGAGGCTCAGGGGAGACCTTACTGCTCTCTACAACTCCCTGAAAGAGGGTTATAGTGAGGGGGGAGGTCAGCCTCTTCTCCCAGGCAGCTAGTGACAGGACAAGAGGAAATGGCCTCAAGCTTTGCCAGGAGAAGTTCAGGCTGGACATGAGAAGGAATTTCTTCACAGAAAGAGTAATTAAACATTGGAATGAACAGTCCAGGGAGGTGGTGCAGTCACCATCCCTGGAGGAGTTCTAGAAATGACTGGAGGTAGCACTTAGTGTCAAGGTCTGGTTGACAAGGTGGTGTTACTTCACTGGTTGGACTTGATGATGACAAAAATCTTTTCCAACCTAATTGATTTTGAGATTCTGTGATGTCTCCAATCTTAATAAGGAATGCTACAGGACTCCATAGCTCTCTAATGCTAATAGAGTCTTCTGACAATTCAATTCAAAACCTTCCTCTCAGAGCCTGACAATGTGACTCTAAGAAGAATCAGAGAACAGAATAAGGTAAAATCAAGTTGTAGGTCTCAGAAATATATCATTAACTCCAACTAAGCTGTAGTTGGCTTCCTCAGAATTTAACACTCATCCCAGTTGATTCATATCTTTAGTTTATATCTACTTCTTGGTTAACTCTTGTAAACTTGTAGTTATATGTGTCTAACCAAGATAGCCACAAGGAAGCCAGAAATAACTACTGCTGTGACAAAAAAAAAAAAAACAAAAAAACAAACCAAAACCAAACTGAAATAAGTGGAGACAAGACAGATGTTACCAATTATTTGAGTTAGAAGAAGCAAAAAGTTTGATAGGTGCTAACTTAGGTTAGTTATCAAAGTCAACTTAGCTTATAAAAAATCCCTATAATTACAAGAGACAGGTGAAGGTACAATTGCATAGTCCTTATTAAATGTGAAGATCCTGGATTTGGATCATACATACATAGCTCAGTAGGAAAACTGTATATATTTCTTGTTAAAACATGTATCTGTAAACCATATTGTTTCCCTACATCTGTGCTCTGGGTTATATTTCTCATACAATGGGAGAAAAATTTCATTAAGGCAAACTATCTATAGATAAGCACTAGACATAGACAATACTTGAATAGAGATAACGTGCACCTATTAATAATTTTGCATAGACAATAATCTCACACAAATGTTCATGTGGGAAAAAAATTACTCCTCGTGCAAACGAAGGCTGTGGGGCACAAATATGGCTGTATTTACACATTTACATTACATGTTTTTATTCCTATATTACAACTGTGTAATACTATGTGTGCGTTAACATGGAAAAATACTTTACACGGAGTAAATTTGCAGGCAGCATCTGAATAAATTTGATTTAAATATTGCTTTTTAAAACACAATGAAAATAATTTGCATCTAAGTCTTGCCCTGATCTCAACTACTATGCACACTATATACATATTTTTCTGCTTCAACAGCTGACAATTTATTTTTATTTTTAGAAAAAATATTCTGAAAAATATGAAAAGAAAAAATTAAAAAGTGAAAGAGCTATCTCAAAAATGAGATGGAGGTGAGGAAATCAGTAGATTTACTAACCCTTTTTGATTTCACAATACATTTGTCCCTTTTTTATATTTAATAAATATTCACTGTGATCCTTTGCATATGTACAATAAATGCATAAATGCATTATTAATTATTCTAATCTCACTAAAATTCAGACTTCAAAACATAATTTTCATCCTATCAAAGCTGCAGTCTTCTCCTTTTTTACCCTGATTCACCAGAGTTCCTGTTAATATCAGACAGGTGTAACTTACAGTTTACTTTGAAATTGGATGCAGTAAAGACAACCATCAGAGTACACACACATATTGTGTACAGCCAATCAGTCTTTTCTGTGACTACTAATGTAATGTGTATCATTTATTATCTAATTACTTATGACATAATTAAAGCAGAAACTTCTATAAAACATAATTGCTGGCATACAAGTGAAATACAACCTGCGAAATGTCTTTAACAAACAACTGTTATTTCCTTCTGTTTCTAAAACAATGTGAGAATACTGGTTCTAAATTATATTTACAGTTGTTTTATTAAACATTTTAATTGATGCTTATGAATGAATTTTCTGCAAGGAAGTGATCATCTTTTGACTTGATTTCTCTTTTTTTCTGCATCACTTAATTATACATGTGCATAGGTCTGCAGATCTTAAGGTATTGTATTTTGGTTCAGTACCTTTTGCTATAGAGTGCCATTAATCATAGTCTAATCTATTTCATAAATCACTTTTATTCCGTAACTGCAACACTTTAAAAGAGCCCACATGAAGACTGCATTTCAGTATCTCATGCATAGGGGGCAGCTGTTAATTTATTATCACAATTACTACAATTACTACTAAGAGAATGAAGTCAATCAATTCTCACTGCATTTATAAGTTTGTTAAGTGGTCAGGGGATAATACTACTGAATAAGATGCAGTTACATATTATTTTGATATAGACTATCTGAAATAAAGACAATCATAAAAAGCTGAGAAGCATTGAGCTCAAGTACTACGCTACTTAAAAATATGAAAGAAGAATTTACATTGCAGTGGATTTGCAGGCTTCCAGAAGTTTTAAAGAACTAAAAATCTCAACCATATTTTTCTAACCCCAAATCACACTCATTCACTTGAATGAGTAATTTATAATGTAGAAGTGTATTATTGTTTGATAATGTAAGGGGAGAAAAAAATAGTCCAGCAAGACTTTGATCTCTAAGGCTGCATTTACTGAGGTGCCATTTGAGAAGCAGGGGAAAACAGAAGATGAAACAGGCAGCAGACCCTCTGTACCCCCAGACTAATACTCTTCAAGGCTGAAAAGATTCAATTGCAAATCACTGGCAGGTCACATACCAGTGAACCCTTAGACTTAGAGTGACAATAGTCCCATTGATCCACTATTTGCAAACCATGTCTCAATATCTGCTATGACTTGCAGGAGGTCTAATTTGCTTTCAGGGAAAAAAAAAAACAATTAACCAACCAACCAACCAACCCAACCCAAACATCCAAAACCAAACCCAGAATCAACAAATGTGAAAATATCTACAAGCCCAAAACTAGGGGATAATACTATTGAATAAGATGTAGTTACATATTATTTTGATACAGACTATATATACTATACTACTTGATATAGAAATCTAGGGTGCAATGCTTCAGGCAAAGGTCTCAACAGATGCAGCTAACCTCTGGAAAAAAAAAAAAAACCTTCTACAGTGCAATACATCAACCTGCTTCCATGATTTGTATACAAAGAACACTTCTTTTTCACTCAAATCAGGCAGAAACCTACTATAATTGGTGGGTTTTCTCACATCTATCTATGACTTCTCACCATCTGATGAGTTCTCAAAGCATGCAGAAGACAGACAATGCATCTAGCAATATGCCTACAGCAAAGTGTAGAGCTGCACTATACCTACAAACAGCTTGTGAAAATGAAAATATTTCAGGTAGCACAAAAAACCCAATTAACTAACAAGAAGGATCTTATAGGGCCAGGCCTAATCATGCCTCACTCAACACCTGACAGAAAAACGTGGTATTGCCTTTTCTACATTACAGTCTGCTGTAAAGGGTCTGTCCTGGTGTAACAGTAAGCTCTACAGGCTCAGTGTTTCTTTCCACATTCTCATACAACCCTTGATCATATAAATTCTGAACTCCCTAAAAGCCACTAAATTAAATTCAAAATAATTTAGAACTTGGAGTCAAACCTTTATGTGATTGATTATGCAGCAGAGAAACAACAATAAAGTCATCCAGATTTGCATTCTAGAAATTGCTCTGCTCTTCTGTTTTGTCTGGGTTGTTCAAACAGTGAAGAAGGCACTAAGTGACTCCTTGCCTGTTCACCTGAGAATATGGCTGGATTTCTCACCCAACAGCAGTTTTGAAGGAAACAGTACATCTACCGTACCAAACCTGAGTATTAAGAACTCAAAGTCACAGCTAACCTTGGCTAGATCACAGAGTAATATGTTGCCAACTTTCACTCTAGATTATTTGGGATGGAACTTGAACATGGATATATTTGGAATTTTATAACACACTATTCATTTTAATTTTGTATTGATAATGAATTACACTTTAAAAGGAATACAGAACATGAAGAAATTAAACACCCTTTGGCAAAGGACATTTGAAAACCTTTATCATATTTTGACATAGAGAAAAATGTGTACTCTCCAAAATTTGTATGTTTAATGATCATTTTTCCTAAGTAGATAGGACCTTTTCTTAGTATGGGGACATGGAAAAATGCCAAAACCTATATATTATATCTAAAAATATTCATAAATGAGAGAACATCTTAAATTAAGTGAGGGACTTTTTGAACTCTTAAACAACTTAAATAAGACAAGATGATGATAACCCTAGCAGTCTAAACAGATTGCATTCAATACAAAAAAAGCATTATCTTTTTACATGTTCACTACAAAATATTTTAAAGTGAATAAATCCCATGAAAGTCATAAGTGTACTTTAAACAGTAATGATCTCAGCATCTTAACTGAAGCAACAATGATTTAAAAATAAATTATTTGAATCAAAAGTAGGCTTCATAAAGTCACACTAAGATTTTTATGTTTTCTAAATCATCTAAGTCTTCATAAACACAGACTTTCTCTTTTTTTTTTAAGCTTTACTTTTATATGTGGGGGTTTTGATTTGTTTTGTTTTTTACCTTTGGATTTTTATCTATGGGAGAAAAAAACCAAAAAAATCTAACAACCAGGTAGAGTTTACAACATGAGGAGATATTGATTTAAGACATTTATCCATTTTAATAGAAGGGAATAGTAATTCTGTCTATTACACTGAGAACATATATCTTTTTGGAGGGGGGATGAAATAGGAAACTAAGTGATTCTAATTATTATCAAGCATAAAATTCAAACCAGATACACGAACATGGAATCACATTTTTACTTACAGGATTGAAACTGGCAGGTCATTTATGACATCCTATGAATGACATGCCAGTAGTATTCAGACTTAGCAGTGAGAATCTACATCTTTCCCCATTTCTCAGGAAAGTTCCTGACATTTCTTGTACTCTGGAGACAGGAACAGTTAACCCTGTTAACACAACCCCTATAATTGTTGTGCAGTGGGAGAGAAAAAAGGAAATGAGCATGGAATATGAACTCAATTACTTACACCCTTGTCCCAAGGTAATAAGAAGAGTAAAATACCCAAACTGTTTTCCATATAAGATTTTTTAAAATTGTTATTTAATAATTTTATATAATTTAAATATATATTTTAAGGAAACAATGCAAACAAGCACTGAGCTCAGATACTGCAAAATACTGGAAAAAATGGTTAAAGGACAAAATAAATACATTGGACAAAATATATTACAAATAATGTATTAACATGAGGACCAGAAGAAAGTCTACAGTTAGTCCATGGAGGGTAGGTTAATTCTGCTTAGAGTTTAGACATGAAATGAAGGATTCCAGCTGAAAAGAAGCAGGAAAGGTTACATCTAGACCACTGGAACCTCTACTGGAATCCTCTCACATCAAGAGGAGAATAATTCTTCCTAGCCTTTTCTAGATATACTGTCTCAAACATTATTTATTATGTGCTATCCACAGTGTGCCATAGGCACCTTATAATCAAAAAAGGAACTCTGTCTTATTAAACTAAAACAAGCTGGTTCACTAAATACTTTTATGGTCCATATAAAACACTGTCTATTAGATAAAGTCTCTTTCACACAGAGTATTAGGTTTGTATTGTAGACCACTGACAGCATCCTCTGGATGTAAATAAAATGGTCATATTTATCAGTGATGAATCAGATTGGTTGACAAAAGGTCACATTGTTATCTCAGAGAATTATCATAGCAAATATTCTTAGTAATCAAATTAAAGTTATACCATGTTTTTAATTCTATAGCACCTTTTATAAGAATGCTAAATAATTTTATATTGACTTTGATTTTTAATACACAGTACTGAGATTTGGAAAGATCAAGTGATCCATCCAGCATTAGTCAATATGTGGAAGACCTCAAAAGAAAACAGATTTTCTCAATACTACCCTAACAACTGACATTAAAATCAGGGAAACAAAAACAGATTAATACTACAGTTAAACTATCCAAGACACATTATCTTAAATAAGCCTCATATCAAATTTCAAAGGCAAATTGAGGTAATATCTCACTGACCTAAGATGGCTATTGAGTATCCTGGGATCATCATTAAAACTCAGTATTTGTGCATTAAGATTAAAGTACTGATTAAAAAAAATATCATTTGAAGCTGGTTATTATCCATACTTTAAAAATCAATGTCCTAATGATAACAGAAGACTGAAACAAAGCTTCCTTTCCTATTTCTTCCTCCATCTCCCACAAGAAGTTATATGTCAAATAAGAGTTCACCAACGCTTTAAAGGCTGTCAGTATGCTTTACCGACTGCCTTTATTTTCAGATTCTACCTTTCTGTGAGGAATGAAAAGATGAAGCTTCTGCAAGCAATTTTATAGACAGGGATAGGGCGGTTCTTGAAAGTCAGAGAGGGAGATTGGGTACATCGATCATTACAATATCAATTAATCTCCCAACCTCTTGTTATACGTGTACTATTATATCACATTGCAAGCTATAGACTTTGCATGAAATAAAGAGATAATATAAGCCAAAAGTACAAATTGCAAATACCAAGATTTTAATAGCCATATGCTTGTTCTGTACCTGCTGAGTACAGGCAGTTCCAAGAACACTGGCTCAGTCCCATCACGTGAAAAGGTTGAAAAGTATTATTTATTACAGATATTGCAGCAACAAGATGAGATAGAAATGCTCAAACAAAAAAAGCAAACCTNTTTATATATATTATACTAAATGATAAAATAAGAGTTTCAGGTGCAATAACAAAGCAGCAAAATAGAAGGTAGAATTGTAAAAAATACAAATGCCATGGGAAAAAATAGTGCTTTTAAAAAAGTAAAAATAAAAGGTTTATATAGTAAGTTAATGACTCAAAGTTTGCTATGATAAATCCCATTTTATTGCTAAGCTTAAGCCTATCTAAATTGTAAGGCAAGGGAAAAGGACTCCTACCCATCACTCCCCTGACTCACTAATAAGCGTGAATGTGTGTTTAGGTCCTTTTATTCTCTTAAGCCAGTAGCAAAGGTCAGCAGTGGTACCAATTTCATGGAAAAAGGGAGGACTGGAGAAGGAGACATACAAGTGTCCTTTACAAGTATACATCAAATAGGCAAAGGAGAAATAAAAACTTAGCTTTTTGTGTTCCTCCCTCTAAAATTAGAGTAACATCAGTAAAGCAGGCAGATAAAAAGAAAAACTAATCTTGTAAATGAATAAAAATATGTAAACAATTTAATTACAGAAATACTAGCCTATCTAAAGTCAACTGTCAAAATAATAATTAAAACTTTTACCTTTACTGAATTCTACAGAGAAAAAGCAAGGATGTTCTATATGATGTTTAGTGCATTATTTATCACTTTAGAGATGAAATTACCTCTTCAAGTGTACTTTGGAGAAGTCAAATTGATTTCCTCCTCCTGGTAAATAAAAGTAAAGCTATATTCTGCCAGCTCCAGGGGCATCAGCAAAACAGTTTCACTACTGTGGCTATATATCTGTCAGTGATTGGCTATAAACAAAGCCGACAAAGTTCACGAGGGTGAAACACAGAAGCTTTTAGTCTAAAAGTACAGAAAGATTGAGTTAGTTTCAGCAATAGGCAGACAGGAGGGGTAAAAAAAGTTATTGGGAATTCTATTGCCTCTAATTCTATTGCCTCTTTGGTTCTTTCTTCCTTGGGAAGTTTGCAGTGGATGGATTTTTAATGCGAATAAAGGTCCAGGGAAGTTCCACTGAAAAAATAAGACATTTACAAGAATAATATTGACAGATGTATAACTTCCTGGAACAAAGAACTGAAGAGAAAAAACACTTCCAGTGAAGAGGTTTCTGTTGCACTCAAGGCAATTCAGTATAATGCAAAACATGACAGTTCTAAAGAAACTTTTCTTCCACTAGATAAGGCATTTTTAGAGACTATCCTCTC
Organism: Ploceus nigricollis; assembly: GCA_013399945.1. Taxonomy (NCBI): domain Eukaryota; kingdom Metazoa; phylum Chordata; class Aves; order Passeriformes; family Ploceidae; genus Ploceus; species Ploceus nigricollis. Next base: position 763,376 of record VXBC01008778.1, on the reverse strand, counting down.
CTTGAGAATCATAAAACAAGTAGTTCACAAACACTGGATTTTTCCAAAAACAATTCATCAAAAGCTGAAAGTGCCATACAAAGGAGTTATGACCTCATCTGAATGGAGGCAAAGTGAGTCATTAAAAGGAAGATCTAATACAAGCCAGATTTCCTGCCTAGCTTCCTCTGACCTCTGTTGGCAGAGCTATTTTCTTCTTGTATTAAAAAGTGTGTCTAGAAATTGTTCAAGCTCTGTCAGGGGAACACAACTGGCATACTTGTACAGCACAAGGCTCACATCAGCTGTTCTCCTCGAAGCACAGACTTGACAATTCTCTAATTGCAATGACTTATGGGGGAGTCCTCCAACCCAGCTTAAAAATCTCACTCCAACAGCAACCCAGCATGAAGTGTTTAAAGCTTGCTTAATCACCTTTCTAATCTTTAACATATCATCTTCTCATGATTAAAACGTTACATAAAATTGATCTTAAGCCTTATATGCTACCTTATCCATACAACAGAGTGTGCTATGAATTCATCTTACACCTTAACACTGAATTTCCTGACATCCATCCAGTTAACTAAGCTCTCCCATGTTATCATAATATACCATCTTGTGAGAAAACCCATACCTGAATGGTTATTTTCTATTGAGAGCCATCTTACACAGCTATATATCAAAACAAACATTTACTGTTGTTCTCTGATACTCTCCTGTTGGGTGCTTACATGGCTACCGACAGGTTTGAGATGATTGCGTTGGAACCTATTTCCATGTGACAGCCGCAGTGCAGATACTTGTGGATACCCTGGTGCTGAATGCTAATCACCACTACAGCCTGGGAACAATTGCCAGTGATGTCACTTATCACCAGAATGAACAGAAAGGCCTTAATTGCCTTATCATGTGCTTTGTGCGTCCTGCTGGAATGGCTAGAAATCACTAGAAAATACGAGAAGGGATAAAATAATCATAAACCTGTATGAGTTCCAACAGTTAATAATAAAAGCAGTTCCAAAAGTCAATTAAGGAACTCATTACTCTTCTTCATATATACAGTTCTGATGCTGTTCAAAAATGGTCTTGATTACTTGTATGAAAACTGAATTGAACACAGGTTATGAATAAAATGCATTAAAATATGTAGTTTGGGCTATAGACAGGACACAAAGCATACATGTCACTTAGCTTGTGAATTTAGCTATATTACTTGACAATATTCTCATAGAACAACTTTTTATAAACATAAGTATTTTTAGCTATTGAAAGGTCATTTAAAGTTTATACACTACACTATAATTCTGATAACATAAAATTCATAGAACAGATGCAAAGTAGGTACTTCTCTTATGCTAATTAACACGCTCAAATTGTATATCCTGTAAATAAAAGCACTTCTTCCTTTTTCTCTAAATAATGATCATCAGGATATACTTATAATCAAAAAAAAGTGTGAAAGAAAAGAAAAATAGTAAGAACCCTTTAAAAAACAATCTCTGCACTCATTTTCAAAACCTTCTAATTAAAATAAACAAAATACTGTAATTAAGAGATAGAGAATAAAAGCTGAACAGAGCTCATAAAAACATCCCTAGGTGTTGGCAAAGATTTCATCTTTGTCATTTAATGATGATGAAGCCAAGTAACTGTTGCTGGAATGGAAGCAGGCTGATGAAGAAGGCTTTCAAGTTGAAGTCAAGGATAACACAACCTATATTTTTCTTAGTAGTTCGTCTATCTGTACAATTTCTTTCTAAATTCCATTACTTTCTGTATTTGACACCCCTTTCAATAAATGTCATGTGTTGATCAAAGGTATAATGCTTTAATATGCTTCCGTTCATGTGAAATTGTTTGTTCATACACCAGCAAGTCCTAAGCAGTTCAAAAAATATCAGAGTAACAATAATTAATAACAGTGTTAATTTTCAGGGGAAATTAGCTTGTGAAGTAAGCTTTTCTCAGATTTGATGTTATTTATGCAAGATTTGATAGCAACATTCAGCTAGCTGAAACAGACTGTGGGAACTCAGCATATACTAAATACTTACATTATTTGAACACAAAGTACATTAACAGTACATCAAAAATAAATAGGGTATTTTTTAAGCATGAATAAGTTCTAAAAAGCATGGTATGTAGCAATTTTTTACAATTTTTATAGGGAAGACAAAGATAATATGATAATTTGTGGACACAATCAACTGGACATGGACTTTTCCAGTTAAAATAAAAATAAATTAGTATAATTAACATGCTGCTAAAAGGACAGTTTATGCATTTGACAATATGATATGAATTAAACTTACTTAGATGTGTTTAGCATGTTTTTAGAGAGATTTAATTTTACTTCATTCTTCACCAATAAATTTTTCTGCAATAAAGAAGTCTGTTTGCCATTGCTGAATTGAATTCCAGCTATTTAAGCATGGGTTTAAGGGTAATTCTATTATAATTTAAAACTGATCCAGGCAGTAAATATGTGTGTGCATATATACACAAACACACATAAACCAAGAGTTACTCTGTCTACAAACACACCAGTTTTGTATCCTTGCAATTTATCAAATGGGAAAAAAAAACAACCCAACTATTTTAAAAGATACTTTGCTTTCATCAGAGATTTTAACGAAGCCCACCAAAATAAATTAAAAAAAAGCAAAATATTTTCCATTTATTTTACCAATTTCTAACAAGAGTTAGATATCTATGGTTATGGGTGTATATATGTGAATGAACGAATAAATCCTTAACCCACCATATCTTTTTCTCCAGTTTGCAAGCTGTCACCCGTGAAAAGTATGGTGTAGATGGTAGGATGATACTGTACCTGATTGGCTCTGGAGGTGGTCATGGGATCAGATGGAGAGGACTTGGTGGTAGTTGGGGAAGATGGCAATGTCTGGGAACAAAGCAGTTCAGGAGCAAATCAACCTTTACAAGCCTTAGACTGAACAGTTAAAAAAATAAATAAACCAACAAAATAACATAACTAGAAAATTAAAAGAAATAAAAAATGCCTAAGACAAAAATCTTTCTCCTACTCATTGGAACTTAATGGAATTTAAAGTTAATTGGATAAATAATGCATGTAAATATGCATGTAAAAACAAATTCATGACTTGAAATCAAGATGGTGAACTCACATAAATACTCAAAAATATGCTGACCACATGAGGAATATATTCTTTCCTCTGTCCTCCTCTTGGGGAAAATGAAGACTATAAGTAAACAAAAATTCCAGCAAGTTCAATGAGCACACTAGAAACAGTTATCAGTCTACAAACAAACAGGGCCAATGTCTGAAAGAAGTTGAGACATTTACTCTGGCACTTTGCAAAGCACCATTTTACAGTAAGGACTTATAGCCAGCAAACTGTGTTCCATACCTTACAACAGTTACGCTAAAGCTACCGAGTTTCTGGCATCATTCTAACTGCTAAAATATTCATTGATCTTTTTTAATCTAGAAGCAGGTGAAAAAATGTAAGCATCAATCTCATGATAGATGAACATGCAACTAATACCTTCATAACAAATAACTACAAAATATTTATTATTAGTGTTAAAAACGTTCATTTAGTTGAGCAAAGGTCAATAGCTTATTATAGTTCTGTGTTCAAAATAAACACAAAAAAGAATTAAGAGTCATATTTATTGATCATCTTTTCTAAATAATATACATATGCTTAACATTAATTCTTGAACATATTAAAAAAGCACTGCTCTGTTTAAAAATTTTATATACACATTTCTCCTTTAAAAGTATTAGATTGTGACAGAAAAACTCTTCTTTTCTTTTTATAAATGTGGTAAAAAAGTAAAATTCCAATTTTCAAAACATAACATACAATACTTATCCAAAGCATGTTTGTGACATCTTTGCAATATATAAATATTATAATATATCAAAAATTACACTATTTTTATGTCAAGAAATAAGTGTTAAAGTGCTATACAATAGAATTTATCATATGCTCATATAGTTACTAATCAAAACTATTTAGAAATAAATAAAGCAAAATTTCACACTTTCAGCAGTTCTGTTACTTACAATCATTGACAGTCCCTCATAAAATAGGTATACATACTTTTGCACTAAAACTCTTAATGCATATGAGAAAGCTGGGACACTGTGAATGCATAAAGTTGTGTATTAGCAAAATATGGGCTTGTACATATGCACACACAAATATTTTAGATGTATGTTAAACAGTATAAAGATCCATTTTTCATAGTTTGTACATAAGCAGGCAGTCAAAACAAGAAAAATAAAACCTTTAGAATCAGATCCCTATTTTGTGCTCCTAACTTGTTACTCATTGTAAAATAAGAAAAACAAATAAAAACAGTTTAAGCATCAACTGGGACTCTTTCACGATGGTTATGTAGAAAATACTATCATGTATAGGACCTTATAAAAAATATGCACCTTGGCAAACTGCTATTGGTCAGCAGGCACCTCACATTGTAAAAATCAAGGCAATTATAAAGGATTCTCCCCTGTCTTTATGTACCAAACATGGGATCATCATGAAGGGTCCATTTGTGAGGGGCTAGAATTGTTTAGCAAAAGATGTGTCTGATTCTACAGTAGTACACAGCTAAACTTGTTCAGATATAGAATTATACTTCTGATTTTAGTGAGATAATGCAGTATTTCTCTTTACCAAAGTCTGAAATTGCAATGAACTGATTTTTATCATTTAAGGCTAAACAGGAAAAAATACAAAAAAACAATCCAAAACGCAACAAAAAAAAAAATCCCAACCAAAAAGAATGGAGAATTGTTTATTGTTCCAATAGGTTTTCTTTATTATAGCTAAGTATTAAACTTCCATCCTGAAATCCCCAAAAGAAAAAAAAAATTGCTAATATATTTTGACTAAAATATTTCAGAAAACTGATAGTTTGTGTTATCAACACCACTGCTAACTAGCACATATGGTACTGTATGTTGTTTTGGTATGCTAGGTTGTTTACTAAAAGGAAAAATAGTTTGTTCTTCACAGCCGTTATCAAACTTAACTAGTGGATTTATAGGGAAATATGTAGAACACTTCAATGCTGGATAACGACAATCACCGATACCACAGATGATTTAAGAAACTGGAAACATCTCAGATTTCAATTCATATCAATCCTCTTAAAGCACAGAAATATATGGCCATGATGAAAAAAGGAGTGACGATAATAATTTCAGGTGACTGTTGAACTATAACATCTACTAAGTAGAAGTATTTCTTTATTTATTTTAGCAAAAGCCTGTATAAAGTACAATGGAAAAAAGAGATTAAGAAATTTAAAAGCAAAGACTGTATTAATGAAAAAGAATCAACTATGAAAAACACCTTTTATTCAAAAAAAAGAAGGCTAAATACTGAAAAGAAATCTTTTTTGTCTTGTGTTTTTGGTTCTTTGTTCCTTTGTATATCAGGTTGTTTGTGTTTGAGGCTTGATCTCTCTTACACTGTTTACTGACATAACTACTTTTAGTTTTATATATATATATATGTACACACACACACACACATATATATATAAATAATTGACAGTGTTTTGTAAGAATTAATCTCTTTTCATGCTTCCATATAATTCTGAAGATACGCCTATTTATTTCTCTCATATCAAAATAACACAAAGTGATTTTTCAAACATTTAAAAGTCCCCACCAGAAACAGGTATTTGGAGTTTGTATTGAGTTTTCACTGGCTGATAAGTATTATACAGTCTCAATTGCTTTGCAAAAACTTTTCAGCAAAATTGCTTCTTAAAGAAAGTTGGATAGAACTCAATATTCTGACTTATTATGCAGCATAGAATGTTTTGGGGTTTTGCTTTTAAATTGGCAAATGTTTTGCATTAGGCAAGCACTCAAATTTAGTAGTTAAGTTTTGACAATGATATGTATAAACAGGTTAGAAATTGTAAGATGAATTTACATTACAAGTTTCAATTTTTGAGTCTGTTACTTCCATATGGTAATTGAGGATTTCTGGAAATTGCAGGTTGGCTACTGACAATGTTATAGAAAAAAAAGAATTTCTACCACACCATTTCTAAAACTCACAGAGTGTTTTTTAAGGTGTTTCTTGAGCAGTATAATCTAAGCCATGATGAAATTAAACTCTTCTGTTTACTTAAATACTATTACCTTTCCTACGACTTATGAGACAATTAATGACTTACAAGTTACAGTGTGTTTGTTCCAGACTTTACCCTTCTAGAACATGCATTTGAGAAAACAGATTTAAAATATTTAAAAAGGAGCCTAATTTTAGAAATAAAATTCTGTTTTAGTCATATTTGAGTTGTAGCATCTTCTGAAAGTCCAAGAAAATTCTACTACTTTTTTGTGCCCAACCAAAATACTGTGAGAGACTTCTCTCAGGGAGCACAACACACTAAAGGGTGTACAGAAATATATGGTCAAATCATCGCACTTCCATTCTTGACATTTTTTGATTAACAGAATGAAGACATAGTTGTACCATGGTAATATAGATTACATACAGTCCATCTGTATGGTGTTTCAAAAGGTCTCTGTGTCCTCTTTTGATTACTATGATACTTACTTACACTAAAGAAATTTCAATACTTATACCATGGGTAATAAATAATAAAACTGTACTGAGACAATTAACTTAACTCTCAGTACTTACTAGTATATTTATATATTTAGGACTAGAAAGAAAAGGCAGAAAATGAAATATTGTTTGAAACAGAGTTACAGATATGAAAGCATAGAAAAAACATCATTTAAATGTGAAGGTGAGACTGTATTTACAGCCTACCATTTTCTAGTTTCTCACTACAGAGCTTGCCAAACAAAGCTTGCCAAACATTACCTGCAATAAATAACTATTAAGACTAACCTGAGTTTCAGTCCTGCATATATTAATATTGGTGCTTTTAATCACTGAAATTACTGTGATAAAACTAATTTGCTTAAGTCAATATTTTAATGCACTTTAGGAAAAGGTGTTATCTTTGAAAAAAATTGTATTAAACAGTTTAAGACCTTCTGCAGTTAAAATGAGAAACAGAGAGAACTGCAAGGCCCCACTGTTCTGAACAATCTACAAGACTGATTTACTAGACTTTCAACACTATGAGAGATAAGCCTTTCTTAACAGACTGCTGCTTTGCTAAACAGAGAGTCTTCTTCACATCTGCTGTGATCTCCTTTAATCTGTAACTCTGCCAAAAGATTCTTAATTTGGAGATGACTGCATAAATATATAACACATTTCAAAAAATATAATCTGGATAAAGAAATAATCAAGGATTAATAATTTGCTTATAATTCAGACTGTAAAAAGGCTACTTTGATGACTTCAGTGATCTATTTTTTCTTCCTACCTTTTCATTTCTGTAAATAACACATAAAATAAATTTTTATTATATTTCAGTCTCTTTGCATTTGGTTTTGCTTTTGAGTGGAAGAAGAGACAGGGCATATGGAAATACAAAAAGATTAAGTGGTAACTCATCTGTATTTATGAACTCTTGGGAACCTGACTTTGAGAAAGGAAATAAGTATGGTTAAGTATGATCGTGAAGAAAGATTATCTCATGTTTTGTCAAAGACAAGATGGGATAAGAAGCTTGAAGTAAACCACCAGGTTCCATTCAGATCACCACAGCAACTCTGGATGAAAGGAACAATTTAGAATTATTATTGCAGTAAAAGGGACAAGAAAGAATGAGGACCTCCTCTTTCATCAAAATGTGTCACAGTAACACAGAACTGCTACAGATCTGGTGCTGTTATGTAGAAATAACAGTCTACTGAAGTATGTAACTAGGCACAGCCATGAGAAATCCTGTAAGACATGGGTTTAAGATTCCTCCTAGAAGAGAAGGTTACCTCTTCATTCTGGGATACTTTGGGATACAGTAACATACACCAAAACTGCAAAGCCATCAGAAGGTATGAGAGAATTTAAGAATTTTCTGAAGAACAAAAACCACTGAAAATTTATGTGAAGTTGAATGCTGCTGTTCATCCCCCAACAAAATATTCTGTTCTCATTCTATTCTCTGCTTTTGAAGCACAGAAGAGTTAATAAACAGCTACAAAGTTGACTGCATTCATAGACAAAATTTTGCATAAATATTGAGACTATATTCAACACTGCTGAAAAGAAACAGAAAATAAAACTAGTGATCTGCCAGCAGAATTAAGCACATGAGGTACAGGATAAAGTACACATATTTTTATGGAATACTAAACTTTTGCCACTGGATTCAACATACAGAATTAAATAGCTTTTTTTTTGTTCTTGCAACTTGTGAAGACCCCTGCATATCTTATTACACATTGCAGAATGACAACTGGTGTGATATTTCACCTCTGTTCACAAGTGAAAAAAGTTTGAGAAGTTTTTAACTACATGAAAAGATGATGCTGTGATCTATGAAGCTACTTATTTTTTATTTAAATGAAAACTTTAATTTTCTCAGATTCTACAGTTTATTAAGACTCATCTAGGTGACAGACTTTTTTCTTCAATGGATGATAAAGAAAAGAAAGACTTCTCAGAAGGGATGGGCTTTTTAAGAAACCAATGAAAGTTTCTTAAGGAAGGAAGAATCTGAGCATATTGGTGGATTAAGGATGAATACAATTCAGCAATGTGCACATGCAGGCCATAAAGCAAACTGCACCCTAGGCTGCATCAGAAGTGTGTCTAGGAGGATGAGAAGTGGTTCAGTCCCTCTGCTGCAGTGAGACTCCACCTGCAGTGCTGCATCCACCTCTGGGCCTCCCAGGATAGGAGAGACATGGACCTGCTGGAGAAGATCCAGAAGAGGACCACAAAGATGATCAGTGACTGGAGCACCTCTCCTATGAAGACAGGCTGAGAGAAATGGCATTGTTTATTCTAGAGACAGGAAAGCTTCTTAGAGACCTGGGAGCAGACTTTCATCACTTAAAAGAGGCTATAGGAAGGATTGGGACAGACTTTTTATCAGGTAGAATAGTGACTGGACAAGGGATGAGGTTTTTAAACTGAAACAGGTAGATCTAGATTAGATATTAGGGGGCAGCCTTACCGTGATGGTGGTGAGACACTAGAAGAAGTTGACCAGAGAAACTGTGGATGATCCATACCTGGAACTGTTCAAAGCCTGATTGGATAAGGCAACCTGGTCTAGTGTTCCTGACATAGGGGTTGGATCTAGATGGTCTTTAATTTGCCTTCCAACTAAAACCATTCCATGATTCTATGAAGTCTACTGAGCCCTTATAGTCTGAAGAACTCATAATCCAAACCATCAACCCTCTCCTCCATTTAAGCCAATATTTTCAACTGTGTATTCTTAAACTCAGGTTCTATATAGGCATTTGAAAGAAAAATGTTTTATTTAAAAACTATTAAGTTTTCTTCTTTGTTGTTGATCAACATTTCTGAAGTAAAAGCAGTTGTTTTCAATAGAGGAAAATGAAATTACGAGTCGGAGTTCAGACAATAACTTTTATAGATTTTGAATAAAATAACTGGGGCCATGATTAATAAACAGAAATCTAACTCATGAGACATTAATTATCTACTGAAAAAGCTGAAGTGAAACTGGTTCCAACAAAAGCTTCAATTGGAGGTTCTATACATGAAAGTTTTACCCTAGATTTACAAGGAGGAAATTCTAAATCCTTTTCTATGTTTTAAAAGACCTAAACATTTCATAGAATCAAAGAATCATTCAGGTAGGAAAGGATCTCAGAAGGCCAAACAGTGCAAACTCCTGCTTGAAGAACAGTTATCTTTAAGATAGGTCCTCTTTACTTCCACAAAATGCACAGTTTGGCAATGGCCATCTCTGTTCCCATGTGCTTCCTGGAGAGGCTGCTACAACATCTGCTACCTGCTACAACTGAAAGCTGGAAGGAAAATTCAACTAGCCTACAAAAAAGTTATAATAATCTCTGAAGTAGGTGATAAAACCAATTTGAGCAGCCTTTTCCATTGCTCATAAGAGTTGCTATTAATTAAGAGGTGAAATTTAAAGCTTTGGATGCTGATTACAAAGACTAAAGAGCTCAGGCTTATGATCTCTTATGAAAATATGTTTTTGTTCCTGTGAGTTATGATATGGTTTGGAAGAGTTTGTATGACACTAATTAATAAATAGAGAAAAAGGAGGCTAAATGCTCATAGTGGTTTATTTTAGTGGAAAGAAAAAGGGCATAGGAACCTGCTGGTTATTGTTCAGTGATACTTTTAGAAATAGCAGATGGCTGACATCCACGGAGATTGTCTGTGTTGTGTAGATATAAAAGATACAAACATTTGTCAATTAAACACCTATCAGGCCTACATGGAAGAGAGAACTCCCTGGTATCCACTGATAAATCCAAATGATTAGGAGAGACAAAAAACCAAACTGGAGAAGGCTCAAAAGGAAGCACATAGATTTGCTTTCAAATCTTCTGCAGCTGAAAAGCTGAAGTTAAAGGGACAGAATGTTCAGATAGTGATTTCCATTAGTAAGGAGAAATGCCAGGCCAGAATCAGCCTCTCTGTGTCCCGTGCCTTTCCAGAAGACAGAAAGTGCTGAAGTTCAAGTAGTCAGCAAAGGCTTTACCTACTGCTTTTCTTCATTGAATCGAAAACCAGAAATTTTCTTTCTTAGCTCCCTTCCCTAGGGTGAGTATTGATAAAGCAGCCCAAGACAGAGAAATTCCAACAGAGAAATGAGAGCTGCATGCTCATGCAGACATGAGTGGCTTTGCAAGACTTCAACCACTGGTATCTTTATTCATGGGGAGAAAACTACACCTTCTTTTTGACTGAAACATTTTCAGAGTTCCTAAATGAAGGTAAAATTTTTTTATTTCAGATAACTTTAAATTTTCCTCAATCTGCAACGTAATAATTTGTGTGTCAGTGTTCTTGGGCAACATTCTAAGACAGGAAGAACCATGTAAATTTTTGCATAAAAGAAGAAATTACAAATAATAAGGCTTATTTTAAAAAAAATCAAAATTACTAGTAGTATAAATTTTACTAATAATTTTAATAAAATTGTCATATTTGTGCTCTCAAGAAAATAAGAACACTGGAGCTCTAAATCACAGCAACCTCTTATAAAATATTATTCTCCTAAATTTTTAAATCAAGGTATTATATCTTTCATTAAGGTACAGTATACTCTGACACTGAAGGACAGATTATTTCACTCCAAATTCTACCTAAGAACTAAGCTAACAATTTCATCTCTTGGTAAAAATAATGGATTTAGGTTTGAGTCAATTTTAGATTGAGTCAATATTTATAGTGTATTAATTTATCATGAACAGATATTGCCTCATTAAAAGAGAATTTAAACAATTCATTGTGGTTAAAATTGTTTAACATATGCACATGCATATCCTCAAATATCTGATGTTATATTATGCACCTGTATGTAAACAAGTAATAAATTTATATTTTAAGATGCAAAGCTAGTATACATTGTACTTTAGTCTGTCTTAACTTCATTAGCAGTGACTGCATTCACTAATCCACCCCTCCAGAATTTAATTGGAACTTAACATTTCAAACCATCAAACCCCAAACCAAACAAACTTTCAAAAAAGAGGAAAAAAATTAAAAATTAAAAAAAGAGAAAAGAAACCAGCAACAAGTAAACAAACAACCAAAGCAAACCAACCAATCAATCAAAAAACAAGCCCCCAAAATAAAAGAAAAACAACCTCAACAACTTTGCAAATACATTTTCTGAAGAAATAGTGTGGACAACAAGATATATAATCTTCAGACACAAGAGAGTAATTATTTAGACATTTCACTAAAGAGCTCTGTAATCTAGTTTTATCAGGATCTTGCTGACTTACCTAAAAAACTAGCTTCATTTCATTTCAAAAGGGGAAAACCATTTTTTATTGCAATAGAGAACACTCATTTTCCACTGTATTAAAATGGCATAATTTTATATATTTATAATTTTTATGCATTGGCATAAAATCCAATATTTTATCAGCAGAAAAGCCATTCAAAATATAGATAAATTTCAGATCTTTCTCCCTCTTTCAGGCATAATCATTTTCATGTCTAATAATTGAGAAACTAATCTGACAAAATTGGGGGCTTTCTTTTTAGTATTTTCTTATAAATTATCTAGAGTAATTAGTATGCAAAATTATCGCATACAGAAAAAAATAAATAGTGGTAAATATTACAAATCATATAAATGGTTTATGCACAGTTTCATCCATCTAAAGCAGTCTGTTCCAAACTCATCCCGCTCAAAAACATCTTTATATAAGCATTCTGTGTATGTCACTGTATACAAAGCAAAATAATTGTACACAGTTACCAAATTATAGGAAATTGAACCTTACTAGTGTAGAAGGACAAAACAATCTTTTCCCACATAGGATAGATAAGAAACTAAAATCTTTCCTCTACAGGATAGAGAGACAAGACAAAATTTTACTAATGGTTCACTCATGTCTCTCTTCATTCTTTTCCTATTCAATACAATGGAAAATAACTTTAAATCCTGTATGATGCATATTTCCCATTCTCCTTACAGAGTAAAATTTTTAAAATTAAAATTTGCATGGAAAATCAAAGAATAAAGAACTAGGGCAATAATAGCTTGCAAATAGTTTTTAGAGTACTCAAAGATTTTGAATGAAGCCAGTAAAAAATAGGCAAAAAAGATGCCCCAAAATAACATAAAATGAAATTGTAAAAAACTTCCCACGTAAATTATCCTTATATTTTAAAATTCTTACAGGCGAGACTTTAAATTATCTAATTTAGGGTCTAAAAAAGAAGTTACCTTTTTTCTTTTATTTATATACATAAATGTAGAGAACATTCAGTTAACCTGTGATTTTTAGTAACACTTAAGATTTACATAGGGTTCATCATTTAAGATTAAAATTCAGCAATCTTTAACTAAGACCTAGAGGTCTATTATCACCTTATACAGTAAAGAAAAGTTTATGAAAAAACACATTAGAGCATGGCATTGGAATTTATAAAACACTGTCTAAAAGAGCTGCTGAGAAACATGGAACATGTAAGTACAAGGAGAAAGAGTACCAGCAAGTTAATAAAGTCTAAAACAACATTTTCTTAAAGAACATGTTATGTTTACCCCTTCCAGCACTAAAGCTTTAAGACTTCTAAGGAGCTGCTGTGACTCTCTATTTCCAAGCAAAAACTCACTTGTTTGATGCGGTCTGGATTAACAGTGGTCTGAGGCTGTAGGATGCTGACAGGCTCTGTCTTGGCCACATTCTGAGGCATTTCTCGAATCTTCTCTGCAATGAAGCCATGAACTGCATTTAGTGCTTCGACTGTTCCCTGGATCAGACACACCCGCTCCGTAGTACCTGCAAATACCAAGAGTCATCTGAATGGTGTGGATTCTTCAAGGTCCCACAGACTGCTTCAATTAGGACACAAAGATGGCACTCAAAGGCAATGCTGCAAAACCAATGAGCAATACCTCCCTAAAAGTACAAATGAGAGATTTCTGAAAGATAACATACTGATGATGTGAAGGTATTTTAAACAACTGCTGTTGTAGATCCCACAATCACTAACTTTCCAAGTCAGCCTGGGTAACATCAGTCAGAATACTCATAACCTTCTTCCAAAATGAAATTTTTCTGTTTGTGCTACAAAAAATCAACACCAGTTCTTATCTATCAATTCCTTATTTAAAAACATCTACAGGATGGCTGAAGATGGATGCAGAACTATGGAAAAATACCTCCTTGATTTTTTTTTTTTTTTGTGATGAGACTGGTTTTAGATGATTTTATATGGCTTTATTGTATAGCAAACAAGGGGTATTTTACCTATTGGGTTACAGTTTGATACATCTTCACTAAACAAATATAAAACCTTCCAGTACCAAATCTACGGGTAAGAGTACGACACTTCACTGAAACAATCCATGTTGTGTATTCCACATATCAAACCACTTAAATAGGTTCCAGAAAATCAGTTTTGCCTTGAAAAACAGGATCTGACAGGAGTTGGAAAAAAACCCTCAAAACCAACTTAAAAAGGAATATTGTAGCTTCCAAATTCATTCTGCAGGAATACCAACAGAAGACAACCTACACACTCAAGTAAAACTGCCTTAAAATTTCACATATTCCATAGTTTCAAAAAGATATTCTTTACACTTCCAACATACACAATTTTTTGATATTCATCATCTCACTGTTGTCTTCAAATATCGGCAGAACAGTTCTATTAACAAAAGACAATTATAAAATGAACTATCAAGATATTGGTGTATTCCTAAAAATATAGTAATGCCATAATGCTGATTGTGTTGCAAAGATAAGCCAGATACATATCTCTATTCAATGTCAGTGCATATTTGCTTCACGACTATGGAGAGGGGGAGCAAAACAACAAATCTGAGCCATGGAATTAGCATAAAAATAAATAAAATAGTATTCTTCATTTATATACTCCTAGTAAATACTATTGGTATAAGGTCACAAATTAATCTTTTCTCACATAAAATTCATTCACGCTACCTAAGGAAATGAAAATGACAATGTAATGATGTGGCAAATACTAACAAGTTTGCAACAATTTCTGAAATTCACCACATGTTGGTTAGCCTCATTTCCACTGTACAGCCTGCAGGGAATCACATAGATTAATGTACCAGAGTGGTATGCAACCTTCTCCATAAAATTCCCTTCCTATCAATTTTATGTTTATATAATCAGCTTTTATCATAAGATATGCTCCTTACAAGAGTGCAACATAGACTTTAACAGAGAACAGTATGGTAACCTTAGGAATTTCCAAGAAAAAAATTGAGTTTTATTAGTTAATGCTCTTCGCCTGCTTCTGTGGATGATCTCTAATATTAAATATTTTATTACCTAAAGATGGAGAAGCACACTAAGAGCCTTGCCTGCTCCTAAGATAACATATTCACACATAGTTAAAATCTGATTTTTATCTTAAGTATCTGGCAATTCTGAAATTCAACACTGGTAGAAGTACTACAGCAAAAAAGATAGAATAAGAAACACACTTTTTTTTTCTTTGTCTATCAAATTATTTTATTTAAAAATAATTAAAATTAGAATTAAAACATGTCAACCAATATTTCAAAATATGTCAGATTATTCATCCTTAATATAAAATTAGAATGTTTACACTCTTAACTGCAAGTTATAAAAGTCTCCCAATCAAATGCATATTTCTCAAGAGGAAGCTTTTTAAAATATTTTTGCGACCTCTTACAGCATCTTTTCAACAAATCAGCTTCAAAATATTGACGTTAAAAATAGCTAATTTTCTTTTCCAAACGCGGTCTCAGAAAAGGGAGTTTGACACAAGCGAAAGTCACCACAGCAAATGAAACTTGGTTCCTAAACAAAGCTTTCTAAATGCCTTTTTTCTTTTTCCTACTTGGCTCCCTCCCCTTTTGCAAACATCGCCTGTGGTTTCTGTGTAAAGCAATCCAGCTCCAAGGAAATGCTCTGGGGAGCCTTTACAAGGTAGTATTAATTGTCTCCTAAACGATGAGATGCGAGGTGGGCTGATCAATGCAGCTAATGCAAGTGTTCTCTGGCTCTGCAGACAACACACGGAAACAAAACACAGATCGGGTTACGGGCTCGCCACCCGAGCCTCATTCAGAGAGCGCTCAGCAGGGATGGCTCCTGTCAAAACACTTGAATGGAAAACGCTCCGTGCTAAACAGGAATTTCGGTAGACTTGACGCTAAGTGACTAAAGGGTGCTTTGCAATATGTGTTATTTTAGAAGGTGCTGCCGCATAATAAAAATATGCCGTATGTAATACTTCAGACCAAATATGCTACGTTTCAGTATGTATAAACTAGGATGTAGTAGCAGAAATCACTGTCCCATGAAAAAATTAAATTGTGCAAAAACACATCTCACACAGAGTTAAAGTTTGAAATTGCACATTTGCTTTGATAGTCATGTGTGCAAAAAAATGTAAAAGTTAAAACACGTGGAGAAAATGTACACCTATACAGATTTGAATTGTCTTAATCTTTTTGAAGCAATGTTGTCATATTCCGTCACAACTGTAACAGCTTCTCACTCAGATACTAGAGTACAATAATTTACAAGAACTATGCAAAACTGCCAGCTACATGACCAACCTGTAGAGCAAAAATAAACCTACGAATCACTAACACTGGTGAAATTTCTGTCATTTTAAGAGCTTTTAGGCTCTCTAGTGTATGAATTAAAGTGTCAGACTGCTTATAATTTTCAGTTAACACTTTTATCCAATCCTTTTTTCACATTTCTGTGAACAAAAGCTCAGCCATCTATATATATACTTTTTGTCATATGATTTTCAAAATATGTATTTAAAATACAGACCTAATTTTTCAAATAGCTGACAAAGAAAATCAAACTACCAAAACTCACTACCCTTATTTATGTTGTGTAAGCATAAACAATATAAAATTATTCTCTTTTAAAAATTATTTAAAACTCAGTTATGTCCTAGGGTCATATATTGTACACTGCCTTTAATACATGAAGATGCGAAACAAGAGAAGAATAATTTTGACACAGATAATGGCTAAATGTAGAATAGGTGATCTTCATCCCTGCATGTTAAATAAACCCAGAAAAATGCTTTTATACATGTTCAATAATAACAAAGTCCATAGTAGAAATTTGCATGTGGCTATAAATTGGAAAAAAAAATCTAAAAACATGCTGCTGATGTTTCTACAATCATTTGTTTTGTTTTTTCCTAAGGGACTCAAATTACTTTTCATCAAGTGCAGTGTCATTTCTTTCCCCTTATATTAGAATCCAAATTCAATTCACATGTGTGGGTTTTAACATTTTCTTATCAAATAAGAGGCAGAATCTAATTGCACAAAAATACTCTGCCTGTACACTCACCAAAAAATTTATTTGCAAAACCATCAGAGAAAAAAAGAAACCTTTATCTGGTTTTTTTTTGTTTATTTTGTTTACTTTAGAGGGGGCATGTTTGGGCCCCTTTTTTTTACACAGCATTATATAGAATATTTCTTTTTTCTCTACAGTTCCATGGGAGACAGGAAAGTGACCTTTACCAGGCATCACACAATTTACAGGAAACTAGACAAAAGACTCTTTTGATATCTAATACATTAGGACTAAAACATAAATAGGCTTGCAATAACTTTAAGAACTCATTTTTCCTCCTACCTCATGTAACTATCTAAAATTTTACTTCTGGCAAATATCCTTGGACACCACACTGATTTTTTCAAGAACTTCCAAAAAACAGACCACGAGTTTTCTCTGAGAAGGTTATTTACTTATTGGACAACTGATACAGCTTTCAAAGCAACCATTAGAATAAATGGCAGGAGATGCAACAGGATAAATAATCCTGATGCTTTTGATAGTTGTATTTCTGTACTTAACTTGCACACATCTATATATGGTTGCCACTAAAATTTAAAATGCTTACTTAAAGACTCTGATTCAGTGTGTAGGAGTTCTTCTGTACTCACAGAAATGCTCACTAAATGTTAAATGTGCTTCTGTGTCTTTGGAAAATAAGAAGCATTTCTCAGTTGAAATGTTTTGGGGAATACATGGTACCTTTCAGAAATCTCAGGCATTTATGTGACTCTATAAACTTTACACTGGGCTTTTACGTCAATCTTAAGGAGTATTTAAAAACCTAAAAAGCACAATGCAATAGCAGCCCAGGGTAATCCCAATACATCCACTAATTAAATCTCCTTGTACTTTTCCAGTGTACCATGCCAATTTCTTTGATACTAAAAAGGAGAACCTGTGAGAGAAGCCAAAGCTAAAACCTTAACTAAGTGATAGCTGCACTACAGTCTCTCATCTGCTCATTTACATTAAGCTTTTTGTTTGACAATTCCCAGTACAGCACTCTACTAAACCAAATACCCCATACATGTATTTTTGTGACCCATGATCAACTGGCTGTTAGAGCAGGTTTCTATAGAACACCACACAGACTGATTCAGCCAAAAACCGATCTTGCAAATCCCTTGGTAAAATAGGACTGTGCTTTGATACTATTCCCAACCAAACTAAAAATTGTCAGTAACTTGCTTAACATGAAATTCTGATAATCTCTTTCTTGGATATAACACTTCCACTGCACATTTGCATAAAGCCTCAGAAAATGAAAGTCATAAAATAAAAATGTTTTTTTATTCAAATGCATTAGAAGTATCTCACAAGGTCTTCAACAGATATTAAAAAAACCTTTGTCACATAAATGATAAAATGTACAGTCTTAAATGCAACACATATGAACATCCCACAGATATGCGAAGTGCTACAGAAATCCCAGCTGGACAGTTTTGTCCTTCAGTTCCTATCTCTCTCCTATTCCTTTTACCTTGTTTCATGACAGAGAATTAACCGGTCTTAACACAGAGTCTGTACCCATATTCCTCCCTGACAGAAAGGCATCTCTCAAAGCAAAGCCTGATGATCCCAGACCTCCCAAACTGAAAGGGGAAACAAGGGCTGGTTGAAATTCTAGGGCATTGATGTTCTGCTCTTGTTTTCATCCAGACAAAACAGCGTTGGAGCTGCTTGCTCAGGACACTCACACAAATAAAGGTGTGTTCACAGGAAGCCTTACCACCCTTAGCAGAAGAACCTGACCAGTGAACTCAGGTTAATAACACATCTTTTAGGTATGACATGTGGACAGCCGTGCACATATGTGTGCACATACCTATTCATACCCACATATTTACCAATTTATTTTACTGCGATTGAATAGGTGACAACTTCCAGATATTGAAATGGATCAAGTTTAAAAATTTTTCAAAACTTATGAAATGTATGAGTCCTCAGAGTTATATTAAAACAAGTTTACAATCTGTTGTGATTTGGTCACAAGACTGAATTACATGAATACAGGTTTAATGTAGTTATGACTAAAGAAACAGATTATTCCCATGTGAGAGAGAAAGCATGAAAGTCAAAAAAACCTCAAACCTCATGACTATTAAAGGTTTAGAAGAGTTGATGAGTCACATTACGAAGCAAACAATCCCTTGAAGATAAACTGTTTTGTTATGTATCAGCTACAGCTTTGATGATGATTTCCTAGAAACGTAGTTACATAAAGACAGATGAAGCATCACTATTATTACTATATTGTCAAGTGTTAAGAGACAGGATTACAACTACTTCTCTTTGTTTAAGAGTTATTCATAAAAAATAAAGATTGCACTGCAAAAGGTGGTAAATGTCTCCAAAACCAAAGGAAAACGCCAAAGTTTTTTTTCTTTCTACGGTTTTATGTAGGAGTGTTACTTAATTGAGAAACACTCACAGAGAAAGTATGTGTACAAATTAATACCCAAATGTCTGCAATGAAAGTAAACATACTCTAACTATGCTTTGGGAAAGCATGTTTCTAGACAACAAAAGCACTGGAAATAAGAAAGTTCTCAAACCATGGACAGAAGCACTAAACTTTTATTAATTTTGTTTGTGGAAATTTTTGTCTTAATATATTATTTGTAAAATTAGCTATAACAAATGAACTACTGTTTAATCAAACAAAACCCACCTGAGTCCATCATAATATTTACAATAAAAACTGGGAATATAAAACATAGAATTTAAACAAAACACAAAATAAATTAATTTAATCATTGCTATTTACATGATTGATGTAAAATCAACTTTTTTTACTAAAAAAAAAATCACATTAGTTTTGATGAGCCCCAAATCGCATGGTACTCTCTGTTAACAAAAAGACATCTGCTTTGGTTTTCCTTAATAGTGGTAAAATGGTTGACGGTTCAATATGCTTCTGATTTTTTTTCAAAAGGAAATGGGCTCACCATTATGATACTTTCTAATAACGGAATATAACAATTTGATTATTCATGTATTTTTTAGATTATCAGTGCCTGGAATATTGCACAGAGTTACTATTTTTTCCCTATCAGTAACCATCTAAATAAGTAAACACTTATTAAAAATCCAGTGGTGAAATTTTGTGAAAATGTGAAAGTCAATGATAAGTAAAGCTTTCAAACTCATTAAAACCAAGCACACACAATACTACCAGCAGACCACATTGTCTGGAGAAAAGAAAAATAACTGACCTTATTTTTAGAAGGGGACCACAGAATAGAAAGAAAAGAAACAGCACATGTTTTCCAACATATCTGGAATGATTTTTTATTAACAAAAGAGTGCGAGACTATTTTTGCCTGCAAAGTAATGTTCAGTTGACAATTACTGCTTTTATACTATGCTATAGTAATATGAACCTTTGTTCATAATACCTCCTACACATTCAATTACCAAACCAAAGGGAAAAACCCACCCATTTAAACAGTAAAATATGTACTCTGAGAAATTGTAGGAACTGATACATTTTATAATTTAGAGTGGTAACAGCTGAAATCACCAAGGAGCTTTTCTCCTTAAAAATATTTTTCAAGCTCCATAGTTTAAAAGCCTGTAAAAAGTTTTGGAAAATCTTCCTGGATAAGCTGAGCTGCTCAAGAAATCAAATCACATAATACAATCATTGACATTTATTTGTTTAGAGGAAGTAAATACCAAACTTCAGGTAAATTAGCCACACTCAAAGTTTAGATTAGAAGTTCTATTAAAATATTTGTGACTGCATGTAATCATTTTCCCATATATTGCAGGTAAACACTGACAGTGATCAGGGGAACATAATTTTTCGAGAGTATGCTTATTACTAATGAATGCTTTTTAAATTAAGTCACGATCCTGCAAGAAATCACCTTTATCTATAGCATTCAAGGCAAACATTAGAGGCAAGCGTAGGAATAAAAAGGAAAGGCAACACTTTGGAATAAAACGTAAAGAAACATGCTATAGCAACTATATCATTGGAACTATTCTAGCATGTCATTCTAGCATACATCCAGAATAGGCCCATACAAACACAAACCAGATTCTTTTTGTATCTAGCTCCTTCTTTTTTTCATCTCTAAGTGCTAGTCTAATTCTGTGTTCTGCTCATAGTAGATTTTATGTGCGGTATTTTTAATTAAATCCATAGCTCCCCAGCAGCGGACTCTAGTTCAGAGTTTATATAGTAAGAAGGTAGGAAGAGTTTCTGATTACTGCTCAAACATTCAGTACATCACACTTATTTTTCTCTGTCTTCCCACCTCCTTCCTGATCACCAGACTGCAACTCTTCTATACCATGTCCTGCTGATTTTTCTATGAATGGCATTAATCTCCCTTAAATTTAGTTTTCTAGAATTTATGCCCTTAACCAATGTAGCTAGTTAAAAAAGACGTGGATGTCCATGAACAGTGCATCCCATCTACCTTTAGATGGAATCATCCCAAAAAGATAACAAGTTCTCACAATTATACAAGGAACTTTAAGTATTAGTTTAGATAAGATGGAGGGCTCCTCAAAGGCTCACTACATACACACATAACACAATACTGTTTTCCTACTTATACAACATAAATAGTGAATTACTCTTCTTACTAAAATGATAATAATTACTATAGCAACATTAAAAACATTACCTGGGTATAGGAATAAAGCATTATGTAAAATTATTTGGTGCTGTAAGAGGTAAATTGAAGTTTAATAAAGAGATATTTTCCTCAAGAACCAATGTCACACTCATTTCTGCCCACCAGAAGATTTATATAAATTCATAAATATTTTGTCATATCATATGTCTACAATAAAAAGGAGTAAAAAATGTTATGTAGGCAGAACTGTTTCTAAATAGGACTCTTTCACAACTTTTTGCACTGGATGACAGTTGCTCTTTCTCTATTTTTATAGCTACACATTCTTTTATCCAAAGCACTCAAAAATTCCTGCTTCACAGGTATTTGCTGAACTATTTTCATTCTTGTACAAAATTACTTTTAAAATAGCCAAGGTAGATATAATGGCCCTGGGAAGTTCAGTACCAATGAGAATCAGATGAAGTGAACAAAAGATCTCCTGCCAGTACTGATTGAGCCAAGTGCCTTTTTTAAAAGCCAGTCATTTTGTGAGTATTTTCAACGATTCAAAAAAATAACGTAATAATTTAATGTTTATACAAATGGTACAAGATTTCAATGTGTTTATTGTTTTTATTATTGGATTTGAAGGAAGGAATCTGCATCTCAAAGGACTACAAGGCATAAGAGTTTTTCCACAGCTGCTTTTCAAGACTCACCTCATGGGCTGGAATTTCTAATTAATCTGAGTAAGTTACTGGTGTTCAGATACTCCTCCATGGCCCTGCTGTGCAGTAACACAAGAAAAACGTTACAGAATTAAGAATCTCACCGGTTCTTCTCCTCAATAGGCAACAAAAGACAAGTTCACCTCTAAAAATCAGACTCTCTGCAGATACAAATACATGTGAAATGGTCTCCTTTCTCTATTTGCCTGAGAGCTCATTTTTATAGGATGGCAGCAGATTTAAAAATGAGGAATGTGAACTTCAAGAATGGTACCTAATCTGTGCTAACTACCTGTATGAATTCTATACCAAGAATGTGCCTTCTCTCAATCTTTTAAGTCTGTTCCCTTCTCTAACACTAAACCAGGGATGCTCATAAAGCTTCTCTAAGCAGCAGAGGAGCACTGCAGGTACGTGTGCTGGGGATGGGGAGGAGGGAGGGTACAGTCACCATCCCTCTGCTCTTCCCTTTTCCTCCAGCTGCAGAACTTCTTCCTTGTTACAGGAAAGAAGTTGAAGCTCAGTAATTCTGCTGAGGGAAGAGACAAATACTGACACTCTTCCAAAGGTCTCATACCACCTGCTACTACAGGATTTAGAGCCTTTGGGATAGGCACTCCTGCAGCAGGATCACATCGGCCAGCAAGAGCTGGATTATTAAAGAGCTTTTATGCTCATAAAAACTTATGATCTCTTATCCCTAGAAATAACAGTATCAGAGTGGGTGGTAGTGCTCTGATATGCTTTTTTAATATTATTGTGACAGGCTCAGATGGCATCATTTATTCAAATAAAGTACAATTTTTCACATTCATTAGCAAGCCAATGAATGGCAGTAAGTACATTAAGCTGAACAAGGGTGTGAAAATTCTATAAAGCAGTTATGTGCCTGAGGAACCTAACAACCCTTTGTCTATTTTTTTTACCCCAAAATTACCTGCCACCTATAAAGATAATTACTTTTTCTTGCCCTCAAATCTTAATTACTTGTGGAGTCTTTCAGATCTTCATTATTTACTAGCCATGCTCACACATCTCTTTTGGGAAAAAAAAAAAAAAAAGAAGGTGTCTTGTGGAGAGAAGACCTAGAAAAGGTTATTCTGTGGAAAAGGTGCAGTACTGATGGCTTGCTAAGATTTGGAATGTAATTTAAATGCTAACAATGTGCATTTTCAAGAATGCATTTTGAGTGTCAGGAAACAGAGAAAAGTAGTTAAATTTTCACAATATGAAAAGTGTTATGTGAAAAATGGAATGGGAAGATTAATTTTAAACTTTGTATATCCAAAGTACTGGCAGTTGAAGATTCTTAATGACTCTTAACTTACACTACTTAACACCAAAGGACCTGTCTAAATTGTTTAACAGGAGAACTAATTGGAAACAGCAAAATTTGAGGAAAAGGCAGGAGAACTGGCACAAATCAAATAAATTACAAAGGCAAAATGCCTACCAGTCAGTTATACATATTGACCCAAATATACACAAAATAAATATACCCCAAAATAAACACAGCTCAACTTTTTTAATTAAAGAATTTTTGGTCAGAAGAATGATTGCATATAAGCATATCCATGCTTTATGCCTTTTTTATACATGTATTTGAAATATGTCTAGCACATATTTCTGGGTGCAAATACATACAAAGGACATTAGAAATTGCTCTCTCAAGTCAAACACGTTCCAGTATGAACAAGTATAAATGAAGAGTTGTGTACTA
Organism: Ploceus nigricollis; assembly: GCA_013399945.1. NCBI lineage: Eukaryota > Metazoa > Chordata > Aves > Passeriformes > Ploceidae > Ploceus > Ploceus nigricollis. The sequence goes on along the minus strand of VXBC01008778.1, from coordinate 739,475 downwards.
CTTCAAGGCAAAAGCCTAGCATGAAGCATTTATTCTAGTCTAGAAATAAAAAGTTGCAGTAAGTAGTTTCTAATCACAAACAGAAGCAAGAATAAACCAAGTGAAAACCATCCAGTGATATCTTGCAATTTTTGAGATGGTATTTCACAGCTATACACAGCAATATTCTTTTCTGAAACTTTAATTTGTGCCTACTCAGAACAAGGCACAGACTGAAAAAAGCTTTATTAATAACAACATATCCTCTGTTTTACCAGCACTGAGAATGTTCCTAATGCTGTTATTGACCAAGTGTATCAGAATTATGTCAGGCTTTAAAATCTGCCTATTTTCCTCCAAATCTAATTTTAGATTTCTCTCCTCAAAACTAATAAACCAGCCTGAAACAGAAATTCCTATTCATTCTGAAATCTTTTTTAGCACTAAAAAAACATGGAGTATTGTAAAATATGTATAATAGCTTAATGATGGACTAATACATCCTAAAATGGGGGAAAACCCAAATGCAGGAGAATCCTTATTCTTTGGTCATTCATGAGATTTTGTTTTATGTCAAGGAAATTGTTTTTGCCCATTTGAAAAAGAATTTACCAGCCTAATTAGATTTTTTAATCTTCTCTCAAACTATTTAATCCATGGATTGTTTATTCCTGCATGATACAAAATGCAGTTTTAAATTTTCTTTTTCTTGTAGGAAAAAGCAAGATCAGAATCATGATAAAAATAACATCCAAAAAGCCAAGTAATTTCATGAGGCTGGAATTAATAAAGACTATTTCCCTACAGATTTGCATTTTTTAAGGTAGGAAGACGCAATCTCTGGCAGAAGCTTTTCCCAAAGTTGTGTGGGGACAGCAAATACAGGCTTAAAGGAATGTCTTCCTTTAGTATAGGATTTCATAGCATCATTCCCCAATCCAAAGATGCTTATCTTTTAAATGGATGTAAGAATTTTTTTTATCTGAGAGAAGTTCATCTCTTTGTCAAATGCTGATCATATTTATAAAGGGTCCAATGTTGTTTCACAAAAACATCAGGCAAGGTAACACTGAGACTGATCAAACAAATCAAGTATATTGTTTGAAATTGTCCTAATCATCATTCAGAAGCAATAATATATGCATATATTAAGTAAAAATCAAAATTCAAGTACTATGCATTTGTCTATTTAGCCCTTTTGTAGGTTTTTGATAAACTAGGATTGGTACATTTTGAACTTTGCCTTTCAATGAAGTAGGTGAACCTTCCTTATGACTGTAGGTGCCCTTAGAAATATATTTATTAAAAAAAAAAAGGTCCTTAAATGAACTCTTGCAACTCTAATTCCTTCTGAGTACTGAGCAACTATATTGTGTCAAGTGTAGAAAATGGATATTTACTTCTACTGAATTTGCATTTCCTGCTCAGGATACGTGGTGGAATTTTTTTGTGCCATGATACTTACATTCTGATATCAAGATGACTCTGAATTGTATTCATGATAGTTATATTCAAGTAGGAAAAAATATGAGATCATAATTCTCATAATTATAGCACTCAATAGCTCCCAATCCCTGAATTATTCCCATTTTTTTTTACCACTCCTAAGAAAACATACTGCATACTGTAGGGTTCTAGGTATGGTTAAATGATTGAAACAACAGGAAAAAAGGTAGCAAGTAATAACTGAGGTACTTGTGCATGACAAAGCAAAGAAAAAATTATTTAATAGATCAATACCAAATTGAACAAGAAAGAGGAAAAAAACTCCTTAAAGAATGGCTGCTATTTTAGATTGAATAATGAAATTATGAGATATGCAGATGACATTAAATAGAGGTTTTCAAATAAAAGATAAGTGAAAAATATACCACATGACTGTTGATTATGATGAACCTAGTTATTTAGTCCTTTTTAATCTCTACACTGTTTTTCACTGCAGCACTTGATGTAATGCTGTATTTTGTTTGCCTTAGTAATCATGAATATTACACGCATTGTGCTCAGTTTTAGAACATGAGCCTTTCTATATTTGTATGCTTCTTGTTAATGTGCTACGGATTTCAAAACCTATGGGACTTTGGGACCTTAATTTAAGCCTGTGGCAATGAAGATGCAGCTGTTCATTTATAAGCAATCATCACAGATACAGAAGTTTGAAGATTAAATTTGAAAAGCCACTTTCCCAAACTTTTAAAATTATTAAATTATAACAGGATCAGTGGGTTTTTTTTTTTTCTGAGAATTATTTTTACTCGTTAAGTTTTCTCCAAGTTTAAAATCAAACCAAACCAATTTTACAGAGCATTCCACCTGAGCTTGCACTATGTTAGAATTGCAGATTAAGTATCAGTATTTGATTATTATTGTAATGTTTCCTTCTCACATACATAATTATAATATATCATCAACCATGACCCACTCAAGAGTCTTTTGAAGTTGGCATTATAAATTTTATCCTACATTCACCCAGGTGCAATTCAACACTGCTAGCCCAATTTATTTAAATGAAACTTCTCCTATCATTGAATCAAATAATTATAAAGTAGTGTTATTCATTGGTCTTATAGAAATGCCCTAAATAAATAAAGCTATAAACAAAGCAGATGACTTTATCAACATATGAAATCTACATATCTGTTGACATCTACAAATAACAACATATTAAAGGGTCAATATTGATTAAAGGTCTGGAAAAATCTCTTTTACAGGGAAAGGCTGAGGGAGCTGGGCCTGTTCAACCTTGAGAAGAGATGACTGAGAGGGGACCTTATAAATGTCTATCAGTATCTGAAGGGATACTGATCAGAGGATGGATCCAGGCTCCTCTTGGTGGTGATAAGTAATTGGACCAGAGGCAATAAGAAGAAACATGCACAGAAAGTTCCACCTGAATGTGAGGAAGAACATCTTTACTGTGAGGGTGACTGAGCACTGGAACAGATTGTCCTGAGAGGTTGTGGAGGCTCCCTCACTGGAGACATTCAAAGACCATCTGGATGCAATCCTGTGCCATGTGCCCTAGGATGACCCGTTGTAGTCTCTTCCAACCTGCCTTGTTCTGTGCTTCTGTGAAATGTAATTTTTAAACTGACATGACAGGACAGCTGTGTACCTGTGCTACAAGTTACTTTTTCAAATAGGATACTCTATTTTATAGGATTAGGACAGTAATCCAGAGTGCAAAGGGCTGATCATGATTGAGTCTAGAAATTCTCAGAATTAGTGCCAAAGCTAAATTCCTGTGGCTTAAGTCCAAAGTTCTGCCGTATTAAGGGGCAACACCATAGAAAGCTTTGCAAGTAAGCTCTCAGAGAGAGCACTGTCAAGATGATCGGTAGATACTAACGAAAGTAGTATTTTCAGATGGTTGATAGAAATAGCATCATATTACCATGGATCTCTTTCTTGACAGTAACAGGAAATCTCCTTAGGTGTGTAGCAGCAGTATTGTTTAATCCCTCCTTAATATTTTGTCCTGAGTACAGCCTGTGAAAGAAAGTTTCATCTCCAATGGATACTATAAGGTTCAACAATATATTAGTCCTTTACAAATGCCCAAAAACTGTAAGATGAGAAACTTACTTTCCTCTTTCATTCTTCCTCCTTTATCCTATGAAATTTTTCTCTTCATTAAGAAAAAAAAATTAATATCGGATGGCAGTGTTTCCTAAAGCAAGGCAGGCCTCCCAAAAGACAGTCACCCAGGTTTTGTGATTTTCCTACAAAGAAGTAGTTCTAGCTTCCTTTCCCTACAGATCTAGCCACTTACATGAAACTCTGCAGCAAAAATCCTCAAAGAAATGCAAGTAAAAATTACAAAGTTTTCCAGGCAGACAGGCTCCTCTCAAATGCAGTTTCACCTTTTCCTTGCAGACACACTGGGGACTACCTTCAGTAGCACCACAGACATAAAATGCAAATAAATGTACAAAGACTAGAAAGGAGTGTGGTATAAGCTGTTGGTTAAGAAAAATGGTACCATAAGAGTGCAAAATCTAAAGCCACATGGCTTGGGTTGCTATAGATGCCACAAACTCAAGTAGGTGAGAATTTGTGAACTAGGGTAGGGTAGGATTTTCTGTTCTTTGTATGCTTCTCAGATCTCTCCTTTTTCTGCAAAAGCTCTCCACAGTGGTGGTCAAAATCAGAGAGAAATACAACTGGAAAGACACCTATTTTTTTGTACATTTATTTACATCGATGAGCAAGCACCACAAAACTGCTTTCTCACTATCAGTTAAGTAAAATATATGCCTATATTTTACCAAACTGATAGTGAGAAATACAGTGAATTAAAGATTCACAAGTATTAAGACAGCATTAGAAGCTGGATGCCTAAGAGGTATATTTCTTAATTTGTTATATCCCAACCTCTACCACATACAATTCAAAATACAGTTAATTAAAGATTATGTACCTCCCAACATTTTAGCAAGACACACTGGTTTTTTTTATTACTTGGAGGTAGGTATTGCTCACATTACTGAAGACTGTTTTGTATGGTATGTATTCAAAAGAAATCTAAGCTTAAAATTGATGCTTCAACTTTGTCTTTTCCTGATGTATATCTAGAACCGCGTAGTTATAAATTCTGAAAAAAACTTATATCCGTTTTATTAATGTTAACATGAAAAACTTCTGAGTTTTGTCTGTCTCATTGATGTCAATTTTATTTTCCCTAATCAATTTTATACTTTGTCCTATTAGAAGTGCACTTCTTTCCAAGTTACTCTAAATCAAGTATCTGAAAGGAAATCCCCTCAAGGTAATTCCCTATGCAGGTACTACAAAGTGCTTATAGTGGTAGCATGTAAATGACTACAATGCTGACGCTCATTCCAGAAATTGTCAAACATCACTTAACTTCTATCAGAGTGAAGGACTTGGCAAGAAATTGCTACATGCAGAAATTTCACCAGCTAGTGATAAGAGGTCATTGTTCCCAACCAGGAATTTGAACCCTGCTCAACTATCTAATACAGATGTACCTACCATGAAGTCATGAAAAGCTCCTAGGAAATGTGCATCTCAGGTCTCCAAAGTGATAACCGATCAGAAAGGAACCAAAAAAGCTCTTCCTCTGCTCTCTTGTTCTTTTTATGAACATGAAAATGCAGCTTGAAATAATCAAGGTTTTTCCATCCATTACTCAATAATATCTTCTAAGACAGCTGCTATTCAAGTGCTTAAGGAATAAGTTCTAAGTAGTGGTATGGCTGAAGAATCATGATAAAAAAAAGCAGGCTGCAGGAAATCCTGAAGGACAAACCTCCAGAATTTAAAAAATATCACCAATGAGACCAGCTTTCCCTTTGGGAAAAGTTCTGTATCTTTTTCACACACAAGACAAAGATATTTCACCAAAAAAAAAAAAAAAATCCACTGTATTCTAATCATAAACTGGAATATCTATAGATATCACTGATCTAAGACAGCAAGGATTCAGAACAAATTTTTTGCTTACATTATCTCTTACAGTATGCAAGGTAACACTAACTTTTCTAATAACACTACAGTATCTCATCTAACAGGTCACCTGGAAGATATAGAAAAGTAGAGTGAATTACAGTTTCTGAAAATCCACGACAAAAAATTCAGACAGTTTATTTGGTTTGGACTTTTTTTTTTTTCAGTATCAGAAAAAGAATACTATATTCTTTAGATCTTGGAGGTTTATTAAAGCACATGGATGTCAAAAAGAAAGTAGGCCAATCAAAAAGAAAAAGGATGAATGTTTTGTCCATTGCTTTGTCCATCAGGAAAGAAGATTTTTAAATATAATTTTATATCATTTTTAATTTGATTTTTATATCCTTTACATATGTATAGATACATACACACCTCTCTAGAAATATTTTGTAAGGAAAAAAAAAAGCTGTCTCTATCCGCATTTTATAAATATTTAAGATGAATGGCCTCATAAAAATACACACAGAGAGACAGAAAAAAAATTCAAAAAACCAATAACACGTATTTGATAATGCTAATAGCTCAAGTGTTTTTGTATCAACCACCAGGCCTTCTGGCAACTACCATTATAAAGCTCCACTGCCATTGTCTCTAACAATACTTCTCTAAGAAGTATTTTACATAGCAACAATACTTCTCTAAGAAGTATTTTACATAGCAACATAAGGGCAAACATTTTTGTTGCTTTACATAGCAACAAAAGGGCAAATACAGAAGTAAAACAGCCCAGTAGCTGCCACTGCTCCTTCACTCTGCCTAAAATAAATAATTGCATAGGACATGATTAAACAGAATTACGTTAACAACTATAGTTTACATGCACATATTTTCAGGCACATAAATAAGAGGCAATGCCATATCATCTCTGTCAGGAAGTCACCTTCATTTGCAAGGATGTGAATTTGAGCCACACAGCTCCTCACTGGATCAAAATTAAAATGGAAGCAAATCAATTTTGTAATTATTAATATAATAGACAAGAACTAGGGTGGTGAGCCATCAATTCTAATTAAAGGCTGCAATTAAAGGATACTTCAATCAATCATGTCTCTGAAAGTATACTCTATTGATTGCTGCATTAATTATTAAAATCATATTAAAATAAAATTCAGATTTAGTTATCTGCCAGCTACTTCAAGATAATATTCTGGGTCTTATAACTAAATGAGTGACATCATAAGTAGGATGAATTTTTTTTTTTTCCTGTAAAGGATCCTCAGAAGGGGTACTCAAGAATTTTACTTTCTGACTCAGTCTATTAATTCCCCATGGCAGACCTTTAGGACTTGCTTTTCCTTCACCAGCATTTGTCAGAATACCTATTTGTGTCTTATGTACTTCAAGTATACATACATATCAGACAATCCTAAACTAGGTATTTTAAGATCTTTTGACACAGGCAAAGCCAAGACCTAGTTAGAGAAGTAATAGGGAGAAATGTTAAAATACAATTCATAATTTTGCAGTTCAAACTGACATATAGGTAGATGAAAAGCAGAGTTCACAGTTAATGGCAACAAAGAGGTACTTGACTCAGTCATGTTTTATGTTCCTGTGAAGAAAAAGAACATAAATAAGAAAGTAGTTGAAAAGATAATGAAGATAATTGAATCTTGACTACAAAATTCAAGTTAAAGGCAGTCTCAGTTGAGGAAAACACAGAAAATACTGAAGTAAACAGATTGTAAGACAAAAAATAAGCTAAGCTATGGGTGTGGCAAGTAAGAATTGTGAAAAATTGCATCCCACCTTAGTCCTTGGGATGCAATTTTTCACAATCCCCACTTAGTCCTTGCTCCCACAGGCCCTTGACTGAGCTAAAAAAGCTAAGACTATCTCCACAAAATACTGAATTTGTAAAAATCTGTTCCAAATGGTCAAATCGCACAGCTAATTTTCAAGTTGAGAATTGTATCAGCAGGCAGCCCAGCTACAGAAATCTATGAAGTTATGACTGCCACTCACTGCTTTGCAACTATGGCCTGTAATCAGGAGGAAAAAAAAATAGTTGAAAAACATAGGAATGGAAGAAAGAAAGGAAAAATGTTGATAATAAAGTATCTTATTTTATTAAATCATTGCTTATGCTAACAGAAATGTAAGCATAACCAACACCTAAAAGCTGAAAATTCTAGCTCCTTCTTCAAAAATAAAGATCAAACTTTACAAAATAAAGTAAGGTTTTAGCTATAGAATTTACCTAAATATCTGTCAATCAAACTTGCTTCTCTTAATTGTGTTCCACCAACCTTAGCTTCCTTTGAAAGTCAAGTAACAGCAGGCAATGGCAGCAGGTGAGAGGGAACAGGCAATGGCAGCAGGTGAGATTCACCATAGGTGCTGTGTGCAGTCTGGCTGAACACACAAACACAGGCTTCAAAAACCTGCTCTTGATTTAGACTCGCTGGATTCAGTTTACTAAAACCACTACAAAGCTAGGAATGTTTCCATTGAGAATATACTTCTTCAGAAGGTATAAGTTTCCTAAAATATCTTGGCAAAATCAATGAATTACCTTCAACTTTTTACATTAACCTTCTATCATAAATTCCACATTTACGTGGTGTTAAATTCTTTAAGATTACGTGCACATCATATCATCTAAACACATTTAACAAAGACACATATAAAGAGTGATACAAAGGAAATTATCTATATGGATTTATGATTTCAGACACAGTATTTCACAATGAATATCTAAAATGCTGTTCCAGGTCACTTATCCTTTGAGATACCTATTTAGATAATTTAGGCAGTAGTTGATGGCAAGTAAGAACTCTTTGTGGTAACTCCTTTTTTTTTTACATTATCATGGGTTATCAATGCTTACTAAAAATCGCTAAAAATTAGGAAAATACAAGCATAATATTTATTATTATAAAAACAACCACAATGGTATATTGAAGTTTTTTGCAAGAACAAATGCAGTGACATCAAGCTAGCTATTAAAATTCCTTGCCAGTGCGGGAAGAATGTTTGTACATTTATATAAAAACAGCATGCTCAAAAAATATCTTTAAAATAATTACCAGGGGGAGGAAGAAAAGTGTTATAACAAAGCAACAACAAAACAACTATTATCAGTTTATGCAGCAGGACTATTCTGGTCCTCCAAGTGCCTCAGACTACTCCAGGGACAGGATTTTAAGAGCAGTTACATTTGTACAGTAACTGATGCGTTCAGTTTTCCTCACAACAGTGATTAAAATGGCTCAGAGAGGGTTGTCGTGCTGAATGCAGTCAATCAGTGAGGATTAGGCAAGCTGGCTTACAAAATTTTGGCTTTTCCTATCATATGAAATTACTTAAAAAAATTAAAATTATACAAAATCTGATTCCACTAGTTATTGGCAGTCCTCAAATTTGACTGATTTTACCATGAGATGTAGGCATCTACCTGAAGCCCAAGATGTATAATTTAATAGACTGGGAACAAAATTCACTTACCGAGTCTTACTGTAAATTTATACCCTCTGTACATGATGCTACTAATATTTTTACACCTCATTAAACAAAGCTTTTCTTTCTTCGGGTTTTTCGGGGGGTTTTGTTTGGGTTGGTGTTCGTTTGTTTGTTTGTTTTTAAAAGTTGTTTTTGTTTTGTTTTGTTTTAAATCAACCACAGTGTTTTTACAAAACTGTTTCTAAAGCTGTTTCTACAATAACATTAATTTGCAAAGAGACACAATCCCATTGTTTGGTATGCACATTAAAAGCAGAGCCAGAGAAAGTATTACAACCAGCAGTAATGATTCTTATATATTTTTCTTTTTGTCTTTGGAAAACACTACTGTTTATGCTAGGAAATACTCCACATATTTGGGTATAATTCTTAACAAAATGCATTTAAAACCAGGTTTGTTATGTTACAATTAGCTTTAAAATCATTCACTTTTGGCAACTGTCTTTTCATAAGACTTATTTGGATTCAACACTGTTAATTTTGTTTATATGGTGTTTATTGTTCTCAGCCATGATATACAGTACCAGTCAATATTAAATTACACACTGCTAGTTTTTTAGCTAATTTTCCATACAAATTCATAACATTTTTTCTTTTTTAACCTTTATATGCTAGTCACTCCCCAGAATACCAACATTTCTAGATTAAAACACCAAAATCACTTTACTAAAACAATTAAGACCACAAATTTTGTTTTGAATGAAGACTTCACTGGAATGATTTGATAGAAAATGAACATTAAAAGTTAAAAGTTATTACATTTAAAAACAGAATAAAACCAGATCTTATACTATCATAAAATAATATTTTTTGGTTTTGTCTTGATTATGTATAAATAATATCTCTGCTCTTGGCAGAAAGACTGCTAGTAGTGGATTGTTACACTATGGATGTAATAATCTCTAGTTACTACTTAAAGTAATACAGTGAATGAAAATAGACACTGAGGACAGATTTACATTTTAGAGATTACTGCAAAAAATCAGAGGATTGATGAGTTTATTAATAATAATAAAGAGCAAAAAACCCACTACTTCAGCATGCAGGTGCAGACACTGAAGGTCCTAGCAGACGTGTGTAAGGAGACTAAAACCGGACAAACAGATAAATCAGTTACTGCCCCAGCTGCACACAACCCCCTTCTGACAGATGCTGCTGTCCCTGAAACAGCGGCATCTGATCAGATTAGAAATGAACTCCTGAACTCCAGTTTTCAGCCTGACATGTCAGGATAATCCAAAATTGGAAGTGCTTTGCTGTAATATGCTGGGCTGAAACCTGTGGTGGTTCAGGAGTTGATCTGCGAGTGAATCATATGTCCTGTCTTGAGGACAGCAAAGTCTATGGCTGGGGCTGCAGACAGCAACACCGTCAGAGGTGTGATTTGTAACCCTGAGCCACGTGTCTGTCAGAGCATTCATATGAAAGAAACATTAGAAATGCATACATAATCAGAGTAAACACTAGAAATACAAGAATTACCGGAGCAGTTAAAATTACCGGTCAGTCAAATCTGGTGCCCTGTTTCCAAAGGTGGTTGTTGTCCAACATTCAAATGGCAAGCATAGAGAAACCCTATGTAAGGCATACATGAATTCCAATCAATTTTAATGTCGTATTTTTTTACTATTGCTTGCAACAAGGTAGCTTAATCAGATCCCTCTCTACACATTTTTAAACATACATCATCTCACCAACAAAATACAAGCATTCTTTGATTTTTTACATATGGATAGAAAAAAATACTCTGGAGCTTTCTGGAAAATAATTTAAGACCTAAATTATCATTTGTCTGGCATGCCAAGTCTCATCTACAAAACTTGGACTAATGATAAATTTGGAAACAATCAAATGAGATGAAACCTGTTTGAGAACATAGGAAGTACAAATTGTGTGCAAAAAGCTCTGTATTCAAGCAGAGGTAAAAGCTAAGTTACAGAAGCTGTACTTCAAGGTTCCATTCAAGAATTATTTTTTAAAACTTTCTATCCTTTTGTCTTTTTTTTAGAATAGACACAATGCAAGCTGTCGTCTAAATTTTTTTTAACTTAAGAAAGATTATTCAAAGTTTACTGCTGTGTACTTCACTACCTCCTCTATTCAAGTAGCTCTCCACTGCCATGTAAATTATTCTTACTCTAGCTTCGGAAAGCATTAACCCTAGTATCCTAATTTATTCAGCTAACACTAGGAAATATATGTGAAACTGAAATTTCAGTAGGGTGAGAATTGTCTTTACATCTTTGAACCACAAAAGTGTTCCTGTGAAATGAACATCAGGACTAGTGAGTGTAGATTCTGATTACACTTGTACACCCAGCAGAAGTGTGCCCGTAGCAACACTCATTTTTCAAAGACCATTGAGTTTAAGTATGCCCTAACAAAGAAAGGACTGTAAAGGGTCAGGTTTTGTAGAAAAGAGTTTCAGTGGTCTAAACAATGAATTCATTCCCTATCTGATATTATCTCCAAGCCTATTCAAATCAGTTAGCAGGTGTGAACTAACTACTGCAGCATATGTTTCCTGTTGTGCTGCCTTTTGTTCATTTCTACATTATCTATAGCATATAAACAATATGTGATTCGTACAGCCATTCATCCATCAACAAAAACCCCAAAAACCAAACCCTAACCCCCAACTTTCTACATTTGTATTTAGTTTTAACATAATAGATAAAAATCTATATTTAATGGTCATGTTTTTATCCTGATTTATGGTAATGGTTATTTTTGATCTCACAGAAATACATCTGAGCAGCTTTGCCACAAAAGAAAACACAAACGCTAAAAACACATAAAAATAGTTTCATTTTCACAGAAGTATGATTCTATAGTTCCCAATCTAGTGGCATTCAAACAATCAGGTAATTTTAAATCATATCAGTAAGTTAAAGAAACGCAGTCTGATTAGTGCAATATGCCCAAGTGACTCACAATGAGCACAGATTTCATACATGCCCTACTTTCCTTGAATGGACCAAGCTATTAAATTCTTTTTAAAGGAACAGTGATTTTTTTTCTTCCAGGAGATAAATTGCTCTCTTAGACATGTGGGTTTTGGTTTTGTTTGTTTAGTTTTTAACAGAAATGGTTTTACTTGAATCAATATTATTTTCAGATGTCTTAGTGGAACTGATAAGACAACCTTTACCCTGTTTTTGAAAACAGGGCATATTTGTGATAATTATGGATTAAAAAGACTTGGTTTTAAGCAGTGGGCTTCTGAATTGTTTCTGACCTTTAAGCTTGAACATCAGACTACACTGTAGAGTGAGTCATACCAGCATTCTGAAAAAATACATCGAACTTAAACATACTGATTTTTTTGCCAATAATACCTAATTCACATATGATGAAATTGATTTTCTTTCTATATAAACTGGAGCTTTTTCCACATCAACAGAGGATTAGCAATTGCTGGTCTGATTTAATATCTTCACAAATTCTATTGCTCTGGTAATGGACTTTTCAGCACTGGTTTTATTATCAGAGTGCATTTATTTCAGTTTCATTAGGGGAGGTCAAAAACAGGCTCTGTTTAGCAGCATGGCCAACTGCCTTTTTTTCCATGCTCAAAGGAGATATCCCAGTAAAAATGTAAAAAAAACATGCTCAAAATCATGAAGCTGGTATCATTTGACAATATAGCTTGACAAGTACATGGTCCACATGAACCTTTTGTAAGTGAGAGGAATCCAGTTGTACTAAATTGAATGTACCTGGTATTATTTGGGGCAGAGAATAAGAACATAAACACTATTGCCTAAATAAATAATTTGCATGTATCTGTCACTGTGATAAAGAATAATGCATAGGAGCTGTTCTAAGTCCAATGGTGATGAATAAAGTGAAAAATAAGGGGATATTATACAGGAAAATTTTTAAACTTTGAAACTTTTCTCAGATAGAATCCATAGTACCAATATACCTTTTTAAAATGTTGAATCCTTGTTTAAGATAAGCACTTAAAAACCCCACCCCTTATTTTAAAGCTGAAATTTAGTCTTTGAATCCAAAAACGGAAAGTTGTAGTTCATTTTAAAGCTGCATTGAGGTTTAAAATTAAATTGAGATCGCTTAATTGCCAACACAGAAAATATATCTCCTAGACCAAATAGTTTTTAATAACTTTTAAGCTCCTCAAAGTAGTCATCTGGAGGGACCAAAAAAAATTTTAAAGAGTCAAATTCTCCAAAACATTACGAAAGCTATCTCAGCTGAACAAATAACAAAATATATCAAGGTATAAAAGCTTATTTTCCTTGGTTGATACTGAGCATGTGTCAAAGACATGTCAGGTGAATTATTCTCTGACAGCTCTAACCAGCAAACATAAAGTCAGTTATAAAAGACCAAAAACAAGTTGCCTCATCAGAACAGCACTTTGCTTGTTCCATTTCACTTACTCCAGTTTATCAACTGTTTTTCAATACAGTGAACAATCATACTAGCATGATGTCAAGCTGCAAAATGAGTAATGGCATGATGAAATTGAAATTTTTTGAGAAGTAATTTTAGTAATGCAGATAAAGCATTAGAAAAGAAAAAAAAAAAAGAAAAAAGAAAAAATCCCAACCAATTAGTTTTCAAATATTAGCAATTTTGCTCATTAGTCATGCATATTCAACTGTCGATTAAAAGAAATCTCATCTAATCAGCTACATTATGCAACTCTATGCAACACGTGACTCTCTCATCTGCCTTAAAAGTCTAGTTAGATTTCCCAACTTTTGTTTCATTTTTGCAACTAGCAAGTAAAGGAATAGGTTAAAAATAACCCTCTGCCTTGTTACAGGTTGGGAACCAATAAGTTGGAAAGCAGCTTTGTAAAACAGGCCCCGCACGTCTGCTCAACACAAAAGTGCCTTGAGCTAGCATTACATCTTTGCAGCAAAAAACCCCATGGCATCCTGAGATGCATAAGGAAGAACCTCACCAGTATCTTCTCAATGTCTTTAAAAACCTGGTGGAAGGAAATACAAAAGATGAACCCAGATGCTTTGAGATGTATCCAATGAAAGGACAAGAGGCAACGGACACAAACTGAAACAGGAAATTCTGTTTAAAGGCAAGCAAAAAACTTTTATAATATAAAAGTGATAGAACACAGGAACTGTCTGCTCATAGAAGTTTTGCAGTTTTCATGAGGGGCTGTATTCAAAATTCAACACGATGCCATTCTAGCTGAAACCTTTTTGAGTAGCAGCCTTAGAGATTAACAAATACCTAGATGTTGCTTCAAACCTTAACTATTCTGTGATTCTGTGTGACCACAGAAAGATGCAATAACATTGTAGCCAAAGTAATATGTATCTAAGAAACACATGTTAACTTAGTTTTTAATAAAATTTACAAGACAAATTTTAACAAGGAAAACAAAAAAAAAATCATTTTTGTACATTATCTGCCAAATTCAAACTCCTGCTCCTAAAAATGTCATTGAAAGAGAAATATGTCTTACTCAACAGCTATATGGGGGGTTTTTACCCACTCTATAAAACAGCTGTAATAGAGAAAAGAAAGTTTTCAAAAGATGCACTATATCCTCTATGTACATAGAAAGAAAAAAATCATTCTAAGGGTCTAATTATGGTGTTCATTATATAGTCTTTGGGTATAATTGAGAAGTATCTTTCTGAAGGTGAATATTTTTAAGATAAAGTAAGAAACATATAGCTTGATGGTTTGAATAAAGAACAACTAAACTTTGAGAATGCCAAGTATCCAAAGCAAAGATTTAGCTACATAAATATAGCAGTTAAGAGCATCAAGAAAATCACATTCTTCACCACTGAAGCTGCACAAAGAAAATCTTCTGTACACAGGGTGTTGATGTTTGGACATTACGTAATTTGGGAGGATCATTTAACTACAGAAGTTCAGTGACACACCCACAAAATTTTCTTCCCAGTCTGCAGTCACTACATTGGAATGTTGCACATTGGCATGGACCTGGATTAGGTCCCTTAGATGTAACTTGAGTACAAGTAGCAATGTGCCTGCATTAATGTATCAGCTCAGGCAGGCTCATTACCCTTGTTAAATAAACATACTAAGTTGCAAGCATGTTTTTAATCAATAGCAACAGTCATTCTTAAAGAGGAAATGCAGGTGCCAACAATTCAATTAGGCTTGCTCATGTAATATACTCAGAAGAAAAGTTATATAAGTGTTTATAAGACTTCTCCAGTTTTTCAATCAGTGTTGATAAATGTAAGTCCAAATAAAGAATCATAGAGTATCCTGAGTTAGAAGCATCCAAAAGGATCATCAAAGTTCAGCTCCTGGCCCAGCACAGGCCCAGTCAAAGAATCACACCCTGTGCCTGAGAGCAGTGCCCAAACACTTCTTGAGCTCTGTCAGGCTGGTGCTGTGACCACTGCCCTAGGAAGCGTGTTCCAGTGCCCAACCACCCTCTGGCAGAAGAACCTTTTTCTAATACCCGACTTAAACCTCCCCTGACTCATCTTCAGGCCCTTCTCTGGTGTTCTGTCACTGATACCACAGAGAAGAGATCAGTGCCTGCCCCTCTTCTTCCCCTGATGAGGAAGTCATAGACAGCTCTGAGGTCTCCCCTCAATCTCCTGTACCCCAGGCTGAACAAGACAAGTGACCTCAGCCACTCCTCATATGGCCTCCTGTCAGACTGTCTTCTAAAATTGTAGTAATTAGTAGCTACCAGGAAAGTAAAACTGGATGCTTACCATTATCATACCAAGCACGATCCCCTGAAATTGTATAAAACACATCCTCTTGTTTAGGGGCAAGAATTGCATACCAAGTTGCTCCATCCTAACCAAATCCAAGTGTACTGAAGAGCAGGCTTGAGTTCTAAAGCACTCAAGATCTGAATATGTCACTGCTAATGATTTAAGAGGCCTAACAATTCTCAAACTGCTTCTCTATCTTCAGAGATTAAACCTCAATTTAGGGATTCATTTATCAATTTAGAACATTTAAAGATTCTACTTTGAGAGAATCAGCATTTTTCAAATAATAGATATAATTTTAGAATTTCATGGGGGTTGAATTTTCATGACAAATTTAAGACAAAATTCTCTGAAAGTATAAAACCAATGAATGCCTAATCTGTCATTTTAGGCTCCAACATTTAGATTTTACTGCTATTTATACTTTTCTATGCAACTTCACCAAATGTGAAAAATGCCTTCAACTTACGAACTTTGTGTTCATTTCTTCAAATTTATCAAGTGTCTACTGATTGAGCACTGACTTACATGATGATAATTACCAAACTGCATCTAAAATTGAGACACTATAAATCTGTAACCATCTCTGCACATGCAAATATTTCAATATCTTCCTTGGCAACAAAAAGCAAAATACACAACCAATATATTAAAATCTACCATATAAAGTGTAGGCTTTAACAAGCAGTGAGCAGCTCAATTCAGAGCTCAGTTTCTAAAAGTCTGTTTGTAAAAGTTCACAACTGCTCTTCTAACATTGCTGTTGATTATACAGGAAAAGGAAATGACCTTCCCCCAGGAAGCGCTGGCTTTTCCTCACAGCTATATCCTCAGTATTGGTGAACGCCTCTTCCCATTCCAGTTCTGCACTCCAAGTAGGAGTTGGTTCAATTTGTCTTAGACTGAGGTCCATAAAGAAACAGAGTAATGGATTATGGCAATTATGTTGTGATGTTGAACAGAACTGAAATTCATTATTGCTAGATTTTTATATTGAACAAATACAAAAATATTTCAATATAGAAACATTTTTTATTCAAAAGCACAACATATTATTTTTCCAAATAAAAAGACACATCGTACGTTTAGAACTATGATGGGAAGACATTTTTATAAATCAGTGGTGTAGGACCTATTCCAATCCACCTCCCAATGTAACAACAGCAAGAAGTCTCTACATATTCAGTACTTTTGAGATACTTCCATTATTTTGTTTGGTATTACAAAAATACTAATGCAGTATTTCAAGAATAAACTGTCTAGCCTTTCATGTGTCAAGAAACTGTGCAACCACTTTCATGTACACAGCTGTTCTGTCACATTTTCTTTCAGCACACAGCCCACAGACATGCAACTTCATCCTAATGGTAACGAGCATAAGTGGAAGCTCAGCAGTTCTAGGAGAAGCAGCAATTATGTTTATCACAGCTCAGGACTTGTTTCCCGCTTTTGAAACCCTGTTTCCTGTTTGTGCACACAAAGCACTAATCTTTTCCCACCACCTGCACAGCAATTCTGCTGCTCCTCAACAGGATTCCCACAGCTTGCAAGTGCCCTACCAGCATCTCAACAATGATCATACAGCAGGTCTAAACATATTCAATTTCTCTCACAGCTTCCATTTGGAATTTTTTAAAAATGGTACAGTAACCTACACAAGTCTATTTTAAAAGAAAGAGGTATCAAATCTAAATGGCAGGGATACAAAATGACAGATGAAAAAATTCTCAACACAAAAAGCCTATGCAATCTAACCTAGAAGTCACACAGACTAATTGACCCAAAACACCAATAACTGCAGAAAAAAACCCCACATAGCAAACTACCCCCTCCTCCAACACGTATTCAGATGGAATTTTATTTTTGGTCACTGCAAGGTCCTTTGTTCTAGTTTCCTGCCTAGATTTCCCCTTTTCCTGTGCCAAGGCAAGCAGTTAAAGTCAGGATGATCAGAAATAAACTTTAAAAGCAGATGTTACCACAGAGTTTGTTACATACTGGTAAACAGGGTAATTGTGTGTTTTCCTGACTATATACAATCAATTCCTACTGGAATTAATCCTAGGTAACTATAAAGCAAGAGGAAAACCAAAATAATGAAAAATCCTCCAAAACATTAATATTGTGATTAACTCTCACTTCTATGGATGTACTACATAAGCTCTAGTAATTCTCTTTTAGTAATTAGCTGTTGCAGAAAAATTATTTAATTACAACTTTAATTTTTTGCAATGAAAATACAAGTTAAAGTTTCTCAAAGCAGCTTTTATATGCTCATGTAGCAGGCCATTTTAATCATTGGCTGCAACAGGAAATGCTTGTTGCACTAATTAAACAACAAAACATTAAACCATGTCAACCCATGTTACTAGAAAGTTGGCCCAGAATCTCTGAAATATCATGCACTAGATTCTAACTATGACTCCCACTGACAAATGCATTATTTTCCTAATTTTAGCCCCACTCCCTTTTACCTTCTAACAGAATACAGGGCATTGCAGTATCTATGCACAGCTGCAAAACATGCAAATTCAGGCTTCCAACTGCTAGTTTTGCACCTTATGGGCTTAATCATCCTTCTGCATCTGTAAAATTTTAAAATATTTGAACATCGACCTTGGTCACCTGAGTAAAAAACATCCTCAGATGAGTATTGCTTCTGCATTTTCTGTTGGGGACGTTAGTGTAATTCCTTCCCAATGACACATGGTAGAAATTTTCAGTTAAATGCATGTTTGGCATATTACATTTTCCTGGGAACAGGAAAGAATTTTGCCTGTCTGCTATACTCTGTTTCAGAAGGAACCTTCTGATGGAAGAGGGCAATTGTTTCTTTTCAGTTCCAAAATGGTCTGCATTTGAAATTATTGGACTGGAAAGAAATAAAAGCAGTAAAAAAAAAATCCACCCTATAACCTATAGTGAATAATGAGGTAGGCTCATTTTCTGCTTGTTTTTTTCAACAAGGTTCTGCCTTCAGGTGTATTTGGCCTCTATTTAAACTATTAAGTAGTCAAATTTATTATTTTCTGTTATAAAAGAAAAAAAAAAGTTAAGCCTAGAAGACTGAAGTGTATCTTACATGTGGGGGTGCAGTTGGAAATGGGGTGAGGGATGAAGTTGGAACAACACAGACAACAATTATATGGCATTAAATTGTTCTGAGAATAAAATATTTCCCAGGAGACAGAGAGGGATGGAATGGGTCAGTAACGCACACATCTATGTGCGGAACTTGCCTCCATTTTTTTGCCCATAGCAGGTGTTTTGGCTACATCTTTTACACCAGCACAAGTACCCATTTGCCCGCAAAATGAATTAAATAAGCTCAGTGATCAGCTTGCAAACTAATCCTCCTAACGCACTTAAAAAAAAAAATCATTTTCAAATGGATGAGTGAGCTGATGAGACCTGCTGCAAAGCTGGACAGATGCTACTGATGATGCAAAGAAAAGACTGAAATACATGGCTTCAGGCAAGACTACCTTTTTGGCAGTGACATTTAAATTAACATCAGAGGACCATGAAACCACACCATTAAGCCTCTAGGGACAAAAACCTCAGTTTCAGTTCCTTAATTTACGCGTTCTTTATGTTTCTCTCTACAGAAGGATGAAGTGTTAATTACTATTCTAACCAGCCCTACTTGAACTCACTCAATGTCTCAGCTACCTGAAAGAGAAGAAAGATATAATGACTGTTTGCTACCTTATTTATTCTCTGAGCAGAGTGAATCTCATCCATACTGCATCATTAAAAATCTTGCTTGAAAAGATAAAATGTAACTGCTCAAGAAAGATTTTGTAATAGCCCAGAAGAAAAACTCTCCAGTTTGCAGCCTATTCCAGTGATGCACTAGGAATACGTAATTTTAATAGAGTATGATTTAGTCTGATTCCTAACAGTAGGTGGAATATTAGTCTTTTAGAACTGCAGAAAAAAAGTAATAAATTCTAACTTATTGTGCATGCTCAGTGTTGCACTTAGCCTGATTTATAGGGAAATCAGATTATTAGTGATGACTGAAAGCATTTGCAGACTGTCTTCAACAGCTTTAAGTTACTCTGACACCACAGAATGCAACAGAGGAATATTGCAGAATAAGTAGATAAAAACAATTTTTTAAAAATATGTTGAATATGAAAGAATAAAGTATGATTGCTAAAAAAGTAGGAAGATAAGACTCAAATGCCTTAATAGTTAAAAGCCACATTTGTACTTGAGATATTTGAGGATTTTAACAGAACAGCATATTCAGTTAGGTTTTTATGCAATTAAATAAATAATAAAAAGCCCTCATAGGATCCTTCTGGTTCTTTTGAAGCACTGTGCAAGAAAAAAATTACCATGGAAACAAGCACAAAACTGTGATAAAAACTAGAAAAAAATACCACTGCTTCTCAGCAGTGAAGAAAAAATACTGGCAAGGCTAACAGTAACTAATTAACATTGTCGGTCTTTCAAATATTTACTTACATGAGTACATGTTACACACTTATTCAAATGCATCCTTCCACTAAACTTGATTCAGTGTGAACCCCCCTCCAAAAAAACCCCAAACCCTCCCCAAACAACAACAACAACAACAAAAAAAAAAACCCCAAACTCCTCAGTGTACAAACTACTCCTACAAGGCGGAAAAAATACCAAAACAAATTCAAAATATACAGGACTACAGGACTTGTAATTACTGTGTAACTGCTAAACACTGTGTTGGAAACAGATGTTCATCATGCAGATGCTTCTTTTTATAGCATTTTGTTTCTTACATCATGTATGTATTTCAGAGAATCACAGAAAGTTACAAGGGGCCTCCAGAGATCACCTGATCCAAGCCCCTGCTCAAGCAGGATCAGCTACAGCAGACCACTAATTTTAGTGCTGCCTTTTTTACAAACAAAATCAGACCTTGTTCATTTCAGAATCAGCTACTTGGTTAAATAAAGGTGAATACATCAAAAAAGGCCGTCACGTACAAGAACTAAACTTACTGTAAATTGCAATTGCCATTTAGATACATTATCATATGGGAAGAGGGGGAATAAAAAACTAAAATCTGGGGCAGGGAAAAAAAAAGGCAAAAGTTCATTTTGATGAAAATTATTTATGGTTTTTAAAAAGTCAGATAAGGAAGTCCATGTAATATGTGACTTTCAGCTTGCTGGAATTATTTTTCCATAGCATAAAAATGCACCTATCACTTATAAAATGAATTTATTATAAATTGATTAACTGTACACTGATATATTATTAAAAATAAAATACAAATATAACTACTTTATTTTTGCTTTTTCCTTTCTATTTTTCTGGGCAAATGGATACTGTGGACAAATCTTTAACACATATATCCAGAAGGCATTTACATTTCATCATTTCTGTGTAACATTTCAAACGTGCAATGTTTTCTTCTTAATGTATTCCATCAAAGTAATTTTGAATGTCTGCATTCCCTTGCAGTATTTCTGAATCAGCTGTCTCATTTTCTTTAGTTTTTATTCTCTTTGTCACTTTTACATCCATTTACATGCTGCCTCTCTTCTTCAGTTTCTTATTCTTAGTGCTTTCCCAACTTTCTCAAGTTTAGTTTTTCTGTGATAGTTTCCTTCCTATTTTTTTACTGGACCAAATGAAATATTTTCACCATGTAATTTGTTTTGCATTACCATCCTGGCCTTTTACTCTCAGTCATGAACAATGACTAATTTGCTTATCCCATGAGCACCCGTATATTTCTTCCAATTTTTGTTCTTTTACATTTTTAAAGAACTTACAGTAAAAAGACACAAAATTAACAACTTGCATTAAATATCTGTGTTACCATAATTTTTACTATCTGATGTGTTGTTTTATGACATCTGTCATAGCTAATTTTTGTCTAAATAGCTGTATAAAATAAACTTTTCATATCTTTGTGTCTCGTCTTCCCACCTACTCCACAATCAACCTTTGCTTACAAATTAAATTGAGAATTCAATGTGGCTGATTTTATCACAACAGTCTTTGGGATAACCTGCTCTAGGTTAGAACAAGCAGTATAAGATATTTTCATAACACAGGTCAAGCAATGGTACTCTTGCTTCAGAGCCTCTTTTTATTGATTTGTGTCAACAAATCCCCAAACATCAGCATTTCTCTACTTAGATTAAATCGTAAGGGATGTTTGAATGGATAAGCACTGCTAAAGGCATAATCCAAAACAGAACTCTTCTAATGAGTTCAGTGGAGTCTGCATTAAACACTATGTCTAACTACAGACTGTTAATCGCTACGCTTAATAACAGGACCAGATATAAACCCCACAACCACTGTCCTAAGAGATTCAGTTTAAATTAAATGCTTCTTAATTTAATGCAGTACAAATTTTTTTTGTGTGTACTTACATTGAAAGTGTTTGTGTGATACCTTTATATCATATATTCCCACTCTGAAGCAACCCATGTAACCCTTGCAGCTTCTTTTATAAACAAATAGATGGGTGAGTCGAGTTTACTGAGAAATAAAACCAGCTCATATACCAGGATGACATTCCCCCTTAGAGATAACTGTACAATTTTCTGATTTTTTGTTTAATATTATATACCCATGGTAAACACCTTGTCTAAGAGGTTCAATAAAACTGTCTGTTAATAAAGAAACAAACCAAGTATAAAATTGGAAAAACATCATAGAATGATCCAGCTTACTACAGATGCCCTCAGTTGCACAGACACACATATAGGTGTATAAAATTGTAATAGATTTTTTTTTGTTTTGTCAAAGATCAGGGATAAAAATTAAATCAGCTAAAGATTACATATTTTAAAGCTGAGCATAAATGAAACATTCATTATAGTCATGGCTGAAATTTATATAAAAGAGACAAAATCTAATGCACTCTTCCTTTGATCCTATATTTTGTCATCAATAAAGATTTATCTATAGGAAATCCTGATCACGATTCTCATTGCATATTCTTCCTGTACTGATTTGATCTGGAAAATGTCTTCACTAAATAAAAAGTTACTAGAGAACCTAAAATTAAATTCAAAATTATAATATACAAATGAATCATCTGCATGCATAGATATTGCTCAGTTTAATTTGAACAGAAACAATTAAAAAAACCCCAAAAGCCTGATCTCTATGTTATAATGAAGACTTACCAAAGAAAGTTATTACTATCCAGATAAAGCTGCTATGCAAGGATTTGAAATCAAAACACATGAGGACTGTACTGGAAACACAAATGGAAAACCACAACCAGCCTGATGCAGTGCCAAGCAAAGCAATAAATCAGACTTAGGCCAAACCACACTCCAGAGAGTTTTAATTTATATCATAAACAGAAAAAGTTTAACAGGTTTTGGCCTATGCCAAGTGCTTTGATCTATCAAGAAGGCTACAAACATAGCTATAAAAGCACTTATATTGTTTCATAAAATATGAAACATTATATTAAATGACTATACATAAAAGCCACTCCAGGATTTGTTTTTTAATAAACTAAAACAATATATTCAAGTTGAAGTTCTCCTAGAAGTTCTAGACAAAAAGAATTTCCAACAATTGTTTTTACGAATATAATCAAAGCTGCAGAAAAATACTGTCCTTTCACAGACAGTAGTTACAATGGAAAACATGAGCCCATGTTACTTTATCTTTCAAAATATTTTGCAGCCTATTTTCAATGAAGAAAAATACATTGAATTTCATATTCAATAACCAAATGATTCTGTTTTAATAGCAAGATTATTCAAAAAAAGTTAAACAAACAAACTTGGAGAAAAAATCTACTAAAAGCATTTCTCTGGGGTTTTTATGGTCTTAAGGTTTTTTTCTTCATAAATTTTATATTTCTAAAAACATAATACCAACTGCGGTATCTAAAAGGAAATCATTAGCACATATACAGATGTTTTAGAGGAAATTCCTCTTTAAGTATTCTCTTTGATGTGATTGTGCTCCCAAATAATCACTGCAGTCTGGAGCCAGAAGATTCCAAAGCAGACTGGTGAGTGTGTTAAGAACAAACTCTGCTGAGTCGCAGAGTTTAAACCCACTCAACATTGCTCTGCTACAAAGTAGGAAACAGAATGAAATACACAATTAACCTTTAGTGGTTACCTCCAACAATACCAACAACAGAGCCTTTTAAAATCAAATCAATACTGTAGTCATACAGCAATATAAACAAACTTTTAATATTATGACTCTGACTAGTGTTCCTAAAGTCAATTTTAGTGGTTTCCACTACACAACTTGTTTGGTTTTCACACTGAATTTTGTTTATAGGAACACGTCATCATCTATTGGAAATAATAGTTTCTCACTCACAAACATTTTATTACAAACCACAGAGGAATGCTATCTTTCCTAAGGCAAAGAAGAAAACAACCATACATGAACAGCACATGTTTCTCAAGTTAAAAATCCTGCATGAGATTTTAGTCCTCACTACAGTCAAAGTTCTATGCTTAATTTCAAGATGGCATCTCAAACTAAAATTTCTTTAAATTACAGAAGTAATTTACACCAGCCCTACCACCCCAGTGGGATTTTCTTTTACTAGTTGCTGACAAACAAAAAACTTAGAGTTGTTGTTTCACCAGGACTTTGCACAGAGATAGAACCTTGGTCATAAAAATATATACCAAAAATTAATCTTAGAGTGGCAGTCTTTTTGATAGCTTTCTAGATTTCTTTCTATACAACTAACCATAGGAAACCATAACTAAGAGATACTTGGGCAGTTCAGTGCATTAGTATCTTAAATATAAACAGAGAAGATGTGTCCAGAAAGTTAGTGAAGGCAGAATCTCAGAGTGACAAATAATCACCTGGGGAGGGCATTAACTCATTTATGACTTGTCAATAATGACAAATTCTCATTTGTAACACTATTTTGCAATAGGATAATGAGAATAAATTATCAATAAGGAGAATGTAAACACAGAAACATAAGGAATTCGTTAATATTCAACTTGTGTACAAATTGGTTGTCATCCTTTTCTATAAAAACAGCTGTAGGATGCTGAAGTGTACTCTTGTAGAACCCAAGTATTCTAAACTTACTATGTAGACAAAGAATAAGTAACTAGCAATAAGAAAAAATGTTTGTAAAGTTCAAAAACACATCTGTATAACTGTGTCACTAATGATGAGAATGAAACTTGGATTTACAAAACAAATATCCTATGCTTGCACGCTTTTTATTCTCAAGAGCTTGTAAAGAAAATCACAGACCTGACTTTTCTTCAGAAAGAATGGGATTACATGGAATCTGAGTAGCTGAATATAAGATCTACATAACCTACTCAACCAGACAGGAAGAAGCATGCAGAAATTAGGATAACCAGGTAAACAATGACATTTGGAGCCTTTAGCCATGAGAGTTCCTGGAGTAACAATTACGAAACACAGACATACTGGTCACAAGCTACTGGAATGCAGCTGAGATACTTGTTCAGATCTAGGCACTACTGTATTTCAGCTGCTCACATCCTTGCAGAACTGAAGTAGAAACTATGTTTTTCTGACAAAATATTCATATATTTAAAGAAACCACACATGCAAAATATCAACAAGCATATATGTAAATAACAGGGAAAAATAAGCAAAATACTATTAGGCAAGAGAAAATTGGGCAAAAGAATATCTTAGAGCATGAGTTTCTCCTGATTTTCCTTCAGGATGATGTTACCCATATAAGTACGGATCAGTAAAGCAGTCTAAAAGCCTCCCTTGAAATCTGTCAGAAACTAGTCCCCAGACCTAAATATATTTCACTGCCTTGAGCATGAATAAAATGAGTACAATATGCTACCTAGCCATTTCTCAGTTGGACTCAAGAACAAAATTGTGTGTTCACAAGACAATAAAGATTAAAGAAATTCAGATCAACAGTTAGGTTTCAGGAGAAAACAGATTATATAATTTAAATATCTTTCATCTAATTTCTCATTCAGTGTTCTTATTACACAACACACTATAAATGGCAGCAAGCTATATAGCTTTCCACACTAAAAAGTGAATACTGGCACAAGACAGCATTTAGGGAAGAGAATGTTTTCTTAGAATAATAATGCTTTAACTTACAAAATGCATCTAACCACAGCATACAGACTCATTGGGTGGTATGTCCCTTCCTGTTCACGTATTACAGGTTAAGACTAGGCTAGAATAGTGTGATTTGGAATGTAAAGATTAATTTAGCAAAGGCTCTAAAACTCCCAAACAATTCTCCACACTCTACTGCTCAAAAACAGGTAAAAGAGAATATTTTAAAAAATATCAGAGGAATTTCTACAGAAGAAAAGAAAATGAGACAGTATAACACTAACCAAGATACACATATATTGCATTTTACAGGACATTGTGAAAGGTTCATAGATGGAGAATCAAAGTATTCAAAATAAAGCAAGGGTTAGGTATGAATGAGGAAACCATTTCAATTATGAACAGAGTATCATTTAACATTTTCATATAACTGAAGAATAATGTGGCAGCTTTCTTCTTCAGTCTTGACAAATCTCTTTTGCCCTGACCACATGCCAGTGATTTACACTTCAGAAGTCATAATGTCACCAAAATGAACCTGTCTCTTTTTTCAATGGAAAATCCAATTTACCTAGACAGAAATTACTGAATGTCCCAACACAATTCCTATTAGTAGTGATATATAAACAGTAGAGCTTTAAGTTACACCTATATTATTTTTAGTATTGGAGGGCTTGTGTTTAGAAGATTATATGCTCTAATGGTTCTTCAGCTTCAGAATCTGATTAATGACTTGTCAAATCATTGTGAAAATTGAAGCACATAGATTTTACTGTGAGAAATTATCTTAACCAAGATTGTTATCTCTCCAGTAAAGACGAAGTCTGGAATTTAGTATGGAGATTACAGTTACTATCACAGTATGATGGGTACTGGAAAATTCAGAAGCTGTTACAAGTGCTGTAGTGAGCGATTTGAGGTTCCTCTTAAAGGACAAGCAGACTGAAGACATTCTGCATTGTTTCAGCTGTTTTTCAAGGTGTTACAAATACAGAAAACACACCTGATGCCAGCACATCCACTATTTGTTCTGACAAAGGAACTTGCTCCAGATCATTTTCAACAAAAGATCACTGGAAAAACTGAAAGCAGTGTGTCTCATTCTTTTTATCTTTAGAGAAACAGCAATAACAACAGAAGATGTAGTGCTATCAATTCTCAAGTCTGGGTGTACTTGAAAATAGATTCAGCTTCCTTGAATGGACATTTCTGAAAGGCATAAACTACAAAAGTTATCCTAATTAAGTAAAATTTTTATTTTTCTCAAAAATGCTTTAGCAAGTTTTTAAAATCCATTGAAAATCAAAAATGTTACTTGAGGCATAAACCTTGAAAAGGATCCGATGTAGCAGTGAAGAAGAGAAATTATTATTTAAGTCTCTCTGGATGCCAGGTGAGAGCCTAATGTCTGCAGGGACAATTTTAATAAACAATAACAATAGGATTCTCATGGGGAAAAAAACCTAAAGAAACAAAAATTAGACTTTAGGTATGAAAATTAACGTTGCAACAATCTCTGAAAATGTGACAACAGAATTCTACTAAGCAAATGCTGAAAGGAACTCTAGTAAACTGGCTCTATTTCTGATAGTCCAAAGGTACCAACCACGAAAAGAAACACTCCAAAGACACACAGATAGTAGAAAAAACAGGTCAGATTGGCTATGGAAAAGTTGTTTTGACCAAAATAACCACAAAGCATTAAACAAGCATAGAATATTTTCACTGTAAAACAAACCATTAATGATGTGCAACTTAAATTTACAAACATGTTCCTTATCTTTGTGATGGGCTCTGGTAAATATTATTACTTGGATTACACTAAAAGAAACAAACATCATGTATATTAATCAGATCAGTAAGAATTTTCATACTAACTACCAACTTTCAGACCAACTACCAACCTCTTGAAATCTCACTATACCACATCATCTACAGCAAGTTTCAAGGCTGCTAACAACAGAAAAAACCAAACCAAAATAGAAATATTCATGAGATCTAGAAAGATAAAGTTCCCAAACCTATAATGGACTTGTTCAGCATAACATCTGACATGTTCTTTAAAAAAAAAACAACAACAACAACAACAAAAAAACCCAAACAAACAACCAAAAAATTTTCTGTTAGCCATGGGAACAGATACATAAGTAGAGAATTTTTTTTTCTACCATAGGTACCACCATAAGTCTGATAACAGAATAAGCATATATTTAACTATATATATACACCTGAACTATTCCCTCTTCAGAACTGATAAACAGAGATAAAAAAAAATCTAGTAGAGAAAATTTGTAAATATGAAGTTCATAGCCTCAACTATGACAATTCTTGGTCATAAAGACCAGCTGGCAAGGACCAACATTCTCAGTTACTTAGTTGGTTGTTCTCATTTAAAAAAGCAAAATGACAAAGAATCACTGAAAGTTTTGGCTTGGAAAGGAATTTAAAGATCATCTAGTTCAAAACTCCCTGTCATGGACAAGGACACCTTCCACAATGCCCCATCCAACCAGGCCTTGAACACTTCCATGAATGGAGCATCCATCACTTCTATAAGCAACCTGTGCCAGTGGCTCACCACCCCCACAGAAAAAAATTTGTTTTGCATATTGAGCCTAAACCTGTTCTCTCACAGTTTGAAAACGTTGCCCCTTGTCCTGTCACTACATGCTCTTGTACAAAGTCCCTCTGCAGCTTTCTTGCAGTCCCATTTAGGCACTGAAAGGGCACAATAGGGTCACCCTGAGCCTTCTCTTCTCCAAGCTAAACAACCCCAACTCCCTCAGCGTTTCCTCACAGGAGAAGTACTCCTGCCCTCTGATCATCTTTGTGGCCCTTCTCTGGACTTTATTCAACAAATTTATGTCCTTCTTGTGCTGGGGACCCCAGCCAGGAAGGAGAGGATTTTTCAAATTGGCTACTGGAAAAAATCCTTGTACTGTCCTGACAGCTGAGCCACGCCATAAATTGTTCAGGGGTGGCTGGCAATGGAACAGAACGCTCTGTCGCAGGAAAGACCACAAGTTCCAGTAGCAGAGTCACACAGTTCAGTGCCCAAGGACACACTTGGCCATGCTCAAATTTGCAGACACAGCCCAAGATATAAACTTTCTCTCCCATCCCCCCCTTTCTTTTTTATAACTGGAAAGGGGATTATCTCAGCAGTTCATTATGATGTTGAGATTCTCAGTGTCATCTTGGTGTTTACATCACCTTCTTTGGAGGTCCACATATTCAGGTTGTGCCTTTATGCAAAGACATATACAGTCTCAGCTTATAGTTCAGTGGTCTTGATTATTTTAACTCTTTTCTTGGGAACGTTCATTAGGGATCACTACTATTATTCCAAAAGAAAAATGGCAACTCCTTACATTTCAGAATCCCCGATATAATAAGTATTTTTGTTTTCTTTAGGTATTTTAATAAATTATCCACAAGATCTCCATAATGGATTCCTTCCCTACCCCCACGCTGCCATTGCATCTTAGTTCTTGGGGTCATAGGTTTCCTTTCCCAGTTTTGGAATGCCATCTGG
Source organism: Ploceus nigricollis (assembly GCA_013399945.1). NCBI lineage: Eukaryota > Metazoa > Chordata > Aves > Passeriformes > Ploceidae > Ploceus > Ploceus nigricollis. The sequence goes on along the minus strand of VXBC01008778.1, from coordinate 710,282 downwards.
TGTGAAAATTAAGACTTCTGAAAGCCATGCTATAAGAAAAAATAAAATAATCCTATTTAATAATGAATTTGAAGGCATGAAAAAGCTTTCCTTTCTTTCCAAAATGGCTTTTAAGCTGTCACAATTATGTTTATTACTTTTCACTCCTTTCTTAGGATTGCAATATTTCTTCTCCCTATTGGTATTTGTTTCTTCTGTTAAAGTCTAAAGGCTGAACACATCCTTTGGATATAATAAAGAAATAGGCATTTTTTGTTGATATGAAAAAAATAGTGATCATCTGCTGTATCTGGAAAAATACTAGTGGATGCAATAAATATTTTAAGAAACTTGTGGAGCAGAAGAAAACTAAAACTTACAGTAAAAAATCAAATACTTTTGTTAAGCATCAAAATAATGGAAATCAAGACTAAAATTTCTTCCTAAATAAAAAAATGTAGATACCTCATCCCCTCACAGCATGCAATTATAATTTTTCTGATTCATACAACCATGTCTACTAGAGTATTTCTATATAAAACACTGGGTTTTGCTCTCACACATTAACATGCTGCCCCTACCACTAAACACATTTTCTTACACCACTTCAAGTTGTGAATTCTGACTAATTAGTCCTGCTTTTCAGAAGCAGGATCTTGGTTTAGAAGAGAAACCACCATGCTATGTGCTGTAAAAGCATGAAAGATGGTCTGCTTCTTCTATAGAACAGTAATAGCCAAAAGTAAAATATTTGCAGATAAGAAAAAGTAAAAGCATTAAAGGTTTTTGCACACAGATACCACAGAGAATTGCACATAGGCAGGAAGAACAAGATCCAAACAAACCTACAAACTGACACTTGGATGAAGGACTAGAAATATAAGTAATAGCAGCTACTTTGAGATGAAGTAGTAGCGCTAGCATTAAAATAGGTGCATTTTTAGGCCTATTTCTTCAACGTATACACACTAAAAAAAAAGAAAAAAGGGAAAAAAACCATACAGCCACATCTGTTACGAACATGACTCAGAGTTCACTCAGCTTTTACATCCAGGACAACAGGGTCATCCTAATTCACCAGCACAGCCTGATATGGCAATAAACAAGTACCAACTTTGCAAATATCTAAGAACTCATTTGAGCTGACAGGAAATAAAAGAGAAAAAAATTCAAGGCATATAGTCAAGCATTTGTCTACATTGACTAGACAGAGTATACAGGTTTTATTAAAACTGACAAGCTTTTGAATTTCCCTGTATTCTCTTTTGGTTTATGTTTAAAAATTTCCTTCCAACAATTTGTGATGCCCCTACCTTCACAGACATTGACAAACATGAATCTTAGGCAGACATCTGCTTCTGTAATTTTTAAACTATTAAAAACAACAGATTTACATTTATGAATTTAAAAAAAAACTATTTCAATAGTTCCTATTTTTGGCTTAATCAATGCTCTTTGTGGTTCAGTTGGACTATATTGACAAAGGGAAATATTTGGAGCAGAGTAATAAAAACAGTTTTCCCTCCTTATATGGCAGCTGTTAGACTGCTTTTAGAGTACTGAGTCCAGGTTTGGGTCCTCCAGTACAATAAAAATGTTGATAAACGAAAGGCAGTCCATTGGGGTATCACCAAGGTAGTTAAGGCTGTGAAGTACCTGCCCTTAAGAGCGGAAGTTAAGGCAACTTGGCTTCTTTCATCAAGATTGGAGAACAGGCAGCTTCAGAAGGACCCCAAATCAGGTCCTTAATAGCTATAAAGTTATAAAGAAGATTAACTTAGGCTCTTTCCAGTGATTTATGGTGGGAGGACATGATTGAAACAAGAGGTTCTACTTAGACTTAAGAAGAAACCTTTTCCTCAGGAGGACTCTCTTGCACTAGAAAATGTTGCAGAAAAGCTGCACGGTAAGACAAACCCAACAGCAATATAGTCTGCCTGCACAGCTGACCCTGCCTGAAGAAAGAATTTGGACTAGAGATCTTCTGATACCCCTCCCAAACTGAATTACTGTATAAATTGGGTTCAGAGTTTTCTTAACTTATTGTGTTTTTGTTCTTGCACGGATTTAGTTTTTGTGCCATCATCCCCACTTTTTCTAAAGGAAATTCAGTGTACTGCAGCAGTCTTTCTTGCCATATTCTGATAAAACCTCTCCCTCCTCTACAGGGCAAAGGTTTTTCTAGTAGCATCTATACAAACATGATTTGTGAAAGTGAAACTGATTATTACTAGGAACTCAGGCTATAAATCTTCCTTTTTTTAGCTGTGCAAATATAATGTTGAAAGTAGTCCAGGAATAATTTTTAATGTTTTGACATCTCCTGGTTTTTAGATTATTGCTGTGAAGAAGGATTTATATATCAATACAAAGGCATTTAATCAGATGACAAAGATAAAACTCAGTGTAGACAAGTGCAAGGTGAATCCCTGAATCTAAGTTACTTTCAAGGCAACAGATTATAAACAAATTGTAACTTTTTTGATAACAAACCTGGTTGTCCGTGTCAATTAAGTATTTTTTTAATGTTGAAATACAGTATAAAGAAACATTGGCATAGCAGGTATTAGCCATTATAGAATATTCTAAGCTGTATGTTATTGCCCAAATGCAAAGTTTTATTTTGGCAAATTTGTCATACATACACAATACTACAAAAAGTAAAACACTTTAATACTTAGAAGAGTCCAGAAACAAGTTTCAACAAGCTACAGCTACAATAACATAATAAAAAGCTATAAAACCATTAGGACTATAAGCCAAACAAGTTTTCTAATTAGCATTATAATTAGTATTAGAATTAGTAAATAAATCATATGGCTTTAAAAAAAAAGAAAAAAATCAGAAAAAACTATATGCAAACAGTAAAATAACAATAATTGTCTTGCTGAGAAAAGGTATTTTAAAAGGTTATTATATTAGCTATACCAGATACTATAAAAAGAGTATTTACCCTTAGGCACAAAAGAAATCTTTAATTTTACAGGTTTTATGATGTAATATAGGAGTATTTCTGTACTTTCTTTCACTATTTAGATTTAAAAATTAAATTTTTTAAGGGAAGTTTATTTTCAAATTATATTTTCTAGATTGCCTAAAGCAGTTTTTGTAGAATAATTACCAGGAAAGATGAGATCATAAAAAGAAATACAATACTTATTAAAATGATTCTAGGAAAGACTGCAAGATTACTCAGTAAAAACTTTGAAGGAATTTTGTCAGATTTGAATGGAATCTGCACTGTAGTGGTAACAAGGTAAGAATCATACAAGACATACTATAGACACGAACCATTTCTGACTACAGACTTTCATAGTACATAGAGGTAACACAGATTAGAAGACAAAGCTGCTCCACAATGTAGATATATGAAGAATATGTCATACAGTTCTGAATACATATGTTCTAAATTATTTTCTACATGTTCTAAATTATTTCCTAAAATTTGAAGATTCAATGATTTAATGGTAATTACTATCTCCTTTCTAAACAGTTTTCAAAAATGTACTTTCCAAAAGAATAAGAAGAAAAGCCCTTGCATGGAAGAATTAATGAATTAAAGAGGGAATAGCTAAACCATCCATTCTCAAAACAGAGAGACATCATGTATTGTGTTATATGCATATGTAGTCAAAAATCTGGAAAATGGGAGCAGACATCAGTGCTGAAGATTCAGTCAGTTTGATGATGGTTGTTAAGCAATGAAGACATATGTCATAGTGAAGAACCACAGAAGGGTCTCATAATGAATGATTGTGTAAAAGAATAGCAAATGTCATTCCATGTACACAAATGTGATGTACAAAGGAGAGAAAGCAATTCTAATTTCACACAGAAAAATAATGGACTCAGAACTGTCCATTATTTCACCCATTCAAGTACAAAATTCTGGACTATGATATAAGAAAAAGTTGACTCAGTTTTAACAGCCAAAGAGAAAATCAAATGTTAAGAATTTCTAACCAGAATTTAAACTAGAAAAGGATGCGAGATGACATATGACAACACAAATGTGTGTTTGTATGTGGCGACTGCATTCAACTGTGGTCCCTCCCTTTGCCTCCAGATGAAGCATTACAATTGGAAAAGGTTCAGAAGACACAGTTGAAGCTACAGGCTGGCTTCTGATACAAGGACTAATGTAAGCTTACACTTCTCAAAATCTGGAAATTACTTGTGCTAAATGTCAAATATCTGCAAAATCATGAAGGCAGAGGAAACACACTGATTCATCCTCTCTTTAATATATGAAGTTTCATGGAGAAAGGTTGAAAAATGCATTAAAGGGGATGGTAGCTCTTTTGCAAGTGCTTATTACTAAGTAGTAGAGCTTCGGTCACCTTTGTATACATTTCACTTTATCACGAATGGACTTGTAATGGGCATATTTCTGAAGGGAAAAATCTTCAAAAACTCATACTGATGCTGAGGACTTTAATCAGAGATTTCAGCAGAATGTAATCTGCTAATGTATTCACCTTTACTGCCACATATGCAATAAATAGAGATATTCAAGTTCAACACATGGTATGGTCCTTCCTGAATACTGAGGTTTCTTCCTTAGGGAAAGCGGAAATCATTATCCAGCCTGAGTAAGCCATTATTGAAATACAATTTTTATTTTACACATTGTCAGACCTCGTGTTAAAAACATAACTCAACACATGAAGTGTAATTTAAGGGATAATTATTCTGAACATCAGATTTCATTAATCAGAACAAGGTCATTGCAAAATTGATCAGGACAGACATTATGTCTTCTAAGTCATTACACAAGAAGATAGAATTGAGGAATCAAGATACATCTCTGTAACAGATGACAAAGAATATGAAGTATGAATGCAGAGAGCCTGAGTGCTATTTCACTTACACACGTCAGACAGATTCTCTCCTTTCATTTGGCTAGCAAGAACTTTTTAAGCTACCCTGAGTTTGAAGGAAGTTCTACCTATGTCAGTGTATTTTGAAATATAAATAAGTTTAATATAACAAGAAAACAAAATAGGATACAACTTTCAGTGAAACAACGAGAATTTTAAAAAGTTGATGTTATGTTAGCAGACAGGCAAACTACACTTGCACAAATATGACTACACAAAACATAATATGCTGTAACTGCTTGAAGTTAACTAAAAGCAAATGTGTAAAAAGGTTTTAAAATGTATTAAATATCCAGCTTAATGACTACAAAGTTAAACATGTGAATGTAAAACCAAGGGTCTAGAAAAGAGTTACAGTAAATATATGGTCATATAAAATCCATAAAGGACAGTTATTTATACATAAGAATTAGTTTTTCAATATTTATATCAAGTACACTGCCTTTGAAAGAAAATCTGAATGTTATAACAAAAAAAGTCTGCACAAAGTTGTATAAATGCACTGCTTTTAATAACACTTAAAATATTCTATTCTATTTACAGCTACTAATTTACCAAAGTACCGAAAAATAAAGAAAAGAAAATTAAATCAATTGAAGTACACTCAAAAACAACATTTCCATTTTAAAAGTAACAAAATTTCACAAAATTTTGCATGGAAATACCCATTCCTAGTGGAATTCCTAGTTAAAACAAATCTTTGAGCTAATATACAATACTTCATTAAAAGTTAGTAGATTATTTTCTGTATCTAATAGTTTATGAACCCTTTGTTATCAGATTCTGTCATCTATACAAAATACACCCATCCAGTGTTACATAATGATAAAAACATTCATCTGGTTTATATTAACAATTGTTTACCTTTGTCATCAGGCAGTTTATTTTAGATTTATTTGCTGAAAACAATAAACCTTATGTTGCCAACTACTTCAAAAGCATTTTCCTGTAGTTAACTTTCTTATCTACAGATTAATTTTTGCCATCTCACACACTCCCCCCTATGTTTCTTAGTTCATTCTTTATGGTCCTGATGCATTGATTAATTTAGCTACAATAAAGAACCTATAAACTCCATAATCTAAACATGTTCACTTCTGTTAAAAGTCTGACAAAACAAGCACTTGGATGTGATTTTCATAAAATAAATACAATTCTATATAATTGTTTTAATTTTTTGTTATGCAGCACTGAATTGTATGATCCAATGATATGAAGTAAGTAAAAAAAAAAATTTAATTATTCTGTTACTTCAGTAATGGTTATTGTAAAAATCTCAGTTCACTAATATTTGGGTGAAAAATATTATAAATCTGTTTACATTACCAATTTTGTAGCGATCAGAAATAGAAATGAAGCTAACTAACTTCAAAAATGGCAATAATTTAAAATACCATAATTAAAAGTAATTCAATAAGGTTTTATTTAATTAAATAACAATAAACTACCAGGAGGATTTATCAATACAAAATCTTTATAATTTCTATATATTACAGCATTTCACAAACTATGGAACTGCTCTTGATCAACTGACATCTTAATTTTCCATTTAATGCCTGCTTGAACTATAGTCACAGTGAGACTTCCCAGTGGAGTAAAATCTTAATGTCCACCTAGCAAGTATGATTTCTGTGTTCTGGATCTTTAGCAAGTGATTTAATAAATAGCATTTTTGCTGTCTCTTATTTCTGTCGGTCCTGAAGTAACAGCAAGCTAAGAAACCATTCTAGCCTGGTCATCCTGAAGAGACCTGCTCAACAAATATCAACAAATTAAGCCTTATTGAAAGCCTTAGCAAAGAAATATTGTTCAGAGTATAATTAGTTTAAAAATAAGTACCTTTTATAATTAATTGATTACTTGTGTATGAGCATAAATTTGGCAAGGAATTTTTTTTTTGAATGACTGAGTCTTTAAAGTCGTTCTTGGCTTTCAGGAATGACAGGTAGAAAACCAACTTCAAAAAACAGAGACTCTATTGAAACCTGATGAAGTAATTTCACAATGCCACCTGTCAGGATAGAGCTCCCATAGTACTTCAAATATTTTGAAGTGGGATGAACAAAGGCATTAAAAAGGAAGAAGAGCTCTTTCAGTTAAACTACAATGATTGTCAGTTAAACACATATGATTAACATCCCACACTGCATTATACCACATAGACTGTTAGAAAAGTTCTTAAGATACTAAGATATTATCTAAAAGTAGTATTCTAAAGACAGAATGTTTCTACTAAGACATTTCCATGTGTACCTTCCTCTAATTTCAAGAAAAGTGCTAACTGGTATCAACTAGGAACAAGTTCACAGAGCAGACACATTTTATTTAACTCATATTAAAAACATCTGTCCCCTAATG
>VXBC01008778.1:681269-699874 GCA_013399945.1 Ploceus nigricollis | reverse complement strand
CTTTGTTTTGGGTTTTTTTGGTTTTGATTTTTTTTTCACAAGGGCACTGAATTTTCCCCCTTCTAATGTGCTGCCTATATTATTGTCAGAAATATTCATTAGAGTGGAAGCAGCTGAGACTTATTTTTAATTGTTGAATCCCATGTTAGCCAGTGAAATGTAGCATTACAAAATAGCAGGCCTTACTAAAAAGGAAAAATAATTTTATTAACAAACCCATAAGCCTTCATATAATGCAATATGGTAAAATATATAGCACTAAACTATCACTCTATCAGATGTGCACTAACACTCATGAAAGCCTATTTAATCTGCTAAATGTATTTTAATGTGGTTACTGATATGAACAAAAGTGGCATAAAAAAATGAAGAAATTAGACTGTAAACTGTGAAAAACAGAATAGGATGACGTAATATTAGAAGTAATTTCTCACAAGAATCCTGTGCTGAATTAGAGCAACTTTCCAGCGATATGGCATTTCCTTCCTGTGCCACTCCATACTCCCTGAAAATATATAAAACGGAATGGGTTTTACAGTACATGGAGTCACGTTCATGTCAGTTACTCTCTAGGCTTTATGATTCCTTAAGGACATACCACAAAAAAAAAAAATCTTACTCCACAAATGAATCTAGTTTTTGTACTGCAGACAAACCTGATGCTGGTAAGATATGGTCAACGAATGCACTGGAACAACTGTCTGCAGCTCACCCTGCACTGAAACATTTTTCAAAAACACCATACTTTTAAGAATCACACTAAAACCAGATTTTTTTTTTTCTTTTAAGATTCAATGAGACTCAAAATGCTCCAAAACTTGATTTTAGAGCAACCAAACTTACAAGTCCATGTAACAAAATTTTGTCCTGGTTTAAAACAGTTGGATGCCATTGACTTCAGAAACCTATTTTTCTAGTGAAACACTACAAAAGCACTAGAACTGCATTCCATAGACAGTGTTTCAGGAAGCAACCTGCAAACAACTCCAAAGTAAGGAATACGTTCTCCTTACTCTTACCTAAAGAGCAAAAAACTGCAAATGTATCCACAGAACACCTAAGAATAGTTGGCAGAAATTTGAAAAATATATCTAAGGTCCAAATTCAACATTTTAGTATTTTTGTGTACCAATTTGGACTACAGAGACTTTAAGTATCAGTACCTTTACAGGATGGGAATTACAGCTGCCTGACGCACTCTCCTTCCCAGCAGTATCAGCCAAAGCTCACATTTCCAGTCTGTGATATCTGGTAAAAAATTGAATGGAATGCCATGTCACTGCTCTGCAGATTTCTGAAACTGAAGTATCTGCTTTTTTTGCCTATGTTATGACTATAAGACGTCATATGCTGGCTTTTCTTTAACAAGCATATCTGATTTGAGCTACTTCCCTCATTTCTAAAAGAGCTAAGGTTTTTACGAGTCTATGGAGTAATATGCTTTGCAGCTCATTTTGAAAACTAGTGAATACCAGAAAAACCCTAATGCTGTGTTCAGTTGTTAGAAAAAAAAAGAAAAGCCACCTTTGTTTTTAGTATTTTTGCTAGAGATAAATGAACACTTCTTTAATGTCCAATGCATTCTTGATTTAGGTAAACGCCGCCAAAGGCATTTGGTTTTTTTCATCTTAATAATTGTTCATCCACTAAAACAAAGTGATATAGAAGATTTTTACCAAAGGAAATTAAGAGAAATTAAAACAGAGCTGCCATGGGAGGACTTCAAGTTAAAATTCAATTTCACAATGGAAGATGATCCTTCAATAGCAGAAGTCCTACAGTATATCCTTGACAAATCTAGGAAATAGAAATTAGAACAACTTTTAGATTTGTACCTGTGATCTTGATTCTTATGTAACAACTAAACACTACATATATCCTAAAGAATATACATACTATAAAGCTCATAGAGCTTTAACTATGTGCTTTGGAACCCTTCATTTGGTTCAAGTGCTGTTGATTTGAGTGTAGTTTTGTAATATATAGGCACAAAAAAATAAAGTGGTTGTTCAAAATAATTGCAATACAATTTTGCAGAAAAGCAAAATACAGAAATTTTATTGTTTCAAAGTTAAGTTTTTTGGTTCATGAAGAAAAGCACTGTATACTTATTGATTACTACATGAGCATTCAAATCTTTAAGGTGAAAAATTAAGAGCTATAGTGTTACAATAGGAATATTCTTTTCAGTACTAGTTCCAACTAGACTGAGAAATGAAAGCACAGACTGCATTTTAGAGTCTAAACAAATCCAAATAGTCTTCATGAAAATAATCTGAGGATTAAAAAGCAGCAAATAATATTTTTCAAAAGTGGATCACAAATATTTTACACATATATTTGTGCATATATTTTGATTCTGTAAATCTTCTTTTCAAATATNAGCCCAAGAAACAGTTTACACAACATGGTTCAAAGCTCACTTCTAACAGTTCCTTGAGGTTAAAAAACGTAAAAAAAAAAAAAAAAATTAAAAGCAAGACAAACTGAGCTAGTCATGAGACAAGGAAAATATTCAGAAAAATCATAATTTGTATATCAAGAAAACAGATAAAATTCTGTGACTGTACTTATTTTTTAGCAAAGCATGTAGGTAAAATGAAAGCATAGAGATTGCTGTATTTAAAGGACTGGATCAAATTCTAAGGCTAGAAATTTCTTCCAGGAGCAGCTTTTGGACAAGAAAGGTTGACAAGAAGACCTTCTCAAAAGTAGAAAATAACATGCACATTTTCATTTTAGGTATGATGATACATACATGGTAATTTAGGTTAGGTATGAGTGGATATATAATATATGTATTTAAGGTATATAGTAACAGCTCGGTATTATGACCAGTGCCTTCTCTATATTCCGTTAAAAAAAAATTGCTAAGATCACAAGATCTATAATTTTCCCCACCCTTTACCTTAGTTCTTCTGCAAACACACTGAAAATATGTAATAGTCTAGATTAATGCCAAATTGCTCATATCTAGACTTCTTCCCTAGAAAATTCAGAATATATTCTAAAATGCAGATGAAGTTGATGAAGATGGATGTCTGTGGCACACTATCCAGTGTCAAGTATTTCACTAAATGCATGAAATTGATGTGCTATGTCAGAAATGGTTACTCATTATAGAAATAATACAAGTACTTCTAAGAAAACAAAAATATTTTAACTGGTTTCAGATCCAATTTAATAGACTAGTTTGGATTAATTTATTGACAAGACAGTCAGGAAAGATAGCTGTAAGTATCTGGGGTTGCACCATTTTTCTCACATATTCTCTTCAACATTGATGTGGATATAAATTTAAGATGAAAGTATCAAGGAATGCAAATCTTTCAGTGCATGCAAAATATGCATTTTAACATATAAGCACCACTGTACTATAGTTACTCCATTTAGCAAAGAGGAATTAAAATATTTGGGTACTCATTTATTTATTCCAAATACAGATAATGTGATCTAGCAGACAAGAAAAATATCTCTGTAGAGAAATCTGTTGCTCCAATGAACAAGCTAGAATGCCATAAAAATAATACATTTATATATTCTATGGTAATAATACAATTATTTTCAACTTCTTCCCTGAAATTTCTCTGTTCTACACATAGCTACAAAAAGAAATTTCTTCTACATGTTGTAAGGTTATAAATCCATTCCATCATTTTAAGAGAGATTGATAGTCTTATTTTTTATTAGAATGAATTTTATGCATTAAAAATTTAAAGTAATCTACTTCTTTTATCTTATAAAGGATACATAGAAAAAAGATAAATATAATCAAAATGATTATATTACCTAGTAATTTTGGTATATTTTCATATTTCCAACTGTTACACAAAGGAGTGAGTGTGTTTTTTTGATTATACACACTGTATTTATAATATACTTTCACAGTATGAAATAATACTTTATAATATATCACAGCACACATCAAATGTAAAAACATTTAAAAGAGGTGATTTGATTAAATTTTTATATACCACGCATGGTTTTGCAGAAATGAACATATCTGTATTTTTTTAACTGGCATCAGACACTTTGAAATAGATGACTGCTCACCTCTTTGGAAATATTTATCTAAAACTGAGAGAAAATTCTGAGGAGTAGAAGAGATTTGCAGTCTATAGTTCTTTTATTATTTCACTACTTTAATTTTCATTTTAAGAAAGACTTCAGGGTTGTTTGTACTCTAGTATATGGTATTTCAGTGTAAGGGGGAGCAACAGGTTTTTAAACATTAAAAAAAAGATTTTGAACAAAAAAAACCAACAGCAATCCATCCTAGATGATAGGCCACCTTCACAGGTGCACACTTAAAGAAGTCCTGCCTCTAGGAAGGGTCAATATCTGTACTGAGGATTTAAACAATGTGGGCTGCTTTGTTTAATTCTAAAATTCACTCTAAGAATCTGGTTCACCTACAAAAATCAGGTAGGGGTCGTGAACATGCACTGTTCACTCCTTAAGAACATACATTGAACATGAAGAACAGAAGGAAGAATCAGATCAAGAATTAGAAGAAAGTAGCATGATGCTGTGTGTAACTGTTATTTTGTTAGAACTGTGTTAAATGATCATTCTCAAAATCCTAATCCTAGGTTAAGTAACCTATCAAAACACAACTGACAGTCTGTACTTTGGTAGTCCTGAAGTCATATTTTATTTGAATTCCTTAACACCAACATTACATTAATGACTTCACATCCAAAGCATTGTTCTTGAGAGTGAGATTGATTAACTGAAATTAAGTAAATAATAGAATGTGAATATTCACGGTCATGCGTTCAAGTGCGTTCACCTGATTTTTTAAAAGGAAGTACAGTTCAAGAAGTACAAGAAATAAGTGTATTTCAAGCATTTTCTGACCATGCTCATTTTTTTCGTATGTTTGGTTTGCACTTCAGCAATAAAGAACAGTTGTGCATTATTTCCTGTTTCTCAACTAATAAAACTGAAACAGAAGACAACAATTTATAGAAGACAAGGTCCACATACATTACAAATTATTTAGTCTGACAGCTCTTACACATGTGAATAGAAAAAAGAGAGAAAAATTATTGTAAAGTTATTTGCAGCACTTAAGTTCTCCACAACCAAAATGTAACTGAATAGAAAATGCTTCACTTTGTGAATAGCCAATGAAAATTCCAATGATGCAAGTGTAAAAACATTCAAAATCTTGCACAGAAATTCCTATTTTTATATATATAAACACACACATATGCGTGCAATTTCATATGCTTTTGGAAAGGCAGTACAGTAAACCTTTTAAACTAAATTGTCTTAGACAATTAACTTTCATTACAAAATTAAATCATCTGTATTGTACAAAAAACTAAAACTAAATTAGACAATTTAGTTATTTTCAGTCAAAAGCAGAAACTTGTACAGTAGAAGGGAGTCTTCAAACACCTGCTGTGTTTTGAAAGCAAAAAGTTACATGAAATACAACAAAACAACTAACTTATTCTTCTAGAATCCAAGATGCATTACCAGCATGCTTATTTGCAATCCACCTTTGAAAAAAACCCTATGACTTGGCAATAAGTTATTTAAAAGGCAGTTTTACTTTACCACCCCATATAAAAAGGGATCCTAGTTAAGACACGGCACAATACAGAACTAGATTTATAGTAGTATTGTAGAAATGTGTTTTTAAAGATATATTCATAGCATTCCTTTTACTATTACACTGCATGGCAGTTTTCTGTATTGAGTTGGAAATACTAGTGATTATATATTTTTACATTTTTTATCACTAGACTGTATATTGAAAATCTGGGAGAAAGGAAACACTAACACGCTTATTCTCCTCCACAAAAATACATTCTAAACGCTGGCAAATGACACATTCAGTTGGAGCCTGAAACTAAAACAAAAGTTGCTTTTTTGTTCTACTACAACATGCTAGTCATATAACTGTTGCTTTTCACAATAAGAAAGGATTATATTTCAGTTTAAAAAACTATTCCAATAACAAAATCAAGAACCAATGTGGATCCGTAATGTAGCTATCACATGCGTACACAAGAGACAACTTTGCAATATTTAATACCTCTATTCATTGTTAGACCACAAAGCTTTCATCTCCTGCTTTGGCACAGAACAAGACTACACTCAGTAATATATTTCAGAAAGAGAAAGTAGATGCAAGTATGCACAATGCAGAACAAAGTCAAAGAATAAACCAAAGTCTAACTGAAGCAGGTGCAACTATAAAGTAAATAGCGAAGCTGCCCACTATAAAGCAGCGTTGCTGCCTAGCCCCAAATCCAGTCTGAGATACAAATTGTCAGGGTGGTAAGAGTAAGAATTTTAAAACCTCATAAGGAAATCCTTGTGTAAGTCAGGGCTCTATGACACAGTCCTCATCTGCTGCACCAACAATACAGAAACTGTCCGTCAAATGCATGTAAAATACTTGTACCCTATTAAATTCACAACCAAGATTAAAAGATATCTATAAAAATTTAACAAATCAGAGCTAGAACTCCACCCTAAACTTAGCATATCACTACACAGGACAACAGGGTTTAGGAAGCGAATAATCTCTAAGAAGCACAAACATGCTTATATTATACATGGCTGTATAATATAAGCATTCAGAAACCATTTGTTGGTTTTGTTGTTCCAGGGTTTTTCTGGTTGCCATTTTCTTTGGTTTGATTTGGTTTCTAGTGATAGTTAGTGGCTATTTATATACTATTAAATAGATAAGAAATTGTCTGCAATTGACATTACACTAACACTGGAAGCCCTCCTCCTTGTTGGATGTTGTGGAGAGCCTCTTATTTAGTTAGTTTTTGATTGGAGGGTGCCATTTAAGTGAGATGATAAGCAGAAGACTTTGACTTTCTTGTCTGAAGTTTCAAAGACATCCAACTCAGATATCTGAAAATTATGTAACTTCAAGTGTGGCAACTTACATTCAATTTAGTTTACTGGTAGAGAATTTCAATGAATTTTAAAAAATTGACTTGATCAAAAGCGGAATATATGGGCTTTTCATAAAGTTGATAAGCATTTAGACAACTTCAACTATCTCGAGTTCAACAGTAGTATAAATGAAAAATTTCTACGCAGGAGATGATGCTTGAAATATGATAGAAACATGGTGAGCTAAAATACACTTTTATTACACTTCAAAAATCTAATTTGTAAGAAAGCATAGTAAGACAGGAAAGAATGCAAAATAGATTTATTACTAATGCTTGTAAATTTCTTAAAGAGTAAGCAGCCAAAAAATTAGTTCATCTAGAAAGATTTTATAAACATTATATTTTCATTTTTATGGCAGTATTTTTGTTTTGATATATTAGCAATTCATTTTGATTTTTTGGCAATAGTAATTAAAAACATTATTGTAAAAAACACTGTTTTCTCATCAAATAGGAAGATACCATACTGCTCAATGTATGTTACCCCACTCGAACTGACTGCTGGATTTTTTTTTTCAACATCTTGCAATAAGCAAAATTCATATTAAAAAAAATATTCCTAAACATTTCAAATTTAACCCACTGCACAAGAAAAAGTCAAAGATGGTAACTTACTGCAATCCACATGAAGATACTAGAACTAAAAGCTAGTCTAAAATAAACAGTATGCTGCTCTTTTATCAAAATTTAAACTGTGGCGGTTTCAGCTTCTAATGCCTTTATTTTACTTACCATAGGTTACCTTTGATTTCGCTTTTTTTTCTTTATTTTATAACTATTCTGCACATACAACACAATAAAGCTGAAGGCTTTGAGAGTTCTTGATCCTTTATTATTTTTATTAGTCACAAATACCAAGCCAAATTCTGTTCACTAAAACTAAGTTCTATATTCTATTACATTATAAATTTGGATCATCAGTCTTTCATTAGTAGCTAAAACTGATCATGTTGGAGTTCAAGCTTAAGTAGTTCAGACTTCAAACACTGTGAAGATTTAATTATCACATATTATTAAATGTTATCTAAAATTCTTTCTTGCAACTGAAAACTACTTATATCTTAATTGGTTTATGTGGCATTTAAATAACTTTCCAATTATAACAATTTGGTACCTATGTACAATATCCAACTGCTTGTTATTGATTTGGACAGCCATGGCAAAGCTCAAGTATCAAACCACCAATTGGTTATTTGAAACTGAATGCTCACACAACCCAGAAGATGTCATTCCTGTCTAGATTCAAGGGCATTGTAAATGTAGAATGGGAAAATTTAGAATACCTTTAACCATTAACAATACTTGTCAAGAACAACATGGAGTTCTTTACATCTCTAGGCTACAAAGTGTGAGTAATTGCAAAGAATGAATCAGAGATGGGCTGCTAAGTGTATCAGCCAATGATTATATGTAAGATAATTATCTTTTTACAGAGGTTATTAAAGAAAACTGGAGTTGATCATTAAATACTGTATTACAACCCTCTGAAGGACAACCTTGTCAATATTATTTAATTCAGGAAATAAAAACAAAGCATTTTGAATGAGCCTTTTTATTTGTAAGCAGCAAGAATTGCTGATTTTGAATGAAAAAAAAATTTAGTATCTCAGAAAAAAATATACCTGCAAAATAGATTTTGTTTTGCAACACTGAACAAATTTTAAGGAAAGAACAAAACTAAATTTTAATTACACAGGATTTTGAAGACACAGATACTGTATTAATTGACATACTCCCAATGTATAAAAGTTCTTATAAAAGTCCCCACAGAAGTGCTTCAAAACAACCTTTTTCAAGTGCTAGAGAGATATCATCGAAAGCGGCCTCTTGTTTAACATAACTTTTGCTTTTGCACAGCTTGAAATCATGCCAAACCTTCTCTTCCTGTGATATGTAAAATAAGCAACATATAAACACTTTGAAACAGGAACACATACTGCAGATGAGCTTTTATCACACCTACTGATAGTTCAATAGGAAAAAATATTCATATGAAATCATATTGGAAATATTTCTTATTTAGACTATTCTAAAGACACGCAGAAGTTAATCGTACTGTGAAAGTTTGTCTAATAATTATTACTATGTGGCTATCCAGTGCACCACACACCCAGCATTTCACACTGTGAAATATAAACACTGTCGTTCTTCCAAAACAAGGAAATAGACACATTTCATTCTCTTGAGATAATCAAGCTTCACTGGAGAAAAGACATCCTCTGCTCTATACAAAGAGTCACCACTTTTAACAAGTTAAACGTAAACTTTGTGCAAGTGACGCATGCAAGGACACCCTAGTTAAAGGACAAGAACATTTGCATGTGGGAAGACTTAAAAACAAATATAACATTCTCAAGGCTCCTGCTTGCACCTCTAAAGTCACATCACACACCAGTATACAGCATTTCACACACTTAAACCCATCACACTTGTTACTGCAATTTACTAAATCTAGGTACCCATAGATTCTTTTCACCAGGAAATGCAGACGCCTATCATTTAACAAATGCAAGTAACTACAGGCATGTATCCTGACGACACAGCTCTCTAGCCTGACTCTACACCATATAAAGAGCCAAATTGAAGGCCATTGGCCTGGTATCCAACCCTTTTGGATTTGGTTTTAAGCTGCATATCTCTCTAGTAGTACCTTTCTCCCCACAAGTGTCAAGCTTTTCACCAAGTGTGGCAGACAAAATAAAACCTCCGAAAAAAATTCCCACACATAATTCACTCTACACATCACAGACTCAAAACTAAAATAAACCAGACTTGACTTGTGTAGACATATTTGGATTAAAGAAGTGCAGGAAAGCTTAGTTTTGTTTGCTTGTTTGGGGATTTTTCCTTCCAGGAGTTAAGCAAAAGGCCCACAATAACTTAACAGAGAAGAGCTGTAAGTCCTGAAAGCAGTTAAGATGGTAACAAACAAAAAGCAAACGGCAAAAGCCACAATATTTTGGTTTTTAAAAACCTAAGATAGTTCATTTTAAAACAAATAATCCTATATTACTTCTCTAGTTACTCCTGAAACAGAAGGATATTTAGATTATTTTATTATAGCCTCAAGTGATAATTTCAATCTTGTTTTTGTACAGGATTAAATGACTGCGGCAAGATCCAAGACAACAGTAACAACTACTGGGTAAATAAGTAAAAGTATTCTAGATAGTACAAGAGAATTTACAGGGAATGGATCAAGCATAAGTTTCATGGTTTATACCAGAGAAACCTAGATAAAATTTTTAAATTAAGAGACAGAAATCCTATCTATTTATTTACCGAACTACCCCTTCCATCTTATATTACTGTGATTAAAACAAGCTTGTTCTAACTCACATCTTCATTTCTGTAAATATCAGAGCCAGACAGTGAAGTAATTTAGCTCAAAATATGTGATGATTTAAACACCTAAATCAAGTATTTTCCCTGAAAGGCCAAAGGTGGAAAGGTAAAATGGAGTGATATATCTAGACAAAAATGCTAACATTCAATTTATCAAGTAATTTTCCAAAACTGAGAAATAATGCATTCATTATTAAGGCCTTTAGTATTAAAAAACATTTTAACATGGCTTTACTGCACTAGCTAATCACAAAGCTTCCAAACTGAGACCATTAACATATTGCTGTCAAATCAAAATTAATTCTCAGAAATTATCACTGGCCAAGTCAAAGTGAAGTGTACCTTCAACATACCAAAGATTTAATAGACAAAAGCACAATGAGTCAGCCAAAGAAGGCAGGACCTGTTACAACCTCTGCCACCACTCCAGAATCTGCACAGAAAATAGAAATTGCTTCAGAAGGACAGACAGACAAGGGGCAGTGTGTGGGGAGGGAACAGAAAAGAGGGGCTACTCTACAAAATCATCAGTACTATATCTTCCTCTTCCTGCAGAGGTATTAGAAATTATCTTGAACAGGTCTTCTATAGCTGTCCCGATCTATGAAATAGCAGTTCTACTGTCAGAGTGACCTCGGCTATAGGAAGATTTCATCGCTGCCTTTATGCTTTGATTTTCTACATTTTCCTTCGGCCATCTAACAAAACAGTAGCATCTAATCAACAATAGGATAATAATATAATATTAATATTGCTAGAACAACTTTTGTATTTAATTCTCTGCCTCTAAAGGAAACAAATTATTTTCCTGTTTTAAGCCGTGTAATAGTTTTTGAAAGTCTCCAGTGGGATTCAATAGCAAGTTTCTTCAAATAGCTTTGCACCTATAGTCCATTCAATTTATAAATAAGCATACAGCACCTTCCCCAGAGGATTAAAACTTTTAACCTAAATTTTGAAGTCAGCTGATACTGTGCAGACAGTAAGAGGGCTTTTAGACCATTTAATTGCTAGACTGGATTGGATACAATTTATTCTGCAGAATACTGTTCAGACTATAGTTTTGATATATAATTTAACTAAAAATTTATTTTTAATATTATGACTTGCCCTGCATCATCTTGGTTTTGTAAATTAATTTTCAGAATGGAAACTGTGATGCAATAATTATGTCCTCATTGCCAAGTAAAATTATCAATTATCTTGAAAGTATGAACCAATAACTTCATAGGTTTTGTAATTACTGAAGAGTTCTTTTAGAGGCATATCTACAGAGTATTACAAGCCATCTATTGGGGATGAAAATTACACATGAACAAAAGCACTAACCTGTGCTTTTGTATGTACTAAATATGCATATTTTAACCAAAAACATAAAGCAAATGTGTAAGAAAACTTCATCTGATAATTTATCAGATCCTCCTATGTATGTTTATCATTTAAAAATGGGAAAAGAGGTAAAACAAAGATTTTACCTTTATATTGGAGTCTGTCATTGCTAACTGTGTCATTGTATGCTAATGTTTATAATGTTAAAAAAATTATTAACTATTTGAGGAAAAAACATGAATATAAGTTCATAAAATGAGCCACTACAACAGCAAAGATTTATGTATCGAATGAAAGATCTGGACATATCTGATTGATATAATAAATCTAACTGTAAATCCAAACTGTGTGCATCCTTGTGTATATGAAAGAGAATGCAAGACAGAGCACATGCATCTGTATCTAAAAGGGAGACTATGAAAGGCTGCTTACTGAAAAGAGTTGGATGAGTGTAAAGGAAAGGTATATTGTCAATAATTATTGAAAGTGCAAAATTCTAAACACAGCATGCTACCGCTTGACACTACACAAATATACATTATAGTCCTCTGTGAAATCTAACTAAAAATCCCAGCAAATGCACGATGATTTTTTCTCACTGATTTCATATAAGCATTTTTCCATGCTGCTTATATAGGAAATTTTTAATTAACATGGCACCTAAATAGATTAATCTAATGACACTGCACATGGTGCAAGATCAAACTTAGAAACAAAGACAAAAAATAGGTCCAAGATACCATTCAAGTGACTTTTCATATAAAGTGGATATCTTCTGACTTGCAACATATTTCTTGAAGTCATCTATAAAATACCATTAATATCCTCTATGCTATTTTGCTCCATAAAATCAGGATGTCAATCCACTGTCTCCTTTCACTAGGTCAAGATTCTGACTGCTGGATGTGGGGAGAGTATGGGGGGAGAGGCTAGTGCTCTTAGTTGTATTTATTCCCACATACAAGTCACATTATCTGAAAAAAAAAATCCCAACAAATTATGTAGGGCTTTTTTATTAAGTATTTTTTTAATCTTATTAGCAATAACATGACCATAATTGCCTGGTAAAATCCACATTTGCTTTATGTTTTTCGTTAAAATATCATATTTAGTATGTACAAAACCATCAACATTAAAGCTGTCATTGCTTTATTAACACTGCAGTCCATTCTCAATGCAAGATAATAATGCTGTGTCACAAATGTAAGAATCTGGCTCATACTGAAAGCACATGTAAGGTTTTCATTAGTCAAACAAGAATGGGTTATAAATGCAGTTGTGCAAAATCAGTTATCCTAATGAAACCAAAAATATCAGATAAAAAGTGAGAAAAATTCAATTCCATGAACCTTACAAACAAGGTAAGCTATAGCATATGTTAAAAATATATAAATAAGGTATTTAAAATGGTACATATCTGTGATAAGTATTTAAGTAAAATTAATATCAAATGCATAAAATATAAAATAACTTAAATATTTATTTACAATTTCAGGCTATTGTTTTTACAGAAAAATACACTAATTTTGGTATGTGAAGAGTTTTTTTGAAAGGGAAATATATTAGCTAACTGATTCTTTAATCTTGAGTCTTTACATTTTCTGCTCATATTCAAATATTAAAAATATATGCAACTGATGCAAGTAAAATAGCAAATCAAAACTCTCAGTACCTGAAGTGTTATGGAGTTTACCTCCTTAAAAGTGTCTTAAAAATTATTCTCTAATCTTGGGATTTGATTAATAGTTTACAGAAAATAACTAAAAATATGGCAGTGTGATCAGGCAGGGTTGCCAGTTTTTTCATGGTCCCAGAAAATGCAGAAGTTGGCAGGATTACCTCAGCTCCACTGTGCTCCTGAAAAATATAAAATACTAGTGTCCACTGGATCATTGGGTCCTTAGCACTCTAGCACTACTTATGAAAAAGATTTTGCTGATGACCATTATGGTGCTTTAAAATATGGAGTAAGACAAATTTGTTGGTAGGCGTGACCTTTCAGTTTTTATGTTTTTTTCCCCAAATACATATTAATTATAGGTAAAAGGTGTTTTCCATGATGACAAACAAATTAGGATCTCACCTCTGCGCATTATAACTTATACAGAAATATTAAGAAAAAAATTAATTGAATTTAAATTTTAAAAAATATGTGGAGACTGAATAGAGCTATTTTATTTCATTTTTATCTAATGAAATTACACTTCAATTGTTAATCTTACATAAATACTAGCAACACCTAACTGGAACTAAGGTTGGGAGCCTGCAACAGGCTCATAAAACCTCCCCCATCACAATGCAGTCAATAGTGTAAGTCCTTTGACAGTGGCAAATACAAGCTTAATAAAAAAGCAAAGTACTGGCACCTCAGTACTACTATCTCTATATGTTAAGAAACCAGGACTTCAAAACATCCATGGAAAACTGTCAGTGGAATTTGGAGATGAGACCACTAGAAGTCCTGCTGGACGTGCTGTCTTACACCTGGAATCTTAGCTGGAACTTATCAGTGTTATACCAAAGATTTCATCAGTAAAATTTGGCTTAGAAAGGAGGCTCTGTAATAAAAATATAAAATCAAATAAAAATACAAGTGAATAATTCTAAACAGCAAAGTCAGAATATTTATCATTCTGGCCTGCTCAGCTACTGTCATCAAAGCAACAAAAGTGCTTCTGTACGCAGAAGTAAAAAGATTCAATAAACTTGTTATGCAATAGCAGTTTGCTCAGGAAGTCCATCAATATTTCACCTACTCAAAACTGGCCAAATTCTCTTGTGTCATAAAATGAATTTACTTAAGCTTGGACAGATTTTTTAAACTAGTATTTAAAATCTGTAAAATTCATAAAAATAGATACATATTTTGCTATGTAACACAGTAATTGCTATATTAACAAATATATTAACAGCTCCTATTAAAAGCAAAAAAGTACAGGAAAAAAGTTAAAGGAATACTGCACTGCTCAATAAAACATATATATAATGTTATATCAAGTACAAGTACAAATTTAAAACATTTTAAAAAATTTAAAAGGCCCTCAGTGTTGTCCCTGAACAATAGTGAAAAGCAGGTATATATAGAGAAATGTGCTAATCCAACATGTTCCGAGTCCGACAACAGAGATACTAAAATGTCACAAATTTTCCAACGTGCCAAGTGAGTTCCAGAACAGGCATACTATTTTTTCACTTCCTTTTCCAATTCCTGTCAAGGTAAAGCCAGCAGGTAGGTAACAAAAATGTAAATTAGAGGCTGCAAAACTAATTCACAATACACTATGCAACTTTTTGTTTATCAACTAAAACCTGGTGCATTAGCAGAAAAGAGGTTACACTGCATGGAAGAGCTTCTAAAATTTGTGGAAGTCTTTTAACTTTGAAAGGAAAAAGAGCACAACTCCTAAGTCCTCAACATAACAGAAGAAATTACTAATCAGAAAAGCAAAAGATTTAAGAATGAGATTATTATCCATTTTAATTCTACTTGGTATGTAAAGCAATGGAGTTTGATTTTTCAACTTCCACAGGCATCAAACAGCATGAAATCTTCACCCCTTACTATACTAATAACTAACATGTCAAAAGAATAACTGTTCTACTCTATCAGGGCAGTGTAATAGCTTCAGTGGTGCTAAAGTAGGTACAAAACTCTAAGAATGCTCTTCTGCAATAACTTCTCAGGAAAAAAAAATGCAACCAACATTTCAACTGAGCTAATAGTGAGTTTTAATTGAAAGACAGAGGACTTTACAACATGGAGATTAATTATTACATTTCCAAATGTACTCAGCCCACAGCCTTTACTTTAAACAACTGACAGATAACTAGCTAAAACCTGACTGAATTACCCTCCCAGACTATTTTCAGCAACTGTTAAAGAGCTCCAGGTTGCTCCTCATTCTTGGACCCAACTATCAAGGTCCTGTACAACTGGGTCTAGGTGGCTCCTCTGGAACAGGGTGGGATCAGACAAGATGACCTTCAAAGGTCCCTTCCAACCTCAATTACCCTGTGAAGTAAAAACTTAATGTCTAGGTTTTTAAATTTTTCATTTCCTTTTTAATTTAGCTTGGGGAGTAGGTAAAGAAAATATTATAGAATATTCACTTAGAAGTACATAGAATTTAAATTTACTAAAATAAAGGAGGGTAAGCAACAAATTGGTGAAGTAAACATGAAAAATGTTACCTAAATAAAACAAACTAAAAATTACCATTCCTAGATACCAGTTCAGCGAAAATGTTATCTTTACAATTTCAGTGTAAGTTTTAATTTTTTAAAAATTAAAAAATGTGACATTAACATCTCTCATAAACCTTTTCACCCAGTATAAGAAAATGAAAAAGGTATCTCAAAATGGTCAAGAAATAAAAAATTTCAAAAAAAAAGGTTGTGCAATTCATTTCTATAGCAATCCAAACCTAAGAAAAATTCTCCCAAGACTTTGCCAAAGAAATAGAAGCATTCTTCGTGATGTGGTATAGCTTCATCCTATAGCAGCCAAAACAATTTTTAATTCCAGATATTACAGAAAATGTTCTGTTTTCATATTCTTTCCTCTGCTACTCAAACTTTTGGTTTTATACAGAAATCTTCATTTGCTTGGAAACTACATGGTATGATATATCACATTGTTTAAGATACACAGCAGCATTTCTATTTTTATATGCAAATGAGCTAGTTCACCAAATGTCTGATCACTCACCCATCAAGCGTGTTCTGTTAAGAAAGGCAAGAAACTCAAAGACTTCTTTAGAAAGTCATGACATACTGAAACACTGAAATTCTACTAGACTATTTTTAGAAGAGTATTTATCTCCCATCTATGTTTTTTGAGAAAGCAGAACAGTGATGAAAACTTATCAGTACAATTTTTACATGGCACCATTACTTGCAACATATTCTGTAACTGTTATATCTGAGATCCAAAGATACTATGACTGCAAATGTACAGTCAGTCACACGCAGGAGAAATTGTACTGAAGACTAGACTAAAAGAATAGAAAGATTTTAGTACTACAAAAAGACTACATAGAAACAGAGCAGAACATTTCTTACTGGTTATTATCACAACACTGAAATATTTTCAGCTATCCATTTTTGACCCCTTTCATATGAAAAAATATTTACATACATTAAACATATGATATGTCTGTTTCTGTCCATATCTGTTATTTGGTAGATACAGTAGTACACCTTGTTTGCAAATCTGACAGATGGGGAGGAGTGAGGTACAGAATGCATCCAATTATTACTTCAACTCTGGAATTGTTCGAGGCTCTTTTTTAAAATGCATTTCCATTTCAGGAACTAAGCAATGAAATAACACTTCGTAACTCATTGAATACCTGTAACAGCTTTGCAGGGTTTTGAAATTATTCACTTGCTGAAAAATTGTTTGCACTACACAAGTACAAGACACACAAGTACATAGCAGAATGGTAAAAGGGATATAGAACACTTTACTGTCCCATATGATAAAACAAACTGACTTTCTACTAAACAGGCACAAAACTATTTCTTTCATAGGGCACACACCAGCACAGTAAGAAAAGATGTGTGGGAAAGAGGATGCTTGAGGAAGTTTTTCAGTGTCCATAGAGAACACTTAATATCTACCAGATAAAGTTTCTCAAGACCCCAGTTCTTTTCCATGACTTTTAAATATATGTAGCTTTCATGTAGTTTCAAAACTAGTCATGAAAACAAAGCACTCACCAAGCCTACCTTTGCCAAAGAGTTAAACTAAATGCATGATCATGAAGCATCTGGAACCAAAACACAACTGGTTCAGATAGTCTCAGATACAATCTCAAGCTACAAGAAAAAGTAATGGGAAAAGGCTGCTTGTAAAAATAATACTGAATCCAGAAGTACATCTTTGGCTGTAGGACTAGAAATAGTCAATACGCCACTTATTTCACCTGGGAAATTGCTCTGCTGACTTAGTTCACTAAAACCAAAATGACAGCCCAAAATGCAAAAACCAAACCCATATTTTAAACTTGTTGTGACCAAATATTTACATCTATGATCTAATAATGTGGGTTTAGTTGCTTCTAGGCTCAGTAGCAGGCAGTGGTAAACAAGACAAGAACCTTTCTGCTGTCATCCTCTGAGATTCTGCAAAATAACTTAAACTTGTATTTTAAAATATCTGCTGAGATTCAAGTTTTGTGAAAGAAAAAGAAAGGCCAGATTAAACAGAAAGTAAATAGCTTTAACTTAAGGATCTCATCTTGAGAATTTAAGGATCTCATCTTGAGACTCTGCACAGACTTTAAGACTTGTGCTCTGAATCCACCTTGTGCAAAATGACTATCAGATTATACTGATTCTGTTGAAGCCTCCAATTAGCAAAATAAATTGTATACTTTAAAAGTTGACCCCCCAAAATACCAACAAGCCAACCAAACCTTTTTTTGGTTACTATGTAGAAAAGAATTTCAGTTTTTAGGAGGCAAATGACCTAACAGAGGTCACATTAGAGGCAAATGACCTTGCAATAGAGTTGGAGTCAGATGCCCAAATTGGACTCTCACAAATCAGATTTAAAATTAAGAAGGCCTTGCAATAGTGAGGACAAATCATAAAAGATCATCATAATTTGAACCAGGTAGTTCTCATGCTCAAGAAATATCTAAAGAACGTTAAGAGCTTCTACACTTAACTGTTTTTGATGCAACAAACATTTCTTGACTTTGTGTTATACTGACCTGCCATATATATATATAAAAAACAACTGAGGGTGGGAGATGACTTATCAATACAATCTTTATATGGCACCATTACTCACAACATATTTTATTATTGTTGTATTGAGGGTTAATAATCAAAGAAAAACATCACATATCTCCAAGACATTCCTTATATCTTTGAAATACTCTAGAAAATCTGTTCTCATCAACACACAAATGCAGAAATCTGGTGGGAAAAAACTGCCAAAAGGATAGCTTGTCTGTGACGGAAAACAATGAAAATGTTTTTTTGTCAAGC
>VXBC01008778.1:643305-673865 GCA_013399945.1 Ploceus nigricollis | reverse complement strand
AACCATTAAAACTTTGTTCTTTTTTTAATTTGCAATTAACCTAAATACATTTTAAATACTTCTTACCCCTATGGGAGGAAAAGTTCTCTTTGTAAAAGACGTTACAGCATAAACCATTCATTTAGGAACTTAGAAAGAACACAAATCACAATTTTTCCCTTTTAAGAACTTTCTGAAAACTTATATTAAAAAATAGCCATATTAAATGTTTGAAAATATCAAAGTTATTAAAAAGAAACATGTTGTGCCTTTTGGGAGTAGGGCATGAGGTGAGGTGGGAGAAGGTTGCTGCTTTCTTACACAAGGGTACATCACATTCCCCTCCAACACCTCCTTTTGCTCATTCTCAGAGCAGGATTTCCCTTTGTAAATTCTGATAATCCTTGACAAATGGTTTGAAGCAAACAGCTCAAGCGAAGATGCACACTACAGGTAGTAAACTAATGGTCTGACAAAATTACTGCTATTTTCCTGGCCATAAAGCTGGGTCAACCATCATGAAAACTGTGATGTAACTCAGAACTGAAACAGCAACATTTGGCCAAATGTTAGCATCTTTAGTATCTGCAACTGTACTACTTCATTAAAAACACATTTAAAATCTAAAAACATCATCTGTTTTCATAAAGAGATTCCAAGTACAATTAATCAACAATGGAATGCAATCATCATAACCAAACTGTGTCAACATTTCCGAGTCAAATCCATTCAAACTTGCAATGAATGCTTGTTAGGAAGTTCAAAAAGTCTTCTGAACAAACAATTCACAAAAAGCCACCAGTAAGGGTAACCAGTTGGGTATTTTATTGTAATGAATAAAGGGATCCAGGGGACTTGGCAAGAGTGAACTTGTCATCCACGAGCTTCTCTTCTGGGGTGGCAAATGACCAGATCTTACGAGACAGTTAAAGACTTGGGCTTATCTGATGCAGGGCTCTGCCATTTTTATATAGCTCTGGCAGTACACAGACCACCCACAATCTGGCCACCTAGAAAAGACATTTGACACACTAGAAAACATTGAATTACCTGCAAAGAAAAAGTTAAGAAGCGGTTGCTAGTAAAGCACAACTGATTGGAGCCAAAAGAATTTTAATTTTTGAATAGGAACAAACTAACGAACAGTGAAATTAAAAGAATATTTAATGTTTGAGGATTTTCCAGTATTATTTAGAGTGTCTTAAAAAGCACATACATGATCTGAAAGGCAGGTCAAGGGCACTGCATAGGCACAGGGCCAGGATACAGAAGGTGCTAAAAAGAGTAGACTAGTGGATCTGATGACCAGAGTAAGAGACCTCTGCAATTCAGTATACCAGAATAATCTTCACTGGATGGCTAAGTTTGAATTAGTACACATGGTAAAAGCTATCTACCAAAGCAAAGAATAAACCTCTGTGCAGACAGATAGGCAAAAATATTTAATATAAAACCAAATAAGAGTTGAAACCTACTCAAATCCCTACCTCTGTGTTTCCCTTTTGGATGCATCACAACAATCTATCGCAGACAAAACACTAAAAAGGACTTCTGCAGTTACAAACAAATACTGATTCTAACTGTTGAAATTCCACAAAGAACTAAGAAGAATGTTTCAATATGTACCAAAAAGTAATGTTTAGAGACGGTATATTTTTTTCACAAGGTATGAGTGCTTTTTCCAGTTATGTCCTCATTCCATACACGTATATATATGGATATATGTATGTATGTGTATACATATGTTTTTGGGATTTTTTTAAACAACGATTTGCTATATTGATGGTTTAGTATTTAGAGAATTTTTTAGTGTTTCATTTGGTAAACCACACAATTGTGATGAGAAAAATGTTTCTTGACTCATTAATTATAATAGTGCACCATCATCTAGCTGTCAGCCTAGGAAAATCAGAGAGATGTCTCAACACACTACACTGAAAGTGAAGAAAGAAACCAAGGCAGAGAAAGGATAACAAATTTCTTTGATTTTACTAGAAAAATCAACTGTCATTTAAAAAAATATTATTTCACAGAATTTCAGTATAACTCCAATAAATCCCTGTAAACAATACACTTGAGAAACTAATTTTAAATGCATACTGTTAGATGTTCAGAGCTGATTCTGCTGGAAATTACATTTAACTGAAAGTGGAAATAAGGTATTTCCTGAGCTACCCTCCTTAAATTTATTATCTTTTTACCTTTCAGTAGTAATGGTTATACAAGAAAAGATCTATGGAGTTCTATTTAAAAAAAAAAAGTTCTTAAACAGCTAAACCCCACTATTTAACAGATTGGGATTTAAATTACTGAGGATCAATTTTTTTTCAAATAACCACATTTAAATTCCTGAATAAAGTATGCTGGTCAAAAGAATCCTTTTTATTTTAAGGGCATAGTAAAATATGAATAGCATTATACAAGTCATGGGGCTAGAGGGAAGACCAAGAAACCCAAAGCTAAAAGCTTTTCATTTTTGTGGTTCCAAAAGACTGCTATTGAAAAATGAACATATCCAGTTAACCAAAAATACAGATATCGTAAAACCACAGGTATTTACAGAAAACACATTTTAAGCCACATATTAAATGCTATTTCCCTAGGAAACTGTAAATTATTGTTAGTGGTACATTTAAATTTTAAAAGAAAACCAAATGCACATGAACAAGTCTATCTCTGTGATCTCAGGAAGCCACAACTACCACAACCATTTTTCATCTGTTATTAAAGATAGCCTCCCTAGTATAAGAGATTTGTTTCACACACAAGCCAGATTTGTTTGTCACATTACCACAAACAATGTGGGAAAAAACTCAATGTGGCATTTTTCTGCACAAGAGAAAACAAACAAACTAAAAACCCCAACACTTCCAGGGAACCAAAAGCATACATTTGTTTTCAATTTAATTTGAAGCATCAGAATAAAAGCTCGTAAATTTAGAAGTAGTAGGGTTCTTTGGTTTGTGAAAAAAAAAAAAAAGCTACAAATTCTCCAAATTTGTAGAATCATCAAGTTTTCTACAAATCACTTGATCATTTGACTAAAAATTAACAATAATATTGATGGGTTTCATTTATAATTAAGACAGCCTAACACTCAATATGATTTATAAATAATAGTGCCACTGTCTTCACTTAGTTTTCAGTTTGCCAAAGCATTTGGATCTCTGCCTTCAGCTGGTTTGTTTTCTACTTCTTCCAAGTTTCAGCAAGTGGATCAGTGACTTCCAATAGAACTATGAAAAAGAAGGTATTTTCCTCATATTAAGTGTGTCTTAAATACTTCTTTAGAAAATCTGTACATACAAGTGTGAGAGCTATGCTTTTCACCAGCCCTCCCCCACCACACCTGCCTCCAAAATCAAAAGTAGTTAAATCAGAATTATCTGAAAAACTGAAATTAGTCAAGCACAGGAATCAAAAGAAAAATTGACACGAAGAAGCCACAGAATAGTGTGTCAGTACTGTGTTCCCACACACTATTCTGAATGACACTTTCTTGTACCTACTGAGTTGGTACCTCAGATCATGTTTTTAAAGATTTGCTGTATCTTCTCCTTCCATTCTTTTTCCTGATAACTGAACAGTTGTGATAGCTACCAAAACCCAAGAGACAATGCAACTCGTACAGGACTGATTTCAGAGTGGAAGAACTAGACAACATAATCTGACTCTGTGAAGAACCC
The DNA here is from genome assembly GCA_013399945.1 of Ploceus nigricollis. Classification (NCBI taxonomy): domain Eukaryota; kingdom Metazoa; phylum Chordata; class Aves; order Passeriformes; family Ploceidae; genus Ploceus; species Ploceus nigricollis. The sequence goes on along the minus strand of VXBC01008778.1, from coordinate 670,200 downwards.
TGGTAAGGGAACATGACTAACTTTGGTGCCTTGGGGGCCGTAAGGAAGAATTCAGAAATGAACACTAACTTTGAAAAACTAAATGCCTGAGAATGCTCTGGTACAATGCTAACAAATTCAGTTCAGGTTAACCTTTCACAGAGGATCACTTCGGGCACTATTTGTAAGTGTCCAGGTTTAAACAAAAGCAGTTTAACTGTCAAGCAACAAGTCAAGCAAACACAGTGTCAACCATTCATGAACAATATATGGAACTACAAAAGAAAAGCACATATCCTGAAAGAAGTAATTCTGTGCAAATTCAAACCGGATATCCAAATTTTATATAAAATTCAGCTACAGTTCTCCCATCATTTCTTCCTCCCCCCCAAAAAAAACCTAGGAACAGCACATCTTACACCTGCAGGATGCTGAAATAATTATTTATTTCCATTTTTGAGTACCTCCTGTGAAAATGAGAATCTGAAGAAAAATCATAGGCAATTGGCAGCATCCTATTCTGCTCAGGCTTTCTTAAATTATGAGTAACTAAAGAGCAGTGCAAAACAATGCTAACAAAACAAGACATTAACTCTACCCATTCAGTAAGTATGCATAATCATGAATGACTTACAAGTCATTAAGTAAATACTACCAAAAGCATCACAAACAGATAGTTTTCACCCTTTTTTCTTTACTGTTAATGGTGCCATTCCTCCATTATCAGAAACTACAAGCTGAAAAGTGACAATTAATATAAAATAAAAATTCTACAATATAAAACCAAAAATTACCTCCATTCAACTTATAGAAAAAGTCTCTGAAAAACAATAATTAATAAAGAATCAGATGAGAATTCAGTGAAAACACACATTTTTAGTTGGCAAGATTACACATCATTGAAAATAATCCTCATTAACACTACAAAGTTTCCATGCTTTGTTTCTTTTATTGCTAACTTTTGAATCTAGTCTGAGACACAGATACCTAAAACAGAACTGGCAACAAAAGGAATAGTATCTTGTACTTCAACTTTCTTCTGCTTGGAACAAAAGATTTCATTTTGTTTTGTAATGAAAAATGATAATGAAAACTAAGCATTTTTAAAATTATTGTCTCTGTTTCAAGAAGAAAGAAATCAAAAATTCAGAACTTATAAGTAATATTAGTATGATTTCAATCAGAAGGGAAGGAAGTTCTGCATGTAACAGACAATATACTTCATGTAATCTCATTTGGGTGAGTCTGGACCTACTCTTGAAAATGAAAAAATATATCAAGCATTTTGAAATACATAGGATAGGGCTCTTTTGATTTCTATTTGCATTTATTTGGGGATTTATTAATATTGTAGTTATTTTTGGTTTATTTTATTGGATTTTAAAGGAGTTACAGAACGTTTTATGGATTCCAAACTGGTCTTGAAGTTGTCCATTTATTTTAGGATACCACTACCAGATAAGTAACTGCAAGTACTCTCCTCTACCACATTTAATCAAGGTCAGTGTTGAAACACAAACATGCTGCATTCATATGCTTTGGAAAAAAAAAAAAAACAACAACTCAATGATATATTCTTCCCTTTCAGTCTGCTAGTAACACTGATTTGAAACCCTGTTAACAGTCTAACATTCAAGAAGAATAAAACAGGTATGAGGCAAATGCTTTTTCTTTCTTACTTAATCAACAGAAGACCTGAACCTGTACAGTTAATCATCTCTTTCATTATTACACCTGTCTTTTGGAAGATCTAAAACATCTTCAGCCATAATTGGACCACCATTAAATTTTATGCAGAACACTCATTATCTTGCACTTTTCCTGATGCCCAAATACACTTGATTGAAACGTTTGTATTGAAAATAAGAATGCAGGAAGCACCATATTGAATGAAACATACCATTCTGGAAAAAAAAAAAGTCATCATTACAGAAAGATGTTTCCTTAGTGCACCTTCCCAGTGTTCAGCTGCTCACATAGTAACCGTGTGTTTATCGCACTCTGCATACACTACTACCATTGTGACCTTCCGTGATCATGTTAATGGGGACTGTTGTGGAATATGGTTCCTTCCCTTCCACATCCAAATGTTTTACCAAATGGAAAGTGAAGAAAGGGGGGAAATAGGAAAAGTATGGGGACAAACTGAAGCCAAGAAAGCCTCCCACTGCCCTAAATTTACTTACTGCATATGAAAACATATTACACAATGATAACTCAATGGAAGTTGCAATAAATGCCTGATAAGGAGGACAAGTTTCTACATTCCTGCCTTTTTTTTCAAAATATCTAATTTTTAATCCCACACTGCAAGTAAATTGACTTGTCAGAAACAGGCGCCCCTAACAATTTCAATTCTGCTATTTGACCAAGGAAATTTATAAATACCTTCAAATCATCAACAGAAATAATAGACTTCTGGTGAGTTTGGTGAGTTTACATTAACACAAAGCTATCATAGGAATCAGAAGACTACAGATACTACAGCATTCTAGAACACGTTTATTAATATATGCCTGCAATGGGCTCCTTAAGTTTTTTTCCTAAGTAATTTAAGTGAGGAATCTTGGCAGCAGGTAACTTGGTTGAATTTGATTTTGATAATTAGCTGCTTAATTGCATTCAATTTTTTGTACAAATGTTCACAGCTTCTTCAGATTTACTTTGTAAGTACAAAATTAAAAGTCTCGGGGATTTCCTAAACCCATGAGATCTGAATGTTTGGAACTTGTTTGGGTTTAATCTGTGTCACTAGAATAATATGCTTTACAGGGAACAACAACAATCAGTATCCCCCTTAACACACACAGAAAAGATACAGATATCTACAGCAACCTAGACATGCCATATAGGATTATGCCTTATATAAAATACCTTTAAAAAAGAAATAGATTTAAACACATAAGATTTGATATATCAGAAAAAAAGTCAGATGATTTACCTATGATAACAAATTATCAAGTGCAAAATTTTCAAATAGTGCATCTCTACTTACTTAAAATCACACATAAAAAACACAAACCAAAAGGAAATCCAACCTACCTCCTGCATTTTACAACACATAGCTAGGATGGGGAAAATACATCAGCAATTCTTTTGAGCCTCATAAAATCAGGTTTCACTTATGTTTTACCACAGCTACCTAAGAATTTTATTAGTTTTAAGATGACTGCTGTTTTTAAGATAAACATTACATTTGATTAATCTCTAATAAAAATACTTTTAACAAACTCACTTTCCAAACATGCTATAAAAACTATCATCTTTTTTTTCTTTACTATGACTTACGGACACAGTATAGATCAAAATACTTTAGAATTTATATATATATGCATGAGGAATTTTTCCTATTTTCTCCCTTTTTTAAATTACAAAGCAGACAAAATAAAGGAAATTAGCTATTAGGATATAACTTATGAGTGAGATACCATTTTGCTTATTTCCACTAATTTCACAAGGGTGATGACCACAGTAAGCCTCAATGGATAATATCAAAGTTAGAAAAATGACTATGACAACTATTGTTCTACAGTTTGACCAGCTTTCTTTTCCACTTTGTATTTCCCTAAAACAAACTCTTCTTTTCCTTGGGTTTCATTTAGGTACACAAGATTCTGGTTTAGAGAACATGACTCTGCCAATAAACATATGTGATTACATCTTTTATAAAGCTATAAAAATAGATATTGGTTTTGTACATATTACTCCAATTTTTAAAATTTAAATTGAATTTAGCTCAATATAGTCCTTACAATTTGATGCTACTTCATTAAGAACACCTATCAGACATTTTTGTTCTAATTATTGTGAGACTTGGAACAAAAAAGTGCATAAACAGGAACGTTGTACAAATGGCTATCAGGAATGTTTGTTCATTCTCCCTTTTCTCAGTTACTTAAAAATAATAATAATCTCATTTCAAACAGCAGAGAGAGGTCGGTCCCAATCATCTTGAAGTATTATTCAAAATGTCCTTTTAAATTATTCTTTATCTTTGTTTGTAACTTTTACAGTATTTTAGTCTTCCAGTTTACACTTGCATGAAGTTATGTACATTAGAATATGGAATATTAAAAATATTAGATAAGTAATAGAAACTGATAAATGTTCTTGCCCTGCAATACAAGAATCCTTACAGCTAATAGTCTGGGGTTTAGTCACATCAAATTTACACCAGTAATGTTTGAAATAATTATTAAATTTTCAAACACCCTGAATGTGACAGATGGTCAAATTTAATTTACAACTGTTCATATATACACATGAAAGAAAACAGTAACTTCAACCACTGAACTCAAAGCTATCTTTTAAAACAATTATGGAGAATACCGATAATAACCAAATGCTGTACTGGTACTGAAGCATAAGTACCACAATATCATGATCAAACAGCATCTCCCCTAGTAGCATATCACATGAATATTAAGACAGCGCTTATGACAAGAAGATAATCTATCAGTGCCACTTCTAAGTAGGAATGAAGTCCTTTCATATTTGCATAGAAGTATTTTTTTTACTAACAAAGAACACACAGATTTGCTATACTTTTTTATACATCAGTTTTGCCTTAGTTTTTCAAAGGCCATTTTCCTATGTACACTGTAAAAAAGGCACCACTGTTCCTCATTTATTCCTGAGCCAGCAGAAGTAAAAACCAAAGGTAAAGTACAACTTTAGAATAAAATAATAAAATTATTCCACTGAATCTGCAAACTTCTCTTCTTTTTTTATCTATATAACCTTACAGATACCCCAAGAAACATATTTACAATGTATAATTCCTTGCTTACTTGAATATTCAGGGCCTAAGTTGACTGAAGTTCTTCACATTCTGACCTAAATGACATGAATTTTTTCCTCTATTTATGTAACCTTCTCCCTGCTCATAAGTAAAGAGTTCTTCATGACCAACTACACAAAATACATACTTAAATTAAGAAAGTTTTTTTCTGAAATAGATGCTTTAGAATTTCAAATTCAGAACTACTCTTCATTTGTAATCAAATCTAGTTTTCACAAGGTGGAAAGTTCTTAAGAACTTGCAGGAGACAAAGGAGAAGGGAAGAGGAAAACATAAAAATGTAGATACTTCTCTATCTGCTTCTGTAGATACTTAGAATAGAGATACTTCTCTATTACAAAAAGTACTGTAGCTCCTCGTAAGACACAATTGAAGATAAGATTACTTTTTAGAAATCAATCCAGTATAGCACTTGCATGAAAAATAAAGTTCACAGACCACTGAACAAGTACACACAAGCAGAAGAAAGAAAACTAGAGTACAAGATGCCCACCAAGTGAGGCGAAGCTCTCCACTTTGACTAGCAGCTTTATTCTAGGATGTAAAATGCTGGTGTTTGAATGATGAAGAAAAAACAAGTAAAACAAAGGATAAGTAGAGTGTGTTAAATTGGTAAGATTTCTGGAAAAACACCACAGTTACAATATTCAAAGGTAGTTCTCCCCCACATCAGTCATCAATGAAAAAGAATGGTTTCTTTTAAAATGGAGTAAAGAGCTTTAGTTCTCCATATTTTAAAGTACCATCTTTCAAAACTATCATTAAAAAAGCTTTTAAATTCAGGCAAGATTAAATGACAATCACAAAGCAACTGCACCCTTTTAGTATTTACTTATCCTGATTGCTAATTAAAAACTAAAAATTAACATAACTGTTAAAAACACATGTACTACACATATATAGACAGTAATTGGAAAGGTTTTATTAATTTTGTAGGTTGTTCAAAAAAACACAAAACCACTCCCCTAACTTCTGATTCCATCTGAGACATAAGTTTTCATGACAAAACTTATCAAACTCTTTCCGTAAACCTTAATTTAGAAAAATGCACTATAATGTTGCTATTTCACATTTATAAATTTTCATGCGATGTCATATAAGCACATAGATGTGGTGTGTACATAAAACATATCACATTCCCACATGAAGTTAATTCCAAAACTGTTTTTGTCTCCTAAACAATGATTGGAGTAAACAGACTACATAAAACCAGATTTTTGTTCTGCATTTCTACCTGGGACAGAATATGGGAATCTTATGGGTTCCTACATAATCAGTCAAGACACAATCATCGTCTTCAGGAAGCAGGCAGAGATCAGGTTGTCACAAAATCTAAAATATACGCAATCTCCCACTGCACATATTGTAAGGGAATCTTAAACTGTAAAATATTTTCAGCCGTAAAAATGGTATTAGCATCACTTACAACAAAACTTTGTAAGAACTTAGAACTGCCAAACTTTTTGTTATACACAAAAGTATCTATATTTAATGACCCCTCAGTTACAAATAAAGTAGAACTGTGCATGCAACATAATCTGAAAAGATTTTAATATAAATTTTATTACAAAATTCCTGTACTACCAAATCAGCAGTTGTTGTTTCTATTTCAATATGACTTTTGTTTCTCTTATTCAGCTATGCATAGAAATTTAGACTGCTATAAAGGACAGCTGTAGTTATCCAAAGTTTAAGCTGATCAAATAAAAGTTTAAGAAAAAAAAATTACTGACCTCTACAAAAAAAGTACTATTAACAAAAGCTACTTTAGAACAAAAATGTCCTTTATTTAGAAAAGTTAAATAATTCTTATATCTAAAATAGTAAGCCAGTCAAAAAGCTAAACCCTTCCCTAATCCTCAGCTTTAATGAAGAAATAGTCATCACAGGTCTAGAGCAATCAGAAACCTCCCTATACTCAATTTCTCCTTTCACAAAATATCCTGATGTTGATTTCCTGAGATTCCAACCTAGAAGTTGGTAACTTTTCACAAATCTTAAGCCAAGGAGTTTAAAGTTAAAGTAGCTGAGCATTGCTTGAATGAACTATTTGAAAGTGCTTTATCTTTGCAGTTCCATTTTCTTGTCCCTTTTCTAGAAACCATCATCATTCAGGCAAACTGTGCATTTCAGAGTGAACCACATCAAAAATACAACCATTGTGAACAACAAAGAAAAATCAAAGATATGGAAAAGACAAGAAAGTCATACCAGAACTCAAGAACAAAAAGGTAAGCTGTATCTAACATAACACCACACGGCATATACATGGGCACATATATCTCTCAAATGACCTAGTTTTTACATTTGCACAGGCACGCAACGCCCATCCAAAATAAAATATTCTGTCCCTTTATAACGATTACTATGGATACTGCTCAAAGCTTTATTTTGAAACTTGCTGAGACTGAGCTAGAGAAAGAGCTATTTCATCCCATGAAAGTATTATTAAATGGGACCAAATTTTTAGAGTCAAAAAGCCACTGCTTTGATTTATTGCCTGTCTTTGCAAAGGCACTGCAACAAATCGAAACACATCTCCCCTCACACTCAATGTTGCCAAGGCAGTGGCAACAGTAGTACCATAGGAGCAATCACCCACAGGCCATAGACTAGCTACAGTCAATGACAGTAAAAGACCTGAAGGAGGCAAAACTCTTAAACATGTGGTCTAGTAAGCACTCCTCAGTGATCTGCTCATACACAACTCTGGTAGCATTTAACTACAAGATTAAAAACCCATTTCCACAGCCTTTTCATCGACAACGGGGGTTAACAACAGGAAATTGAACATCTGAAGCCCTTCAACTATTTGAGTTTAAGTTTCACTGCTCCAGTTTAGGCTGGGGGTTGGGGGGGACTGGTGGAGACAATTGATCACCTTTTCCATAGACAAATATTTATTACAATTAGAAAACTACAAATTGAAACACAGAAGGGAAACCAGCTTTAAAATGGATGAGGAGCATACAGAACATGAATAAAAATACAACCACGATATCACGCAAATTAGTAGAAAGTATGGTTGTTTTAAAGGTAATGGTGAACAATCTAGAATGCCATGCTTACTTTCAACACAGTTTTCATTACCAATCAAACTGATGCTCACCTCACATATTATTAATTTATGAACCTGATCAGGTATTCATGAGACACGCCACCCAGAGTCACTTGACTTTTAAATCAGAACTTCTCAAAGCTGAAAAGTTATCTTAATACTATTTTTTTGTGAAAGGAACCACACATTTCATGAACAAAGGCTGAGTGAGCAGCAAATCCCAGTGCTAATGAAGCTCTGCAATTTTCAAAGTTCCTATCTGTCTTTAAAAGGTCTTTCATAGAGTGGGGTTATGAATGATAGCTACCTGCAATAAGCTGGAATTGGACTTAATGACCCAAAAGTATGACTGCAGAGTATCATGTTCTGTTAATAGTTCTATCAAAAAGGATAGCAATTCTAATAATTAAATAAATTTCATTTTCTTACGAAGGGAAAAGAAATGTCCCCTTTGCTTTGATATCAGTCTCACCTTCCCACTAGCTTGTTGGAATAGTCTCATACAAACAAGCACTAAGATTATAGGGCACATTTTCCTTTGTCACCCTTATCCTTTTTTATTTATATGTCTTCAGTGAGTAAAGAGGTTTCAGACCTTTTCCACTGTGTTTCTCTCATGGAGGAGCTTGGAACTGGCAGCATCACCTCAGTTTTGGGGCATGTGGAAGGCATCAAAAGGGTAACAATTATGAGGTTTTATGGATTTGTTGGGAAGGACAACAGAAAAATTGAGTCCCTAAACCATGAAGCCCATTCCACACCTGTTTTATAATGTTTCACCTCAATTTCCTTCCCAAAAGATCTCTCACTGGGGTTTTCTATACCATGCTCCTTCTGTATTCCCAGCCTAGAACCACATCAACAATGTCTGTAGTGGAAAACAGACGAGGACCTAATCAGCACCAAAAGCTGCAAATTAAGGGTTTTAGCAACCCTTAGTAATGTTTGCCAGTATGTAAAGACAAAACTGAGTGAAGTTGTGGGTGTGTCTTTCACTCTCCTTTACATTCTTAGAAAGGCAGAATATCTGCACTACACAGATTAATAATCCTTGTGGTGGGCTTTATTCTGTCTAGCAGATAAGTCCACAACGCTGCTTGGCCACTCCCCTTCCCCAGCAGAATGGGGGAAGAAAATACTAATAGCAAACTAAGAAAAATCATCGGTCAAGATAAAAATATTACAGAAAGTAAATGAAAATAGGAAGAAAATAAAAAACCCCACAAAAAAGCCAGAAAAGGACTTGGGGTTGCTGGTCAGCTGTGCCCAGGTGACCAAGAAGACCAATGACATCCTGGCTAGCAACAGCAGGACCAGGGAAGTGATCATTTCTCTGTGCTCAGCACTTGGTGAGGCTGTACCTCAAATCCTGTGTTCAGTTTTGGGCCCCTCATTACATGAAAGGCACTGAGTAGCTGGAGTGCATCCAGAGAAGGGCAACAGAGCTGGTGAAGGGTCTGGAGCAAAGTCTTATAAAGAACAGGTGAGGGAGCTGTGCCTGTTTAGCCTGGAGATGAAGCAGCTCAGGGGAGACCTTACAGCTCTCTACAACTGCCTGAAAGCAGGTTGTAGCCAGGTGGGAATTGGCCTTTTCTCCCAGGCAACCAGTGACAGGATAAGAGGAAATGGTCTCAAGCTGCACCCAGGGAGGTTTAGATTAGATATTGGGAAAAAATTCTTCACAGAAATGGTGTAAAGCATTGGAATAGACTGCCCAGAGGAGTGGTGGAGTGTCTCTCTCAAAGTGTTCAAAAATGTGGGTATGGCACTCTGGGACATGGCTTGATGGTGAACATGGTGGTGCTGCTAGTGGGACAACAGTTGGATTTAAGTGGTTTTCAACCTTTATGATTCTGTGACTCAAACAGGTGATGCAAAGGCAATCACCAGTGCTCCTAGGCAGACCATTTCCCAGCTACTCTCTCAGCAAAATGCTAGCTGAACACTCCACACCATTTCATTTTCTTTTCTTTTGCGAGAACCTTATATGGCATTGAGTAGCTTGAGACAGCTCAGGTTATCCACCTGGCAACTTCTTTTTGCACACCCAAGTCTCTCACTGGGAAGGTGGGCAGAGTCACAACCAGCAGACCCCATCACTGTGAAACACTGTTCAGCAAGAGCTAAAACATGAGTGTATTGTCAACACTTTTTGGTCACAACTCTAAAATCTGGCACCATACAAGCTGCTATGAAAAAGAAAATTTAACTCCATCTCAGGCATACACAGTTGTACTCAAAAATCTTGCTTTCCTCCCCTGACTTTTCATGACCAGTGAGTTCTATTCAGCTACACTGTGGAATCCACAGGTATGTGGATTTTAACCACTGTTAATAATTCTCAAGCACATAGGTTTAACAATATTTTTTACCCTAACAAAAAGTGGGGGAAGTCCCACGCAGGGAGAATAAAAAAAATGGAAAAACAGACCTTCCTTCTTTCCTGACTACATATATGTAATCAAGCAAAAAATGTGATCATCTGTCAATACCAACTGGATCTTTATTTTAGAAAATCTTAGAATTCTGAAGTAGTTAGAAACATCTAAAATATTATGAGGAATATATACTAGTAAAAGATTCCATTAAAAATACAGCAGCTTATAAGTGTTTTAATTTATCAGAAACAGGCTTTTCCAAAGAAAAATGTCTGCTATCATTACCTACAGGTTCATCAGAGGCAATGAGTATAACAGAATTAACAGCTCTCAGCTGTAAAATTACTAATTCCAGTAATACAGTACATTAAACATGCCATTTGAGATATATGCCAACTTAAACTACCACATATGGCATACTATCTAATTATCACAGTTTGTGTTTTCATATGCGGAGCTGTTCTAGTTTTTAAACAATGTGTCAAAATGCAGTTTTTTCTGAAAACAGAAAATGCTATCTTTTTATAATACCAGTAGGTCAATACTGCAATTTTAACATGCACAAGTTAAAAAAAAAATTAAAAGAGAAAAAAATACATTGGAACAAGTCTCTGATGTTTTTGAATTGCTTTTAACTTTCCTATTATTAAAATATTTGGGTGCAAAATTAATTTTACATTTTTAAGAATATGTTTTTCAAAAAGGGCATTTTCAATTTTTCTTCTTCCTTTCAATTCTTTAATTCACCTATTGACACACTAAGTCTTAACTGACAACAAACAAACAAAACAATCAAGTTAGTCATTCTCCCAGTTTTGCATATGAATAAAAAATACTGTGAAATAGCACGTGTACAGACATCAGTTGCAGTCAAGACAGACATCACTTGTGTTCCTTCATGTGCAATTTGACCTTACTCAGAACAATTGCTAGTGCAGAATCATACATTCTAATTGCAGTTTAGCACAAATCATGCCCTAAAATATTTGATTTCAGATTCCCCAGCTGGTGCTTCATGTCACTTCAGCTGTTCAGAGGGATTTTTTTAAATGTTTCTTTCTGCAAATAAGCAAAGAACTCACACATAATTACCATGAAACATTATATAATCTTAATCTCTCCTTTTCCAACTCAAACAGGACCATGTATTTTTAGATAAAATCAAAATGTGCTAACAGCTAGCACCTCAAGAGATGAACAACTATGTATCAGCTATTCCAAATACTTTTGTTTCTTGTCCAAGTGTAAAAAATAAAGGTATGCCGCTCAGTCATCAAATGCATTTTCCACTGTCTCCTTTAGTTCTCACACACTGTAGGTGGTGTATTTGATAATTTCAAGATTATTATCAGGATACCTGTGAACATACTGTCTTACTCTAAAAAACAGAGATTACATCACAAACATGAGTAATTATACATACAAGAATTTAACCGTGCCTATTTTTTTCCAGTTTGAAATGAGCATAAAGTCCTTGAACCTGCAATTACTGTTACAAAACGTTTCTATTAAGCTCAAATTTTAACACATGCAAAAATTATTTTTTATTTTTTTCTGAAATAATTTGAAAGGCATTAGAATCTGAACACCACAACATGTTTTAGGTTTCTATTTTCAGTAAACAAATAAGGAGAATATTATTAAAAGAATAAAGACTTGTGTAAACAACTGTACTACCCAGAATATGGGAAAACCTTAAGTATTTAAAATTTCTTAATGAAAAGTTGGAAGGTGAATAGACTTGATTTCTTCCATACATAATTCAAGTCTTCCCCAATAAAAAGTCCAAATAATCATTCTAAAAGATGCGTCAAAACACTTTTTGTAATAATAACCAAAAATAGGGCAATTTGACTTCATGATAACTATTTTTAAGCCAAAATGCAAATATATCCTTAGAATTTATTTTTAGAAACCTTTCCCATGCCTTTTAGCATTTCATATCAAAGTTTACAGAGTCCTTCCCACTAATTGTTTAGATAATTTTTGATAATTCAGTCAGTTCCATACTTCATACATTTTTATTTATACCTTTCAAAGCTAAAATCAATCAAGTACATCAAAAATAAAAGACAAAAATTAGTAGTTGTAACAAGAGCAATTATTCGCAAATGGAAAGAGACTTCAGAAAATGTTTAGTTTGAAGAGGATTTGTAACTGAATCTGGATTAGATCTAGCACTTTTAAAATGTATCTTTTAGCAAGACTGGCATACATTAACATAAAGACAGTATTTTCCTATATGGAATTACTGAACAGATTTACAAATATATTAAAAAGCCAGTCTATACATAAAGATCAGAAAACCAGGCCATTTTTAAGTAAAGAATTCCAATTCCAAAAAGTCATTGATCATATACACTAAATTTTTATCACTTGCTCTGCTTTTGGCATTAGTAAAGGATTACATATCTGTATTAAAATTTAAAAGGAAGTTTTAAAACAGTGTAGCTTTCCTTGCAAAGGGACCATGAACTAAAAGAAAATACTACGAAACTCTTACCCCAAAAGGGGAAAATATGTATATTTGGCGAGTTCATACTGGTAATCTGTATAATATGCCTATTTTTGATACATATCTGAATATCTATTTATAAGTGAAAAGGCACCCTACATTACCCTTACCAAGACACATGAATTTATTCCTGTGTCCATCATTTCACTGACTATAACAGAATTGAATGTAGGAAGAAAGACATCTCCAAATACAAACACCTCTAGCCAGCTGAGAAAAGTTCAATTACAATTGTTTGCAAGCCTAGAAAATGGTGAGAACACAACTCTTCTCAGAGGAAAAGGCAGCAGTAAATCTTAACTACCATAAATGAGGGCCGGGGGGAAAAGAAAAAAAAAACCAACAAAAAAGCCAAAACAAAACATTGTTCTGCTACAAAAAGAAAGATAAGAGCCTTTTACCAAAAAACGTAAAGCAGAAGCAAATATATATATATTTTTTTTTTAATTCACTACTAATAATCTATCCCTATGTTTAAACACACTACTTCAGGACTACATAGACTGGAGGTGTATTCCACCTTGCATAAATTCAATACTTACCTGAATTTAATGTCTGTATACAGAAACTGCTCATATTATTACCGCCTTTGTACAAGTGTCTCCATTTATTCTTGTGGGAGGCAGAGGCAAATAGGAAAAAAATTATAATTTTCAGTCCTCATGCTTAAGAGACAAAAAAGAATTTTCATTTCTTTTTGCTTAAGGTACTAGAATTTCAGCAGTGGAAAAATGGAACAACAGTACCTGGAGAACTGGAGAAACAGAATAGACACAGAATTCACCTCTAGGGGGATATTTGACCTCAAGCAAAACAAAGAATGGGAAACAATTCCTCAGGTTTTGATTGCATCCAAACATCTTCACCCCACCTAAAAACTGGAAGTTTCACTTCTCTGAAGTCATCAGTGATGGTTTTAATGGTAGAATTCCTATTCTGAAGAGCAAGTATAAAAGCAGTAGTAAAAAAAGATTCATGTTAAAATGCTTATGAAATAAACTACTCATTTTTCAGCACTTACACATGCTGAACTACTACTGAGATTCAGAATTCAAAAGATTTGTAGTGGGAAAACTTGGAGCTCTAAAAATGACTCAAAGACTAAAAATTGATATTAAATACTTATTCAGACAATCATTGACTTCCCCAAATAAGCAGCATACACATAGTATTTTCTGGATTAAATATGTATTTTTAACTACCTTCAGCACTCTAGCATGGCCTATCCAGCAAGACTCCTCAATTTCCCCAGTGGAAGAGGGAAAACATTGGGGATGTCCCATATTTTGAAGCAGACAACACAAGTTAATTTCTAACTTTTCATATTTCTAACTCGGAGAAACATCCATACAGGAATCCAATAAGAAAATCTTTTGCTTTTAAGCAAAGGAGAAAAAAATGGGGGAAATTATAACCCCCTTAGAATCCAGCAAGTGAAAATGCTATGTGAAAACTACTGCACTCTAAAGGGATTAACACAAGAAAATCTTCTTAAAGCAGAGTGAAACTTCAGAAGTAATTCAATATGGAGTGATAAAATCTCCTCAAATTTTCTGAGGTATACTGGTCTTTTCCCGCTACATAGAGACTTACCTAAGAGGATTCCAGAACACCTATGGATACACTTGTTTCTTTTCAAACTGGCATCTACCACAAAGTATACCATCATTCTCCCTTGGTTTGCCAATAAACTGCATCACAATTCAGCAGATAATTACTAATAGCACTACTTCCTCTAAATCAGCATTGCAACATCACACCTCTTTCTAGACCTACTGAAGTAGGTCATTCTAAAAATACAGAATTTTATATAGTTCCTGAAATACTTGTAGTTTTAAGCACACTTGACTTGAATATCAGATGATGATCATCAGCTTATCTGCACCTCCCGAGTAACCATGGCTTGAAAGACAAAAACCTTGTAACACAAAACCAGTCCTACAAATATACACTAATTTACACCAAAACTCCTGTATGCTTTCTTAGAATCCTTAACAGGGAAAACCCATCCCAATTAAGAACACTTGCATGCTAGTAAGTACCAAGAGCATTAAGACCACCCACTCTGAACTCTTATATCAATACTTCACAGAAAAAAAAAAAAAAGTCCTTGGGTTATCTTAGGAGCCCATCTAACTATATGCATATTTTTAAGGAAAAGTTCATCAAGTCTTACTGCAGGTGAAATACTGCAACCCTTAGCAAATTTTTGTAATCACTTCTGAAATTTTGTACTGGGAGAAACAAGGCACCCAAATCAGAACTAGCCTAGTAAAAAGCAAAATTCTTAACAATGAACAACAAAAATCTTGAGACAACCAATACAACGTTGTCAAACTTTACAAGCAGAGACTTCTTTATAAAAGAAAACAAAGAATTTCGCATGAGGTGAAACTTCACATGTTCCTGGACCAGTCAACATGAAAAGCATGGTAGCCCTTTATACACCATATGATTCCATTGAAAAATACACAAAGTGAAAAAATGAAGAGAAGCTTATTTTTCCTCATTCTGAGCATATTCATGTGTGTTGGAAAAGGGAAATATCAAGGTACTTATTTTGCAATTATGGATGACTAAATTTTGTGTCCTTATGTCTGCACTAAAGATTTCAGGAAGTGCTAAGATAATAAAATGTGAAGGACAGAACTGAAGTACTTCTGAACATCACAACTAACATTCTTTCAACTAGTAATTACTATCACACAAAAGAGCCATTAGAAAAGATAATACAGAAACACTAGAATCTTGTTGCTACTAATCAACAAAGCACTATTTAAAAAAACTGGAATAAACTAGTTATAAATGTCTTGTTTAATTCAAACATCGACCTTGTTACCACTATTCATTCTATGTCTCCTAGACTAGAGGGTATAAAATATTTGCATAAACTGAAGGGAGTTTGTTTTCCAAAGGTACAGGAAACCTAATGGGACAAATATAGCTGCCCATTTAATTGATTTTCTACCATCAAGAGCATGCAAGACTAAAGTTCTGAGACTAGCAATTACACATATTTCTACATACACTCAAATATTTTTAACACTCTGATTTAAAATCAGAGGAGCCATTTTTTCCTTCTAAATCCTAGTTATTCAGGGAAAGAACTGTCTTTCTAGCTATGAATCAATAAATCAAAAAAATCAAAAATAAAAAAATTATTCATTAATAATTCATTCATAATATATCATGTTGGCACTTACTAGAACAGCTAGTCATAGATGTATCCATACAGAACTTACAAATCTTGTAAAATTATAAAGTATGTGTTTTATTATTGTTAAAAGTAGTGCAAATACTAGATGAGCACTTGGCATCACCAACATTAAAAAAAAAAAACACAAAAACATATATCCCTAAAAGGAATCTTTGTAAAGTTAACACTTCCTTTTTCTTTTTTTTTTTTTTGAGTATTTAGCTATACTGAAAATTATATGTTATTTGACGAAGACTAATCTCAACAAAAAACTGGCAGATTTCAGTGTAATGCTGTGCACAGCAAAAGAATCAGAAGTAGGAAATGACATATGTATAAGGAATTCTTGGGAAATATAAATTTTACTTTAGATTGACAGTCGCCAAGTGCTCACCTAATAACGTAAGTAGAAGACATACAAAGAATGAAGTGTGCACACACATGCAAGGCAGAAAACAAACCCCATACATGTTCTACATCTAACATTTGCAACAAATCATTTTTATAAAGCTTTAAGGCATCCAGTAGCAGCGTTTCATTGCAGACCTTTGAAAAATCAGCACAGACAGAATGCTGGAAGACCCTCTCTTGCTCCACAGAAGTTTTCTTCAACTCCACTAAAAAGCCACCTATTTCCTTTTTTGGTTTTTTTTTTTTTTTTTGGTGTTCCTCAGGAAAATTGTTGGTAGACTGCCAGATTACAATAAAACATAAATATTCTATAATTCCAGCTCAATACTGCTGCCAAAACTGTATCCATGGCAGCACCTGAATTGCTGCTGCTGCTTCTTCTACTTGTACTATAGACTACGCTACCTACACTCTGGCATTTCCTAACACCAGATTACAGACAGGGACAAAATGTAAACCACTGTTAGATCAAGCTCCAACACTGGCATATGGCCCAACTGGTCCTTCCTCCCCCTTCCCTCACAGCCATGACATTTCATAGCCCAACTCTTTTGGAATACACTCTGATAATGGTTTTAATTTTGTAAGTACACTGGATGCTCAACAAAGCCAACTGAATGGACACGTGCCATTTCCTACTTTTCCAGTGCATGACCTAATATAAATATTTCCAATAACTCATGTTATAAAAATAAAAACTCCACCATTGTATATTCCATTAAATATTTGTAATTTTTCATGTGCAATTTGAAAGCCAGAATTTAGAACACACTGGGAAGATGATAAATTGCTGCTGCACCTGATTATCTGGTTCTCTACAGAGAATTTTTTTCCCCATGTTGCCAATGAAGAATCTAAACACGACTAAAGTCACTACTTGAGAATGAAAAAATACATTAAAATCTTCCAAGAGCTTTGGAGGTGTGCACTATGGTTCTTGATTCAAGCAAACAGGTGCCACTCTATCAAGTGGGGGGAAAATAGTACAAATGTGTGAAGCTCTTTATGTGGGAAATTACAAGAGAGTTAAATGGCACTGAGCAAGGCACAAAAAGTGCTTTTAAAATAGAAACAAGGGAACATGCAGAGAACCTCAGTATCTAATTTAATTAATGATTGAGAATGCAAAGGCTCCAACTGGTGAAACATTAGCAGCAGCCATGAATTTCACTGTAGTTCTGTATAACAAGTAATCTTACCTGAGTGATTCTCAAAAAAATGTCAACACATCGATTGTATTTTTCATCTGATCCTGTCAATGCTGAGATGACAGGCCCTGCAGGATGCAGTGAGAGATCAACGATGAAAAACAGATGTTTAGTCTTTTCAAAAGCAAAACCTACAAGACCAGGTAAATATGAAATTTTGTCCAAGATTCATACTTCTTTATATCCAACAAATGCTAATGTTACATAACCACTTTCATATACATAAGTTGACAAGAGTATCTATCACAAGGGATCTGACTCTAGGTCAATCATACCACCAACGTTTAAACCTGGTCCCTAACATACTGCTCTTTCAAGTGCTATCTGGTCACATAGCTAGTTACTCACATCACCTACATCAACCTAGGCTCATGTTCATCAACCTAGGAGAAAGACTCTCCAACCTTTCACAAAGGAGACTTTATTTTGTCCATCAATTATGCAGGACATTTAAACCTCACACAAATTTACTGCAATTCAGAAGTCAAGAAGAACAATAACTAGCTCAAGCAAAGAGTGATAAATCCATACTCAAAGGCTACAAAAGCATGCTAGCATTGTACAGACGGGAGCTGATTTCCATAGATGTATCTCCAAAGACTGCCTTAAACTGACATTTCCATCAGATCAGCTAAGTTCTTGCAAAGGAATTGCAGTACTTGGCTATTATCAAGAGCAGCATACCTAATATTAAGTAAACTCCAATAAGATTCAACCATAATTATCAATATGTTAAAGTGAAAACAAGTTCATATAGGTGGGAAGGAATTTAGATCTTGTGATTTTTATGTATTAAAATATTTTATGTGTCTATCAAATACAGGGAAAATTAAAAGCAGAGTATTCTGACAATCCTTTCTCTATTTTTAATCAAAAGACAAGCCATGTAGTTGACCTTTATAATGCCATGAATAACTACAAGTTGGGATGGAGAAACCCTTAAATCAAAACGAAAATGGGATGGAATAGAGCTACACAAATCTGTACTGGAACACTTATGAGATCTCTAGGTTATAGTATAGTTTGATATTTCCTCTGGGGGAAGGAAAATGACCCTGAATACCAGAGTGAACTGTAAGGAACCTCCCATTTTCCTAAATCTATATCATGCAGTCAGAATGAAGACAGTCATATATCAACAGTAAATTAAAAACCTTGCACATGCACAGCACACTAATTGATTCCATTTGCCAGCACCAAATTCCAACTCTCCATGTTTCCATGCTACTAGAAGTCCTTAACCACAAGACTGGGCTAAATAAAACAAGCACTAAGCATTCCCACTACAAAACATAGTATACTCCACCAGAAATTCATACCAGACACAGCACAACTCTTTTAATTTACAGACAATAGTTGTTGTCAGAATAAGCAGAAATATTTTTGCTAAATCCATTATAACCATGACATTTCAAAAACATGTGCATCAGATTCATTACTCAACAGATAGATTTGATAAACAGGAAACACATATTACAGTTTTAGATTGAAGTACATTAAGAATTTTATGCTGGTGTCAAACAAATGCAATTAGAAAAACCAAAAGGCCTACCTAGAACGTGGCCATCAATAAGAGTCAGAAAAGCAGCCTTCCAATTTCTACTATGCACTGCGTTTTATACCATGACACTGCAGCCTCTGAGGGTCAGATTAATTAAGATCAACAGCAGCTGCAGTGCAACGTGAGAAGCACACGGCCACAGCTCTACCAGTCCAGCCCAATTACCTGCAGCATTCCAGCACTGGGCAACTGGCAACTATGATACTCCTCACCAAGTCATTAATTCCCACTGGCCTACTGATAAATGCTAAGAAAAAAATAAATTCAAAGAGGGACTGGAAAGCTGACTGCACTGCTGCAAGATGCAACAAAGAGTCTCCAAAATATATGACAGTCAGATCTTTATAGTCATTGCTTAACTTTATGTGAGAGCTGTGTCCAAAGACAGAAATGTGATAGCAACAAGGTGTAAGCCCTCTTCCCCAGCCACTCTATGCTCCATTTCTGGAGGCCAGTCTGACGAATTCACTAAATCCAAGGCTTTCTTCCCTGGCCAAAAAGCTACTGATCACTGACCAAATAAATTCTCTAGTCAACTACTGAGGACAATACCTAAGCTAATGAAATTAACTAAAGAACAAACAAGATCAAAGAGTATTTGAAAAAGACATTGCTTGTTACAGGTTACATCCATTAAGAAAAGCAAGCACGTGGTTTTTTTGCTGCACAAGGGAGAAGAGGAAAACAACAGATTCAGATATTCCCTGTTTATATTTTTAAAATATTATCTCTAACACCTATTCTCTATCAAGAATGCATTAAAACTTGGATCTAGCTACAAAAAACTATTGAATTATTGTATGGAAGTTTTAAACTTCATGAAAAGGGAAAACTTAAGTCTTGTTTATTTTTTTAAAATTAATAATTGCTTTACAGAAATCCTGACTTCATAAAAAAACAATGCTGTTGCTAGAAGCATCTTCATCTACATAAACTTCCTAACCTACTGAAAATACTTCAGTTTTCAATTATATTGAAACCTAGGTAAAAGCAATCACAATGAAAATGTTGAATAGTTAAAACACAGCATTTCCCTGTCATAACAGCTGTCCTCAATCTATTCTTTATTTTGACAACAAAGTTAGTTGTTAGCCTGTGTCATTTATTAAAGTTAGACTAACCATTCCAAATCTGTCAGAAGTTCTTATAAACCTTTCTATACAAGACAAAGACACAGCACTTTCTTGCAAACCAAAGCCATTTACTATGTCAAAGTTGATTTACTCATTAACATGAATAAGTCCCTACAGGTAGAAAAAAATGAGTGCCAAATTTCTACTTTAACTTCTCAAAATTTCTCTAGGCCTACCAAATTAGAATCTGCTAAGTGAGAGTACACAGGACAAGTTAGATATGTAATAATCTCAAGATCCTACTAAGTTACGTAGTCAGTTTCAGCTTCCTTTTAAATGCAAAATACTACAGATCTGCTGGCTAACAAGCTAACTTTTTTTTATTCTGTTTCAGTAACCAGGCAACAGACAACTGTCCAACTGAGAATTATCTCTCTGAACAGCTGGCAATCAACACTTGGAAGTTTTTGGTGGTTGGTCTCTTTTTTTTAAACTAGTACAAAGATCAGTGATTACTTTAAAAATCTATACAGCTCTAGATTCCACCTCTGAAATCTCTACTCACTATTTAGTCATTTCCTCAGTCCCATTATCCCTGAATTACTCATATAAGTGTTTACAACAGAATCTGAAAATCTTAAGATATATACTTATGTAGTGTCAAATTAGCTAATGTCAACACTTCAGGAAAAAAAATAGGATCAAGAAAAAAAATGAAATGCATTTATTGATGCATGACAAAGCCCTTCAAGAAACCAGCACAACAGACAGCTAATAACTAAAGCCATTCTTGCTTCTAACTCCATTACTCTTTTCCACAGCTGAAAAAGCAGTATTTCACTTCAACATTATTTCAAGCGTTGATTTTTAAAACATTTCTTTCCTTACTAGATTTTTTTTATTTTTAAGAATTATAAATTAACATGATAAACTCTATTTCTATAAAGGAAATAATAATGGAGAGCCAAGCTTGATATATTAGACCTCTCTCCTTCCTAGCAGGTTATAGGAGTAATGATGCTATAAGATTATTAATCATAAATTCCTGTAATTTAATGCGTTACTTATATATTCAATGTTTTTGAAAGGTCTTTAAGAGTCAGAATTAGAGAGTTTTCAGAAGGGCACTGGCGCAAAGACTAGCTAGACTATCTCCCATAACACATGAATGATTAAAAAAAATGATATTTAAACAGAAAACATCTAAAAACAGAAGTCCCTTGGTAAAAGCACAAAATAGCCACACAATACCTCATATACTGTCTGCATGAGATGGGAGAGGAAACTCCCACCTTTTATATTCTCTAAACATTGATATAACTACTAACTAGAAATCTGCTATAAGAACAACACATCTAATATATTTCTAAAACCAGTAAAACCTTATCCCCATTTAATTATGCTTTTATTAATCTCAGCTCTTAATATGATCTAATTTAAGTACACCTATGACATCATATTCCAATAAACTGAAAAACACTGACCAAGTTCAAATTCACTCAAGCACCAAGTTCAGATCAGGCAAGATCCTGTGGCAAGATAAACAACATGATGTGATGTAACATAATTTTGTGCATGTGTGTGCATTTGTGAGAGACCGGGGCGGGAAGGCAGAGAGGGAGGGAGAGGGAGAGAGTCTGTGCACGAGAGAGAAAGAGACAGAGTGTACGGCAGCGTTAACAAGGGAGAAATATACGTGGCCTGAGTGGCTTTGAGTCCCGTGCTCACTAAAATGCAGAATGAGAAACACATAAGCAATGACAGCTTCAGACAACAGAAATAATCTTTCTTCTATTATTCAAAAACATACATCATAATAGCTTCACAGAATAGCCACTTTCTTTATCAAGTTGGCTAAACATGTATTTAATTTATAAACCAAAACCTAGCAGTCAATACACACTGTACTTTCTATGCAGAAGGATGAGCACCATTTAGTTTAAAAGTAGGGCATATTTTGCCATTTTAATTTTATTTCTGCTAGTCTTGGGGGACATGCCTAAACAGAAAAGAATCAGAATATCCAAAGTCAAATTGCAGGAGTCCAGACAACAAGAAAAAGTCAGTGGGTAACCTGAAAAGAGAACAATAAATTGCATACTCAAAAATAAAACTGGTGGACAGTAATGTATTTGTATACTGCTTCCTATCTCGTAAACTAAAATGTTTAATGCAAAGCTGTTTTTTCCTTCAATTTCTTGTAATTAGAGCTGCCATATAATTCTTCAGTAATTATGTCACCTTTTGACGCACAAAAATAATTCCAACAGAAATCAGTCTGCATACTGAAGTCCTATATCACAGAGGGAAAAGAAAAAAACACTATTAGATCATAGGAACTACTCGTAACTTCTGTATTACAAGCACCTTCCTCCTTTCCAAACAGGAACTTACTCACTTTTCTAAAACTTTTCGGAAATACAGAAAACTTTCATAGAAGGTTCAACGACAGAACATTCCACAGCGAAACATACATTAAACATATTTCCAGTCACAAGCATCAGAGGTAAGGACTAAGTAACATCTACTAGGAAAACAGTAATTGTTTAAAAAACTTCATAAGAAAAACAAATCACAACTTTATCTTAGCTCTTTCACAAGGTTTGTATTCCCTAATGTTATATGAGCAAGAGAGTCTGGAAGAAACCCAAAAGCCATCAGCTCAAGGAATGACAGGCCCTCTGAAAATTCCATGGGCTGGTGGTCAGACGCAAACAGAAATACTAACAAGAGCTAGCCATGCTGGAATCCATTTCCCATCCCTGTTCCATGCTTTAGCAGGTATCAGTCACCAACTTCCTTAAAGCACTCACTTTCCATATGACACAAAGTGGCTGCAAATTCAAGGCAGACTGTATAAAGTCGAACTGGAACTTCATTTGCACCTGTTACTGTGAAAATGTTTAAGCGTCCCTGTCCTAGTTATTTATATTATTTCTGCTGATTTTAAGAGAGAATATGTTTGTGTTGCAAATATTTTTCTCCTGTCATTATAGTTTGAGAGTTTTTATTTTTCAAAGGTTCTTCTGCTACTACTGCTGCATCTTTACAGTTTCCTACACAAAAAAAAAAAAAAAAATTCTGATTTAATCAGAAAACAGAGGAACTATACTAGAGCACTGAACAAAAGATCTAATCTTTGGAGCGTCCTTTCCAAGTGAGTGTAAATACACTGTAGTAAAATGAAAAGGCTCATAATTTGGTATTTGGAATATTCTTCATAAACACCAATTTTCTGTAACATCCTTGCATATCTGATAACCCCTCATGTATAATGCAGAAAATCTATTTCATTTTCATCTATTGACAGTGAATTTAATTTACTATTGCAGCTCTTTACCCAGATTATGTTATTAATTCTGCAATCAGGCTCTTTAGAATACTTTATTTCTTTCAAGAGTTTTCACAATTCTACATTGATTTTTTTATCCTAACATACCTTTCAAAATAAAGGATCATGTTTTTCCCACCTTTATAAAAAAAAAGTAGAAAAAAAAAAGCTTCAAAAGCAATAAACACCAGTTCATAAACGTTAACTTTCAACAGAAAAAAAAAATCTATATTCAACACTCCAATCTCTGACTTTTCAGTATTATAAACTACATTCATTAAGGAGATGTACAACAGGTGCATTAGAATTTCCACATCAACAATCATATTTGTAAATAGACCAAAATACCTCTGTTAATAAAAGTTATCCACTTCTGCCTGACAGTAAAGTCAGAGGACAGGAAAGCTAAATGCTCCAATGTTAGTGCTCTGTTTACATCCATACTAACTGCCTTTGCTATTTTGTAGAATTCAGTCTCATTAAAACAGAGTGAATGCAAAGCAGCTCTTATTTTCCAAAAGAAGAAAGTCAGAAACAGCTAGTCAACTCAATTCTAAACCACCAGTTACTCTTCAAAAATAACAAAATCAAAACACAAAAATGTCAGTTATGTTATTTTGCAGCAGATTTTACAAAGTCCTCTAGAGCGAAGTTCAATTACAGAATGCTAATTTGTTCATCTTTTGGAAAAAATCCCCAATTATTCAACTGCAGAAGCTAAAATCTTGTCTATCATTATATAAGACTCCCTCTTCAGAAATCTTATAAAGGAGGAATGCTAATTCAGGTATTTATTACTGTTATACTCAAATATTAAAAACTTCTCATGTGCACTAATACAGCTAATATAAAATGCTTATTTTTTAATTCATCCAAAGTATTTCAGTTTTATAATAGATTTTTCTTCCACCATCATGATAAACATAATATAAAGAATATCTAAAGAGCAGCACTTGTCCTCTTTACTTCACTCCAGAGCCAATGAACAAAGCAGTGAAGCAGAAAGAAGGTACATAATGGACTTAAAGTAAATGGCCCATTCTTTAGGAGGCAGTCTCTCATTTTTACTCATTCTAGCTTAATTGTCATTATAATGTCTGGAAACTTCAAACGAACAATTATCTTTACGCCACCTGTCACACTGGTCCCTTAGAGCTAGATTTTTTTAAAATAAAAAATAAAGCAGTCAATGTTAATGAAAATCATCTTTTGTAGAAATACTGTAAATTACTTTAAACCTATTTCAAGCAGTTAGTATCCAGTTCAGTCCATTCCATACGTTAAAACAGACAGAATATTTATATTCACAATTGCACTTTGAAACATACTTTTCTGAGACATAATGCTTCCTGCTGCACTGGAAGCATGACCATCAATATATGAAACACACTGAAATTTACATACATGCCTGAGAATTTAAAAATAAAAAAATTGGCTAATTTTTGCACCTACCTGGATAAAAATCTTTGGATTTAGACAGCTTGATGGTGGCCCCAGTCTCTTTCTGCAACTGAACAATTGTCTGTCCTCCCTTCCCAATTATAGATCCAGCAGCATAACTAGGTATGAGGACCTTTAGAAAATACTGGCCATCCTCTGAAAAATTGAGATGTGCATGGTTAATATGGCTTATAAGTTGTCATTTTTCCTCCCCAGACCCACAAATAAACAAAAGGTTACATCTTAAACTCCTCCACTAATTCATGCATTTATATCTAACCAGTTGCGTCATTATACAAGACATGTTTAGACTATGCCTTTGACAGTTTAAAATATCTACATTTATTCTAAGCAAAGAACCCACAGAGCTTCCTTTATTCAGTTAAACAATAATATTGCAATTAAATTTCAAAGGTAGACTTTTTTTTTTTTTTCCAATGGTAACCACAGCATGCAGAAAAGATCAGACCCCTTTAAAAAAACTAAAGCCCTGCATGAAAACGTGGTTAGTGACAACTACAACCTCGCTTGGAAATACTGCAAAAGAAATGACAAAACCAGGAAAGAACGAATTGTAAATTCTAATGGGCTATTTGTTTGTCATTAGCAAACACATGAGAACAGCAATTAGCTATTGCTTGCATTCTTCTTAAGTGAGCAAAACGACTACTTTGCTACCAAATAACCCACCCAAAATGTGGGGTTTTATTCCAAGCATTTCAGCCACTGCCAAGAAAACAACTCAACATGGTGAGGATGGAATCACTTGTCTAAGTAATCCTCATGTATTCCTTTAGCACTTCTTAAGAGACAATGATCTCTTTTAAGCTCATTAATTAAAGGACACTAAGAAGAATTTTTCCCAATTGATCAAAAGCCTAAGTCACTTATTTTAAATACACTTAAAAGGTGACGAGATAGACAATGCCAGTCCTCTACCCACCACTAGCACTAAAGCATATCATCAAAACAGGAAAAAATATACAGAATGAATGGAGGGGAGAAAGAAAAAGGATCCCAGTCTGATTTGGAAACTGCAAAATTTTCAGTACCCTCATGCCACTGCTAAATCCAGCTACACTGAAGTCTGAGGACCTTTCCATAACTGTCTCTGAAGAAGTGCAAGGCAACAGGGATATGCTGGCTCCCCAGACTTGTGCTCTCCCCAGCAATTATGGCAATGTCCCATTGGCACGGATATCAAAATATCATGAAACCTGTTTCATAAAGTTGGTTCTTTGGGTTTTTTGGTTTGTTTTTTTTTTTTTTTTTACCCCTAAGCAGAAGAAATTATCTGAGTTCACAATACTTCTCTTCTCTTAGACTATAAAGCGTCTCAGTTAGTGCCTGTGTGTGACAGTGGTGCCCACCCGTATTACCATAGCTGGGGAACCATGCACTATGTATAGCCAGACCACTGCTCTCAACATTGGGCAAATAAATTCACCTCTGCCTCGGTGCATTGTTATGACGACTCCAGTGCAAACGGATAAAGGAGATGCTGGTCCCGTTATAACTCATCTCCTCCAGGAACAGCACGATGTTAACTAGCGAGTCCCCGTAGCCGAGGGGCGACTCCCCCCGCCACCATCCAGCCCTCGCCCCCGGCTCGGCACGACAAACACCCGCCGTGTACGCGCTGACAATGGAAGTGAGGCCAAGGAGAAGGAAAACGCACGGCAAGGCTGAAATTCAACTTGCGACCCCGAGGATGTGGAAGGAGGGAAGAGCGTTTGCCGTCTCTTTCCAGCTGCCATTTATTGTCGCCCATCCTTAAACGGGCGAGGGAGATAGCTGGGCTGCGGGAGCCCCTTGTGCTCCCTCCTCGCCTCCGTAGGGTCACGGCTGTGCAGCCCCAGCGTGGATATTAAATAAAAAGACTGGTAGATGCTGAAAACCGACGCCATTTTGATGAATGATAACATTAGAGAAATGGGAATCTTT
>VXBC01008778.1:607854-638673 GCA_013399945.1 Ploceus nigricollis | reverse complement strand
TTTATAAAAAAAAAAAAAAAAAAAAAAAAAAAAAGACTAGATTTCAATTGCCTTCCAAAAATAGTAGTATCTTTGTTTTCTTTAGGTTGTGTTATTTTGGTTTTAATAGAAAAATAGATATTCGGGGATTAAGACTGTTATAAACCAGGAGTAATTCCATGTAATGAAACAATGTAATATCGTGTGTGAGAAACAGCAGGATCTCCTTGCGTAGCTTCATCAGTTTACAGTGTTACTGATTGTGTACTTTTTGTTACTATCTTACAAAAGGACACTGGCAAAGTATCTCATCTACAAACAGAATTCAGCCAGCCATCACTCCAGATGCTTCAGTATGCATTCCTTTAACAGGATGGTGAACGGTATATTTTTCAAAGAGTCAGCATACGTATTCCCAATCTGTCATTATAAGTGCTCTAATAGTATTACTATTTTATGTGTCATTTTGCCCACCCACCGCCAACTGTCTTATTTGTTTGAAATTTTGTTACTTTACAAGAAATAAAGTAAGGAAAAAGATACATTAACAGCAAAATTAGTTTCTTTGATTCCATTGTCAAGCTTGATCCCCTTTCTGGAATTATGTAGTCTTACAATATAGGCCCTTAATCAGGATTGGTTTAGAATTTTGCTATAGTCTAACTCATGTACAAAAGTTATGTTAGTAGAGAAGATCAGAAGTCTTCCTGGAAAAGGAGTGGAAAGGGGAAAAGTAAACATGTTGCACAGTAGACAAAGGAAAAAATAAGAAGACAATAATGACAAAGGCACTGATTTTTTTCTCTTGTAAGCAAAATTTATGTTAAATTATGTAGCAAAATTTGAGTTGTTCTGAACAATTTGCTCACTAATAAAATTTATACTACTTGAGATGATTAAAGACAACTCTATTCTAGTAAAATTGTATTAGTAAACTCTCCTACTGTTAACCATCAAGAAGCTCCACTTTGTCCTGTATAATTTATTATCAATTTTCCAAATAATAGGCTATTCCAGCAGAAGTAAGTTTTACAAGTATAGTACTATTATAATGGTAGAAATTTTGCCAATGGAAAGGCAAGAAAAGTAGTGTCCCTTATATTATTGAAATGGAGACCTAGATGTCTTTAAAAACACTTTTAAAATGCTTACTATAAAAAATGTATATGCCAGTATATTACAAATTAAATTTTCAGCACAGCAAGATTTTTGGAAAGAATACACTCGGAACTTCAAGAGATTCCTCCCTGAAGTTTAGCAAATACCTTAGAATTTCTTCTTCAAGAAATTATTTTGCTTCATCAACAAAATTTAATTATTTCATTTTATTTCTACCCACTTGAAATTGATTCCTACAAAATACCCCTGAACTGGGAAGTCTTCTGGTGGGGGAGGGTAAACAGCTAAAACGGACTGCCAGGATAAATTGGCCAGAATGATTTGGCACATATCCTGAGTTTGCCATGAAAACATGTATCTGTGTGTCAGCTGCACACAAAGGCTATCTGGCCCCAGAAAAAGCACAGGGATTAGGCATAATGCTGCCTATTTGAGACAAAGGGTGTTCCTTAGTGTAGTGAGGTTAAAACAGACAGCTCATCAGTAGTACAAGTCTATCTGAATTATTTAGTTACCATTTTGAGCCAGAAGGAAAGAGTGGCAGATTATTAATGACGTTTGGGGTCTATTCATCTCTTTATTTTGTTTCAGTGAAAGCAGTACTGGAAACATGAAAAGGTGCCAAAATTTGAGACCAGTTTTACTTTAATCACTTACAAGATATAGAATCACTTTCTTATTTCAATGCTAGTTGAAAAATAGAACAGATTTTGATTTATATTTCACTTAGACTTATGAGGTGGCTATTTATGTTTGTAAGAGGGTGCATGACCAAAGTGAATGGAACTCATATGCTCTAGAAAATAGAAGTCCATGGATCTACTGGATGAAAACCGTTTTATTGATTTCAAGGGGGTTTAAGTCATTCAATACAAAATACTTCAGGGAAAAATAGTAAAGAGAGTAAAGAAACTATATAAAAGATATCAACATAGACTGCAATGCATTCTTGCCATAAGAGAGATTCTTGTCATATTCCAGTGATGGGAAATTTGAATTAATTTTGCATAGAAATATTTATAGATATGTAATAAGAACATATAAAAAGAGTATTTAGGAACATATACTTTTTCATTTCTAATTAACTATATAGGAACAAAATAACAGCTGGTATATCATTTAAAATTTGGCAGTTGCAAAAATGAAGATTAAGGACACAGTTTCCAATAATTTAAAATCACAAGTTAAGGTGAAAATCTTTACATAGCCATGTGTTATGTTGATAATAAACAGATCCAAATAAGGTATTATAGAAATTCCACATTATATTTATAAAAAAGCCTGATTAATTTTCCTGTGCAATTTTTTCAGAATATTTTTGTTGTAATTTTTTAGCCAAGTAGGAGGACTCCTGTTTCAAAATTTCTAAATATTTGTATCTTTATTTTCAGTCTTACTTTCATTTAAAGGTTCAGGTCGTTTCCTCTGGGACAGAAAAAAAATCATATGTTAAAACAGTAAAAATAAAATTGCTGCAGAACTGAGTCATTGCAAGTGAGATGAAAAATAATAAAAAAAATACAAATGACAAAAAAAGCCTCAGAAAGAGGATCATAGTGCATTAGCAACAATGCTTGCAGATTCATCATGGCTCACAACAAAGGTATTTATAAGTGGACCTCCTGCCTCTGTCGCATGCTGTCATTGCTTTGGATTGACTGCTGTTAGATCCCTGTAATCCTGAGCCCCGGGATCTTGTCCTACATGTTTACCCCACTTGGTATGCATGTCAGTACGTATTTAAAATGGAAATGAACTCTAATCTTTGTACGTGTTAATAGAAAAGGGTTTTAATCTCATAAACCCCATATTTACCGTGGTTTTGTTTAATTGTTTGGATTTTTTAAAATAAAATTTATAAAAATCTGTGTTCAGAATTTCTGCTTCTATTTGTTAGTTTATCAACTTAAGTTTGGTTAATATTTGGCATTTCTTAACTCAGTAGTGTGTCATGGCAATAATATTACGGAATATATTCAAAGATGAGGAGAAGAATAGATTAATAACAACTACTGGTCTAATGTTTACATTTTAATAATGGAAAGTCTTGTCAACTTTCTTATCTGTAATGCACTTGTAAGAATAAATTTTTATATTTTAGAAGACTCATATTACAGATATAGAAATAATATATGACTGTCATTCACTTGTGAGATTATGTTGTCATGTAGATGTTACATGGAGATTAAAACCTAAATATTTTCTAATTTAGAAAAGATTCATTAAAACTATCATATCCCATTCCACTTGAAAATGTGTTGTTGACAACAGATGAAAAATAATGCAGTTCCTTTGAAAGTGGTAAAAAAGTCATCAGTATAGTTGATTTCCAGTCCTCGCTCCTGTAAGAAAATTCATATTTGCAGTTCCTTGTACCCAACACAATTCTTGCGTCATGTAGGATCTTTGTGAAAATTACTGCTATTCCCATATTATGATTGCTATTAATAAATATTTGCATCATCCAGCTGCTCTGCGGAACTTGGTTTCATGACCATATCTCTGGGAACCCTTTTCCAGTGACTGACCAACCTCTCAGTGGAGCACCTTTTCCTGATCTGGTTCTGGTCAGAACTTCCCCTGATGGAGCTTCATCCCATTTCCTCATGTCCTATCACTAATCACCAGGGAGAAGAGATCGGCACCTTCTCCTCTATTGTCCTTCTTGAGGAAGTTGGAGACTGAGATGAGGTCTTCCCTCAGCCTTTTCTTCTCCAAGCTCCAACAAACCAAGTGACCCTCGCTGCTTCTCTCTGCCTTTCACCATCTTGGTCAACGTTTTCTGAATGCTCTCTAATAGTTTCATGGTCTTCTTATATCGAGGACAATAATATAAATGTGAAATTACCGGAGCAATTTGTACAGTGGTGTGATATGGTAAGGATGCTTTTTCTTAAGAACCTAATGGAACATGTAACTCCACCAGGATAGAACCTTGTTCCTGGCATAAATTTATTGACATCAGTAGGCTGTCATTAGGGAAATGGATCTTCCATTTAAGCAAATGTGTTTTAAATTTATAAAACTTTTAATTTTTGTCTAGTAAAAGTAGTTTCAGCATATTCCAGTCTGCTTTATTGATTTTGAGATTATTTTTGGAACTAAAAGGGATGTAATGAATATGTCAGCCAACTCAGTCAAAACCCTCACTTTTAATATTTGTCTTCTAGTGTGTCAGGTTATTTCCCAAGTTCAAGTAACAAACTGATAAACTAAGAATGCATTAGACACAGAAAGAGTGCACAAAAGATGATATTGATTTCATTGAAACATTGTGATTCTAATCTAACATCATACACCATCAGTAAAGCTAATTTTTTTAAGCAAAACATGCAAGAGTTGAAATTCTTAGAGCAAAAATATCTTTGCTTAGTTCCACATATTTTTCATTTTAAAGTAAATGTGTTAACAGAAATGGGACTGTAATTTAAAAGTTTAGCTAAGTTTAAATAGCAATAGAATAGTCATTCCAGCCTGCTGTACTATTTAATGTAAATTCCTCCCACCTATCCCCCAAGTTAACTTACTGTGCTCCTTTAAGAATTTAACATGTTATAAGGATGAAACATTTGGTACAACTTTTAACAATTTAAGAAAACAATAGAAGATGATGATTCTAGGAAATTAATATGTTAATGGTTTTTTTTCAGTTTTTAGTGTCTAACTATAGTCACGATTTAGGCAGTAGCCATATGTGGTTCAGCCAAATTCAAAGATATTATTCTGTATCAAACCCTGAAAGACTTTGTTCAGTTACGCAAATGCTCATTCACTTGACTAGTCTTTATTCATATATGTGATCGTATTCAACACATTTTTTTACGATTAATCAAAATACTGAAGTGTTGCAAAAAGAGTACCTTCTCTTTTCTTGTGTTTTTGCACAATTTTCTATACATGCAAATATTCTGAAGAAGCTATTTAAACTGCTTATTATGTACAGCGATACATGCCTGTAAAACATTTTGTGTTCCTATTTCTACAACAATATACGTTATTTTAATCATTATAATCTGAAGCATCATTGTTCTTGAAATACTGCTTTGTTAATCAGATTTCTTATACTTAGATAAATACTACTTTGCAAATGTATAGAAAATATCAATTCCTCAAACTTTTGTATTTTTCAAGTCTGACTTTTGTTAATTATCTTTTGGACTTTGTGGGTAAATTATTCATTATTACATTGTCATAATGTGGGGGAACTGGATTGCACTATCTCCAAAGATTATGCATTATATCAAAATGGATTACCTAAAACTGATTGAAAGCCATTTCTCTCATCATTGCAATTGTCACATTAGTGAAAGAAAACAGTGAGCATTCCATGAACATGTTATTTCTTTAGAATCTCTAAGATTTCCCAGGAGAATAAATCATATAATCAAGCAAAAATGCTTGGTGTGATCAATTCTGCAACACTGCATCACTTTTTGTGGAAAGTCATTTATGAAAGAATTAACTGTGTCCATGTTATTCAGTGTTGTCTACATACCTTAATAAAACATATGATTGCAGCAGGCACTGGTCATGGAAGTTTGAACATTATTTTATTGTGATTGTTGTCAATATCCAGTTTGATGAAATGAACATTCTGGGTAAATCCAGCCACCTGAGAATGAAGTTAAAAATTATAACTGCTTTATGAAAATAAAGAAGCATATCACTTGTATTTGGTGAATTTCAGTCTTAAAAATCTCTACGATCTGAACTACATTTTAATGACCAAAATCTCTAAAATAAAAG
This sequence comes from Ploceus nigricollis, assembly GCA_013399945.1. NCBI lineage: Eukaryota > Metazoa > Chordata > Aves > Passeriformes > Ploceidae > Ploceus > Ploceus nigricollis. The sequence goes on along the minus strand of VXBC01008778.1, from coordinate 632,829 downwards.
AAAAATAGAGTAATCTATTAAAATGCAAGTATGTGCATCTATGTGTGCTTATACCTGTGTACACACAAATAAAACACACACATATGAATAATGTACATACCTTATGTATGTAAGTATATAAATGTTTATGTTGTATTCATACATAGAATCACACAGCAATTTTGAGCCCTCTAGTGGTAAGAAACCTCTCTGTTAAGAAGCCATTAATCTCAGCCTAAGAATATCCACTCTTAAGAGGCAAGTGTGTAAAAGTCTACAATATGATTATGTCTTCATGTAAGTTCAGGATAGCTCCCTGCAGTTGGCATGGGTGTGTACATACAAATGTTAACAACATAGATCTGCAAATCATGTTATTGTTTCAGCATGGTAACATTTCTGCCTTTTCTCTGTTAAAAAAAATAAAGATCTATTCTGTATTCTTTTGACACATTATTGATAATTTGTGATACTTGTTAAAAAATAAACAAACAAAAAAAAACCCAAAAAACAAAACAATCAAAAAACTGCGCTCAATCTCCTGACACAGACACTGTCTAATAAAAGGGAAATGTTTTCAAACACAGCATCCTCATTGTCAGCCTTGCATTATATAGTTACACATGTAGCTACTACAGTGAAAGGAGAAAAAAAATTTCATTTCGGATTGGGGAGGTTTTCACAATATATAACTTCAGCCATCTAAAAGCTAGGTTTCTAGGCTAAGCTGGTTGTTTGTACTCACCTTGCTGTCACTGGAGACAAATATGTTGTTTGAGAATGAGTTGTCTTGTAAAGGTGCCTGGGAGAGAGCTAGAAGATAGGTGAAATATTTATGGATGCAAGGGTCTCTCCATTCTTCAAGGAGACTTAGATAGCAAACTTGGAATCTATGTTTTCTTTTTTATAAGGCTAAAAAAGAAATTATATAAAAATCCTAGATTTGAACACAATAATAAATACTATTGTTTATAGCAATACTTATAACATGCAATATCATACTATATTAATAGCATATATATAAAACATTTATATAACATGCAGTATCATACTATAAGATGCAATAAAATATAAACTAATATGTATATTATAATAATACATTAATAAATAAATCTCAGGTTCATCTACTACACTGTAAAATCCTTCTGTAAGATTACTACTACTTTGAGGAAACTCCAGAATAACATTCAGAAGTGGCTTTTTTCTGGTGCAGGATAGATTTGATGGGCTCCAGAGATGAAATTTGCTTTAATTTTCCTCTTTAAATATTTGTTCTGGATGACCATCCATATCTGAGACCTTATGAATTCTGCAGCTGACCTTCAGGAAATTTCTGCAACAACAAAGGAGCACAGCTATTCAGTGTGGTAAGATTTCTAAGCTCTTTTTTCAGGCAAATCTTATCAGGAGGATCTTAACTATAGTATTCATTCCCTCTGTCCAGAGTCCCATAATCATGAAACTTGTTGACTCTCAAGAATAGTGAAAGTGTAATTGACATGGGCTTTTATTCATATATGTGATTGTATTCAACACAATTCAGAGGTGAATATCTGTGTTTCTGGAATTATTTAATTTAAAAACTAGTTTATTATTTTATGATTGTAATTTGCTATGTGACAACAGCTTAGGACAGGAAAATTACAACTTACAAGTTGTAAGTAAATTCTCATTTTAAAAAATAAAATAATAACTTTGTTTTCAATGTACTAAAGCAATTCAAAAATATTATTTTTCAATTGCTTGTTTATTTTTGACATCTGTCAAAATTCTATAATTTATGATACAGAAATGAACTCCTAAAAGGGAATCTTTTCATTGGATGCATGCAAAATTTGTACAAGTTGATTCTTTTGTAACAAGATTATCTAGGCAAAACATGCAAGATGGAACATAATTTTTGTGTGTGACAACAGTCCACTTCAGGCAGGTACTGTGGAATAAGGTTGGAATATAGTTCCAGCATGCAAGGTTATGATTATCACAGACTGGCGTAGGGTTATGCCTCACAGAAGAAAACACTGGTGACTTCAAAAGGTGAAAAAATTACAGAACTGCAGAATGCGTCAGGCTGGAAGGGACCGCAGTGCTCATCTTGTCCAACCTCCTTGCTCAAGCAGGGTCATCCTAGAGCACATGGCACAGGATTGTGTCCAGATGATTCTTGAATATCTCCAGTGAGGGAGACTCCACAACCTCCCCGGACAATCCGTTCCAGTGTTCGGTCACCCTCACAGGAAAGAAATTCTTCCTCATATCCTTCCTATATGGATATGGAACTTCCTATATGGAACTTCCTATGCAGTTTCTGCCCATTGCCTCTTGTCCAATTGTTTGGAAGCACTAAGAAGAGCCTTTAGATAAGAATACTAAACATTATTATGTTACTTGAAATGCTAGAGGAAAAATAGGCTAAACCATTGCACTTTTCTTGTTTAAAAATCCATTTTCTAGTAGAAATTAAAGAGTCAGGAAAGTAATAAAATTTATCAGTGCTATGATTGGGATAAACAATCCTAAATTGATACTTCACAAAATCAGATGTCATTGTTCAGTTATGAAATCTTTATAACAGTAGTATATGATGTCTGGATAAAAGTCTTAGCTGCCAAAATAATCTTAATTTTCTCCAAGGAGGTGTAGCACTTGCTTTAGCATGAGTAAAATATAATGATAAAGAGGTTTTAATAGGTGCTTAAGCAATCAGGAATTCTTGATGGCAGACCGATGAAAGAGGAAATGAAATTTAAAGACTGCTGGTGCAAAGTCATCAAACCAAGTTGTACTTCCTGATATTTTGCAGCTGACATCACTATTATCCTTCCTGCATCTTGCAATTATTTCATCAGATCTACAGTAGACTAAGATACCTATGCAGTATGTGTCACAGGAATCTCCCAATCACAACAATCTCCCTATGTGGAAAATCACACTTCATGTGCCATACAAAGATAAAATAATTTTAACACCTTAAATAAAGAACTGCTTAAAAAACTGCCACCAAATGAGCATGGTTGAGAATATAAACTGTACAGCAGAGAAAAAAAATACAAATACAACAAAAATTAAGTTTCCATCCTCTAATATGTACTACATCCTAAAGCTTCGGTCATGTGTTTAAAAGACATTCATGGCAACAGCTAAACAAAGCATGGGTTCAAGCTGTATGGGCTGTTTACTTAGAATTTGAACTTGGTGATCCTTGCAGATCCCTTCCAATTCTGTGATTCTATGATTCTTGCCACACAAGGTTGATTAATAAGGTTGGGAAAGGGCAGTCTGTTAGACTTCCTGTGACTTCATGACTTAGGTAACAGGTGCTAGAGTAGATCTCAAAAAGTATCCATCTTGTTCTTCCATTGTTTGGAAACAAATACAAAGGCCAGAATAGGCAACTGAGCAATAGATTGCCTCTACTGTTCAATGTCATGTCTATTGTCCACTAAGTCTAGCAAGGAAACAGCAGGATTTTATGATGTAAAACACAAGTTTCATAGAGTCTCTACAGCCTCTAATATTAAATGGGGTCAAGACTTCATCTGAAGAACTTGAACTGAATGCCTTTCAAAGAGATTACTGATATGCTTTTCTATTATAAGAATTTATATGGTAGTGTGCAGAATCATAAATAATATGAAACATCTCACTTCAGGCTCCAAAACAATTGCTGTCTAAGATTATGAGAGGATCCCTCTGTGGATATCATCATATGATACACTAGCTGTACCTTCCTGAAAGAGCTAATTCTTCACTATTAGTAGCTGAATAATAGTTTTTGTGGACTGCTATTCTCTTCTACTGTTTCAATTTCTGCATGTCATTAAGGACCAGGAAAGATCATCTACATTTCAAAAGGAAAAAAGAGGAAGAGGTTCCCAAACAAAAAGGTGTTTCTGCATTGGCACTGAGTTCCTCTGTTGCATCTATAGGTCTCTTTCTTTGATATTTGAGAACTGAGCTGTCAGACATTTTTGTAGTTTACTAATAGATGTACAGAAGTAATCCTATCACAACAAGGGAAATCTTATAAAAAGATACTCAAAAGCCTTATCATTAAAAACCAGTAAGCAGCATCTTGTGTGAAATAGTCATAAAATCATAGAATGGCCTGGGTTGGAAAGAGCCTTTAAAAATCATCTGGTTCCAATCCCCTGCTGTGGGCAGGGACATCTTCCACTACACTGGGTTATTCAGACCTCCATCCAGCCTGGCCTTACACACTTACAGAGGTGGGGCATCCACAGCTTCTCTGGGCAGCCTCTTCCAGTGTCTGACCACCCTCACAGCAAACATCTTTTTTTTTGCTTACTGTCTAATCTAAACCTGCTCTCAGTTTAAACCATTCCTCCTTGTCCTGTCATGCTCTTGTAAAAGATCCTTCTCCATTCAGGTACTATAAGGCCACAACTAGGTCACCCCAAAGCCTTCTCTTTTCCAGGCTGAACAAACCCAGTTCTCTCAGCCTTTCCTTATAGGTGAATAATGTTATTATATCATTTTAGAATATATCTGCTTGCCTTCTTATTGCATATGTCCACACGTACATGTTTGTTCCTAATGATGCCTATTGATTACCCATTTGATTTACATATTTTAGTATGCCTTATACTTGCCAAAAAATAATTATGTGCCCGACATCACAGCTTATCAAATTTTGCACTATATTTTGTCAAGCTAAGACAAAAACCCTCATAGATATATCCTGAGTTAAAAATTAGAAAGCACCGAGCTTCCTGAAGACAAGATAATCAATTAGATTTGATAATGACTAGTGAACTGTCTCCATGATTAGAAGGAATGTAAAACTCCACAGCCCTCTGTAAAGCAAACTGGGCAGAAATTTTTGCAAAGTGAATTGAAGAAAACAATGATTTTCAGTTATTTTTTCACAGTATCATAACTGTGGTCTTTTCTCTAAACATCACCTATTCTATCCCCTAGAGGAGAGAAAAAAATCAAAAATCTTTAATCACAACACGTTCATGTATGTTAAGTGAAACAAAATTTCTTGACTTTACAGCCTAAATGATGAGATATTATTATACATAGTGTGCTGCTCTGAGGTGCACAGATGAGATTATGGAGAGGAATAAAGTCTGCAACAACTTTAAAATTCTCTACTTTTCCTTATAAACCCAAAAACATAATGAGGACTGAGTCTTATCCTCAAAGACCAGAAAGGACATAATAATTATTCAGGGTAGCCCTCTGTATTCTCCACTAGTTGAATGTCTTCCACAAGTTGGGAATTGCATCTAATTCTGCTTTAAGGAAACCACAACCATTCCAAGCCTTCATATAATTCCATGTATTATTTTTAGAAGAATTTTTCTAATTTCAGTTCCCTGTAATTACTTTGTGTTCTGTTTCTGACTACATGATCAAAAAGCTCAGTTCTGTCAGATATAAATCCTACATTTAAACACTTATTTATCAACGCATCTCTGAAACTTCCCTTCAATACACCAGATAAATTTAATTACTAATACCTCACACTGTAATGCAAGATTCACATTTCTGTAATCTTGGTTTTGGGGTTTCTGGGTTTTGGTTTGGTTTGGCTTGGTTTGATTGGTTGGTTTTTTTGGGGGTTATTTGGGTTTTTTTTGGGGGGGTGTGGGAGGAAAGGGAGGTTGGGGGTTCTTGGAGGCTTGGGATTTTTTGCACATGTTACCCAGAATTTCTCATCTTCATTCCCCTTTATTATCCATTCAAAGATTTTTGTTAGCTCTCTTTTCACAGGAGCACAGAAAGCTCAAACTGAGGATGTGATCTATGGCAATACTTAAAATCTAGTTCTAGTCATTGTTATTTTAAGACAGCTTTGATATTCTGTAGATATAAACTGCTTTCATGAATTCACAACATATTCCTCTTCAGTTGGACATATTAAATCAATTTTTTAACAACTTAAATCACTTGATTTGGATTACCATAATTGTAACCATCCATTGCATTTTATTAGCCTACCAATCTAATAATTTAGTAATTATTATAAATATTATAATTTTTAAACTGTACACAATATACACTGATAAAGCTAGCTTCTTTTTAGCAACTTTCATAATGTTCACCCCTGAGTTCCCTATTTCCTTGTGGAAATAAGAATTATCATGTAACAAATCCAAATTTTTTTTTTAAGTTACTGTTGCATACAATTTATGAAAACTTTTTATTTGTTCATGCTCTCCAAGGATCTAGAAACCAGGGCTACAAAGTATAGGTAGAGAGAGGTTAGAAGTGGAACAAAGAAAGGTATCCAAAAGATCCAGGATATCAATAACAAAACAGTTTCTAATCCTACTACATCACACCTATCAATTTCATAACATGCAAGTATTTGATTCAAAAAACTTTTACTTCATGTAATAAGTGAATTAAATCTAGATGTATATACAAACTTTGTTTGCCATCCCATACCCTAGTCAAAACCAAAATCAAACGGAGAGATAAGTCACAAAACAAAAAATGTAAATAAAAAGGACAATCTGACTAGTAGTGATTATAATTATAAGCTCTAGTTCATTACCAGAAAGGTTAGGAATTAAAAAATCCATTATATACCTCAAATGATGTGTAGGATAGTTAATTTCTTATAGTTATATCCTTTTCTGGATAATAGAAAAATTTTTGCAAATCTCACTCTTTCCCAGTTTTCCAAGATAAGTTAAAAATTGGCAATGATCCGTTAGTTGCTTTGAGACTTCTGACCATAAATTACTTAGCTAGTTCATTTGAAACATTCTCCTATGGGAGTAGATGTTGTCTTATCAGTGCTTTATTTCAGATAGAAAATGCTGTGTTTCCACCAACATCCGAATGGTTTGGCCCTAAACCAGCCATTATCTCAGCTTCTCTTACTCTAAATGAACTTATAACCTTTCTGAGAAAGATACAACACAATGTTCAACCCTCCTTTTTCCTAGTAGATAATTCTGCAATCTTAGAGCTCAGATGAAGTAAAAACATTCAGTAAGTTGTGTACATGCTTCTTTCTCAAACACAGCTTTCTCTAGGAGTTCATCTCCCTTTCTCTGCTCTGTCTTCTACAGGACTTTCCTTCCCACCTGAGCTTCTTGGTAAGAAGTCAGAGTCCCACTTCTAAAAAAAAGCTAATATTATTTTGTGTTTATCTAGTTTTGTCCCAGATAATGCAGACATATACACTGACAAATCTATATTCTAAATCGTTCTCTGCCATGCTGATAGCTTCTTTTGAGCTGTGACTTGATTAGACAAAACAAAAGACTTTGTTCAGGTTGGGCTACTTCAGAATGAGAGGCAAAATAAAAGGACTCAGAGAAGCTACTTTCTTCATTGGAAATGTTGTCTAGGGAGTAAAAACTGGATGTAATATTAATGTTTTAGAGCAGTACTTTGGCAGGAAGACACTTTTAGTATGTGATATTTCAAAATCTGGAAAACATTCCTAGATTATATTACATATTTTAGAGACTCCCTGTGCTGACAGTGTTTTGTTGATACTTTATATGTGTTTGGATGTTTTTGTTGGCATCTGTAAATTCCAGAATTATTTCTGCTGTCAACAGAAAAACAATAGGAATGCCTTAAGACTGCTCTTCTTTTTTTTTTCCTCCCACTAAAATAGCTACAAAAACATCACACCGAGTTTGGGGAGACAAATTAACTGATTTTTCTAGAAAGTTCCCAGCTTCATAGTGGTTTCTTTGGCTATAATAATCAATGATCCTTCAAGAATTAACCAACTATACAGGAATTTGCACATAAAAGCTAAGAAATCTGGTGACTATATCTGGGAAGAAGAGAAATGTGATCAGCTGGGGTAAAGAATTTAGACTGAAGACAGAGTAATAGAGTAAGAACGCTGTGGGATTGGAGAGTGAAAAAGGAGGGAGAGATGGAATGGGTTAGCAAAATGATCGTTGTCAGCTGACCTATAAAATTCTGAAATCAGAACAAACTGACTAAACTGAACAAAGAGAAGGTGCAGGACAGATTACGCAAAGAAAAAAGTGGCATTATAAGACAAACTGGGATGAGGAAATTTTGGAAGGCTTGCTAAAGAAACAGTTAAAGAGACAGGAGTATGAAGACTAGAGCAAGGACAAAAGAAACTGTTTGGATGGAGAAATTGAATAAACACAGTTATTATCAACCTAATACTTATTGGTACATTTTTCTGAAACCCAAAAATGTGTTTTTCTTTGAGTCTTCATTTTTGCAGTTTCATGTAAAGCAAAATAGACACAAAATTATTTTTAAAATAATACATTAAAAGGATAGGTTCATAAGACCTTGAACAACCTGGTGTAGTGACAGGTGTTCCTCTCCATGACTAGGGGTGGAACTAGATGATCCTTAAGGTCCCTTCCAACCCTTAAGGTCCTATGATTCTATGATATTAGGAGAGCAAGCTAGAGCACTCAGATCTATAGATCCGTATTACAGCTATTCACTACCAAACTTAGAGAGTTTACATTCCGCGCTCCCCAAAACCAAAATACTGCGATACCAACTTTGATTAGATCGTGCTCGTCTGCTCTTTCCATAGAAAACACCTCAGCCAGATGATCAGAGTATTGCATGTATGCATGAAATTAAACCCTAAAATACATAAAACAACAGATCATTGAATACCTTCAGGCCTACAAAAAAAAAAAAAACCGCAAAAAACATAAAATATGAACTAATATACTTAGGGCTTCAAAAGTCTCAAACTTACATGTGTTTTTCTAATTATTTAGACCTAAATTAAATACTAAATTGAAATAAAGTAAAATGAAAATATCAGAGAACTGTATTTTACACTTAGACTTTTGAAAAATCCAAATGAGAGCAATTTCTATTTATTTTTTTCAAACTTCTTATTTAAAGGCAATACTTTCCACTCTGAATATGCTCATTTTATGTAAGACCATTTAAAGTTATTTCAAAGTATCTGAGTGTTTTAAATACCATCCTAATTTCATACTGATTTACTGTGATTTTTGCTGATACATTAAGTTCATTCAATCAACTATATTATGACAAAACTTAAAAAAAATATTGACACCAGTCAAAGTTTGTTACAACCATCTTAACATGTTTTTTAAAAAACAAACTTGTTGAAAAAATGGCTTTGCCTCTCTACAATGGAATGTAGAAATTATGCATCATCACTCTGAATTTAGTATTTTGAATGTCTAATAATATTTAGGATGCACTAAGAACAAGCTTAATATTCATTTTTATGACTCAGTTCTTTTCCAAAATGGCCAATTTTAAGTTATTCTAATTTTAAAAATAGCACAGCACTAGGAGAAATTAAAATCAAAAAGGCATGATACTGTATGTGTAGAAGTAGAAAAGCAGTGAACAAATAATGATAGACTCACAAGACATTGGCCCAGACACAGAGCAAGAAATACTTGATGCAAGCAGTAAGGTTTAATTAGGCTGTAACTTTTAACAATTGAAGTCAGCTGGGACGTGTCCCACAGTAACTCAGACCACAAGGGTAATCCTTACTTATGCTTCCACTTACTGGACAGCTGCTGCCAGGATTCACCACTTCACAGTTAGTTGAGCCAATTTCTAGGACCTCACATGTAAGGGAGCTGTGAAAGCTGTAGACTTGTTTTCTCTTCTTTAGATATGGCCTTTCTTTTCATCTGCTTTAACTCTATTCAAGCTGCCAAGATGTGACAATGTGTGCAGCGCTCTAACCCACTCCAGCAAGCTGTGGCTATAGGGATGGCAAAAATACCTACCATTTGCATTCTGGAAGCGTGAGAAATAATACTCTATTCCACTTCCAAAGAAAGTGAAGTTTCAGTGTCCATATAATACTAAATTTTAATTGACATAGTAATTATTATCAACAGTAATTGTAATAATAATTCTATAGTAGCCATATCCAAAAGAAATGGCTCAGTCTGGTGGTGAAGATTTTTGCTGCCTTTTCCTCACGCTGAAGAGATTAAAAACTGAACAGTAAAGAACAGAAAATAAAGGTGTTATATTTGGGCACTTACTCCTTGACAGTTTTGCTAAGTATTCCATTCTTATTATTTGAGTGGACAGATTAATGGCTGCACAGTGCCTACATAAACCCCTATAATGATGTTCAAAGTCTTTTTCATGGGCTCTCTTTCTATTTGTCTCTCTCTGCTGGTACAACTGCCTATGAGATGCTTGAAACACACCATCCATAGTAAACAATGAATAAGAGAAGAAATTCTGTTAAATTCCAAAGAATAATGCAAATCAAAATTTTCTTATTATTTCTCATTAAAATGTATTAATCTATAGTGTATCTTAAATAAAGGTTGACAAATTGTTTTAAGAAGTTTGTTAGCAGATGCCTAAGTTACAGCTTAGCAATTTTATATATACCCTTAGCTGAGAAATTAGGCTGCAGAATATTAAAAATAAATAAATACATATTTAATCTCTAGTGTTTTAAAACTACAATGAACTAAGATGGAATAAAGTAAAATAGTAACCTGTGGAAAAGATCTACTATTTTCTTGTCTCTTAGGTCAGAGCATAAATACAGTAGCAGATTTGTCTACTCCTTTCCTGAAAGTAAGATGAAATTAGAAGTATTTACAAAAAGCACAAAATTTGCTATTTGGAAGTCTTCAATGGGTAAATCTCATAGTATTTTTATTTTCCCTTAGTCAACATAGCGAATGTCTCCTTTTCTCCCTCCTGGGAGGAATTTTTCTCTGTTTTTCTGTAAAAATGACTAAAACTTGAACCAGTGAATGTCTGAAGGAGGAAAAAGAAATAGAATCTAAGAAAAGCAAAAAGTTTGAAGGCAACTGGAAATTGACAAATAGGAGTAGAAAACTATGGCAGTTTGCCAACCAGCTGCAAAAACTAATTCAGCTTTAGATAAAGAGATTTTAAAGGGGAAAAGGACAAGAAAACTTCAGAAAAAGGAAGAATAAAGGAGCAAAGAATAAATCCTTAGAGCTGTGTTAAAGAAGAAACATAGGCAGTGCTTTGTTGTTTTAACTGCAGAACTGCAAGAGGGGCTTTTCATTGAGACTTTGAATAGCAGCAAAGAAACAGGCAGAATAAAGTGGAAATACTGAAGTTTTCCTTAATGCAGTAGCTTATAGACAGCTATCCAAAAGGGATTTAAAATAAGCTTTTCTAGACAAATAGAAATTATTAGTGTCAGTTAGAGTTTTCTTCACTAGTCTACATATGGACATAAAAACAACTGTTACGCACGGTCCTGTGTACAAATTCATGGTGAGAAGTGACTGAGATTGTTAGACAAAGAAAATTAAGTAGTTGAAAATATCAATGGAGGCCACTTTTCCCTGGAAGAGAAAAGTATTTTATATTATCTGCAAGATTTTTTTTTTTTTTTTTAGGTACATAATGTTTTTTATTTCATGGTCAGAGAGCATGTAAAAGAATGAAGTGATGAGTGCTGTCTGGTTACAACAGCAGACCAAAATAGCAAGCTGGCATATAAAATAACATGAAGGAAGGTGGTCACAGGCTTGTCTTCTCATCTGTCACTAGGCCTTTTCATCAAGCTGTGAATAGCAAGTCAGCATGATGTACAGCTGCTGGTTATTGTGTAGAGATCTAATGACTGCATCTACTGTGCCCCACTACAGCATACTCAGAAGTTCCCTGACCAGTCAGACTACGCAGAGCTTATGGGCCACTCAGGGGCCCTCCAAACACCACCTCAGCTCACAAGAGGATCCCCTGAGAAGGCCAGGCTCTGAGAGTGAGATCACACATGCCCTCTGTATGAACCAGATCCTTTTGCCTCCATTATTCACGGCATGACTGCTGCATGAAATTCCCAGGGCAGCATAGCATGACTCTGCAGCTTTCATCTTGCATGGGCAGGAGACACAAGCTCACATTACAGCATGCACCTTAGGTACATAAAAATTCTGGCATTACAAAGACAAGAGCAATTTTGGCTTGCATCAAATAAAAAGACTTGACATGTGTAACTGCTAGAAAGTTGAAGTCTCTCATTTCATACAAGCTTAAGCAAATGAGGGATTGAAGCTATATTTTATTTTTATGGCTACATTTCCCAGAAGTTAGCTGCTTCAGAATAACAATAAAATTCCTGATGATAATTGTTTTTCTTTTGGGAAGTTTCTTTGGCAGTTTTTATCTGCTTAATAGTTGTTCTGCTACTTATCAGTGCTGAAGGCTATACTTTCACTAGGGTATAACAAGTGAGTATGTTGCCTTTGTGCCTTCCAAGACCTGTAAGCTTCCAAACTTTGTCACCATCCTTATTTTCTGTTGTTTCATCCCATTCCTAATTTTTCATTTGCATTAGATATTTTGGATTTTCTGAATTGAAAGTGCTTTAATTAATCTTTTAGTGTATTTTTAATAAATATTTCTTCCCTTGGGTATGCATATCTTATAATAGGTATGTTATTTGGATATGTCCCAGCTGCGTGAGTGAACTATACCCAACGATAAACTGCAAGAGAAGGAAAATGATACAAAAAATATGTCACTTTTTGTTCACATCCTTCCTATAACATGGAATCTTTCTGCAAAGTCTTTTTGATACATGACCAAATTGGGAGTGGGGGGGTGTGGAAAGGAAAGAAGAAACAAATTATTCGAGACAACATCTGGGCTGGAAAATTAATTTCACAGGTTTCAAATGGCATTCTCCCCATCAGTGTCAGTGGGTCGATCAGAATGTCTTCCAAATTATTATCTGTCATTTGTGATGAGGAGTGCAAACTCCTTGGAGTAAAGACAATTTGTACATAGCATTGAGAGCACTTACACCACTTGTTGTAAGGAATTTTATTATCATCTGCTCTAGCATTTAAATGCTGTTATTTGTAATTTTTATGGTAAAGATGCTGCTAGTAACTAAATGAGAATTTGTGAGTCATGAAAAAATAACAGGAAGGCATCTGTTATGACTTTCCAGCCTGTTATTCTAGATATTTAATAATAATTGCTGAAAGCGACCAGGGATGTCTGTCATTCCATTGCTTCATCAGACAAATACCTTCACCGACATAAGGATTTTACTAATGTGAATAAGAGTTTGTAGACTCAAACTTTGCTTCTACAACTAAAGACCTTAATCTAGCAGTGACCAAACTACAGCTCTGGGACCACAGGAAGAGGAACTGTTGGAGAAGTGGCTGCCCATGTGTGCGTCAAGTTCAGAACATTTTACATGTGTTCCAGGATACTGGGGGTGTTACTGGCACGCCTGTTATCTCCCAAATGCATAAAACACATTTACTTCTTATGGATTCTAAATTCCTTTTTAATATGGATGTTCATGCATGATTCACTACTGTATTACTTCTGGACTGTTGGTTGAGAAGTAGCATGCCATATTGTCATAATAATGTAACCTTATCTCTGATTTTATTAGCAATAAGGGTTCCTTTTTTTTGTTTAGATTTGTCAGACCATAAAAATGAAATGTTAGTGTTACCTTTAACAATATCTAATTAGTAACTGTTCATATTCAACAACTTTATTTTTATTGGCTTGAGTTACATTGTGTTTTTTTGAAAGTGTTCTATGAACAGACTTTCTGTACTTTCTTTGAAACTTCGTTATCTTTTGGATGACAAAGTAATTTTCATTTCTATATTTTTAATCTCCTTTTATCTAACTTTTTACTTTGATTTTTCTCTACAGAAGTGCATATGTTTACTCATTTATTTAGATAACTTTTAATGGAAATTTGCATTTTCACATGGACACCCTAATACTTTTAGATGAGTTGTATTTGCTTTCCTAAAAGCCATTTGAAAGGCTGACCCTCTCCAGTCCCCTTTAAAAATAACAAAACTCTCCCTCTGGGATATAGCTATGATCCTAGAAGGTGAACAGATTAGAAAAAAAATGAAACACAAATAATTTGCAGACATGTCAGATAGCTTTGATAGTCTCTGTAAACCACAGTGGAGAGTAGTCTTCTCCATGACTCAAATAGAGAGCTCAGGTACTGCAAAGATTAGCTTCTTCTTGGAAATACAATTTTTGTATCTTAGACATGGAAGCTGAAGCAGTGTATAAGAAGAGTACCTTGATGAGAGTAGTTTGATAAATTTTTGTCTGCCTTTAGAATAGTTTGATAAATTTTTATAACATCTTGCAAAATTTTTTGCTCTGTCTGTATTCATGGCCTGTTGTGTCTCCAAATCAGAGATAGAAATTACTTTATCCTTTTTTGGATACTTGATGTTTATCATAAGGGCCTCAATTTTCTGTACCATGGAGAAACCTTTAAAGAATCTCTGTTCAAAATGTTTTTCTTCTAGCATATTTAAGCTTTGAGAGCTTTGAAAATGAATGGGTGACAAGGGCCTTAGAGCTATCTGGTTATAAACCAAACAAAAGGTAGAAGAGGCACATGAATTATAAAAGCTCATCAGAAGTGCAGAACTGGAAAACTCCTATAGAGAATTAAAAAAAAAAAAATTAATTACTTTGAGCATACTAAGATTGCATTTATTGGCTTTCCTTAATAATATTACAGTTGAACAACAATTTTTTCATTTTTTGAAAAAATTATATTAATTCTTTTTATATAAGAAAGCTTTTTAAATGATGAAAGCTTGATTCCCTTTCAGTTAGTTGAAGGAACTAAATCAAGTGTAAATCTCACCAATAAACTTACTGCTTGCATTTAAGTCTTAATCCATGCCAGTGGAGCACTGCAATATTTCATCTTTTTTTTTGACAATCTGCATCATTATTTAAAAATCACTAAGTGTGGAGAGCTACAAAGCAACTGTAGGAACTATTTTTGATTGCAGCTGTTTTTTGGTAACATATCTTAACTGCACCAGAGGCTTCAGCTAATAAACAATAATTTAATTTTCTACTCAGTTTTTCTTCTTATTTTTTACTTCTTTTATGCTTCATGGAAGGTAGAGTGCTGCCAGTATTCTGCCATTCCAGCGGTGTATGCAGTATCGTAGCATACAAATATATAATAGAATACTTCTTGTTCAAGTTAAAATTATTGATTTGTTTTTTTGTCAAACTTAACACATTTTTATATTTTTTGTCTCCCAAGTTTTTGGTTTACTACCTAAGACATTAAAGCTATCTGGCTTTTTAATTATTTTTCAAATTTCTTTGGCCATCGATAGGATACAGTATTAGTTTTGTAATCTGGAAGTCTGTTTTGTCAACTAAGTAAAATATTTTTTAAAAAACATAACTGACAAAGAATTCTAATAGGTTTATGACTGTATTAGTTCAGAGTTGAACAGGCTGAAAATGTTCATAAAATCCACATTGCTATTGGAGAGTGCTAGAAGAAGCATCTGGTCTTCCTTTTTAATGCATTTCTGTTCAGCAGTACCTACACATCTTTCAGTGTGCCCATCACCCTGGTACTGGATGTAGGAGCCTAAAGCCTGCTTAGATTATGCTTTAAAACCTTGCAGTGTCTTATGATCTCTGTTTCTCACCCTTGTTGCTCAGTAAGTATCTTCTATGAATACATGTAGATGCAAACTAATAGCAAACCAGCTCATATGCAGAGCACAACTATTGTAAATTTAGTACATATTTTTCCCAACATTTAAGTTAATTACTGATTAGAACAATTAAAAATTCTTCTTTCCTAAAAGATGTATTATAATTGGTAGCAATATATTAGTAAAGATATTTTTGTAAAGGTGCCTAAAGCTGCCATGCAGCCTGGCTGCTCCCTGGGTGGTTGTAGCATTGGGGCTTTCCATGGATGTCTGACACTCACTGCCTGTTCCAGCCCCTGCTGCTCTCCTCTGGGCAGGGGGGACAGCCACAAGGGCTGGGCTGTGGGCAGATGAGAGCAGTCCCAGCTGGGGTCCCCCCATGGGCTTGGGGGATGCTCAGGGAAATGCAAGCACTCAGTGCTGTCAGAGCCATTCAAGTTGGAGTGCTATGGTCTTTCTGGTTTTGCTCGCTTGTCAGGTGAAATGTCATCTACAGTAATTGCATAAATAGTATTAGTTGAAATGCTTATCTTAGCCTGTCCATGATATTTCAGATGAATAAGTGAGTTTATATACTCTCTATGATTTAGTGCAAATATTCACTGCTGCTGTTATGGACTTGTACTTAAAAATAACATATCGCTTCCACAATTTTTTTTAGGATCCTTTAAAATAAAAATTACATATTGTTGAATTTTTTTTCTATGTGTTCATTAGTAATTTTGAATTAATGACTTTATGAATTTCATGTTACAGATGACAAGATAAAGCATGGTTACCATTTTTTTGATCTGTAGACACATCACAAATCTTAAGAAGTCCTTACATAGATGGAATTATTCACATGAGTTTGCTTCTTTCAGTTGATTTATCAGTCAAATTAATTTGTTACTTAGATGCTGCTTTATCCTTAATTATTTACTAAAGGAACCGCTTGCACTAAATAATCTTTAGAACTGATTACCAAAAAATAAAAATATAAACTATGTTTCAAATATCAGACGAAAAAAAGTCTTTGTGTAATAGTATTTGTCTGCGCAGAGTAAATAAACAAATTATTTTTAATAGGTACATGCAGTTCTTCCATTTGGTAGCTGCTTTTGCCCATGCTACTCATGCCTTGTGATTCATTGAGGTCTAAAAAATTGCTCCCAGAACATCTAATATACTGTTTTTATCCAATTAAGTCAATAATCACAAGGATTTGGAGTTCTCCATTAATATGTTGTGGTACAAAATTGCTTGATACTAACCTGTCAGCTCAAGTGGATTAATAGCTGGATGTCATTAGTAGGTTGTGGAAACGCTCTTAATCCATTTTAGGATGAAGCCAGACAGGTTAGTTTAAATCATCTTAGCTGGGTTTCAATTAGCCTAAACCCATACTATGTACCAGTATGATGACATCCACATATGTCTTTTTAATCTATATTTACTTCAGCAGTTTCTTTCTCACATGCATTAGTCAGCATCTCTTTTGAGAATAAGTGCCCTCCCATGTCTGTCAGCTGAGCTGTTCTGTGCTCACTGCAGCCAAGTTATCTGCACCCACTGCAGTCAAGTTATCAAAACATCATTATCAGTTCAAGTGTTTCTAAAATTCTTTATAGGGAAGATGTAATAGAGTTTATAGGAAATTACATTTCAAAATATTCATTCATTATTAGTTAAATGCTAAATTTCCTCCTGGCATCTAAAAAGTTGCATTTGACAGAATGAAACTGCATTTAAGTGTTACAAACTCTAGGGATTGATCTTTGCCTGGAATACTTCTGTGTGCCTTCTTAGATATCAGTGGACCTTTACTGATACACAGTGACTGAAAGTGGAGCAGGAGCATCATAACAGTGGAGACTGCATCCAAATGCATGTTTCATGTTCTGGATATTAATGGAACAATATGAATTCTTCTAAACTACTTTACCCTATAGTAATTGTTGGAAATAATTTGCTACTCAAGCAATTTACTGTTGTCATTTTGGGCAACATTCTAAATTACTATCCCCTTATTTACTAAGGCAAATGTCTTAGATGCATTCTGATCTCCCACAGCTCCATATGATCCCCCCTGTAAGTGATGTGACATGGCCGCACACTTAACACGCTTACACTCAGAAGGCAGCACTTCAGACAGCTCTACCCTTTTGCTTGATGATGGATCTCCCCTTCAGGCTCATCTCCTTTTATGCCCACCACCACTCTTAATCTACTTTCCTTCTGTTATTGCACAGTGATTCACTCAGTCATTAACCTTGTTATCATTCCTTGCAGCAAGTGGGTCTTGGTTATAGCTGTTCTGCAGCTTCTCAACCATGTACACTGCAAGTCCCAGAAAGCAAAATAGTCACTGAGGAGACATCTCAAGAAATAGCTGAGGCTGAGTCCCAGCTATCTTCTACACTATTAGATATAATCCAGGCATGAGAGGTTACTTTTTGCAATCCCTTCATCATTTGAGGCCCAGCATTAAAAGACACACGATTTTTAGTGTTTGACAATGTTCAAGCATAAGACAGCAAAGTAACCAAAAATCCTAAATCGTTAATATAGCACTTACATTTCATAATAGTTGGCTGTTTTAGAGCAGCAAGGATATGTATTGAATGGATTCAGGAGAGGGATAGAAAGAGAGAAAGAACGACCCAGTAATGTCAGTCTATTTAATGGACTGATACAAAAAGTGGTCCTTAAATTACAACTTGCTGTTGCTAGGTTTCTGTCCTGCTGTGTGTTTTCTGTCCTACTGGAAGGTGATTCCTTTGAATGAACAAATGAACATTTTTGGAATATATGTACATAAACAAAAATTTGGAATTATATCTGCCTTCAGGAAGAGAGATGTTTTTTCACTGGTCATGGTTCTGGGAGCCAATCTAACACTGGTGGTTGCATGGAACTGGACAAGGTAAGGCTCCCTTCATTTTTCAGTCCATGTGGAAATATATTTTTTCAGCACTGCAACCATCACCATGTGATCTAAAACACAATGAAGCCTGATTCCTCAGAAGGAAGGATTCTGCAACTGTCAGCCTTGCAAACTTTATCCATCCCTTTTGGCCAGTTAGCAATGAGAGACAAATTGCAAATCTTTATTAGCCCAACTTACTATCACCAAGGGGAAATTCAAATTTCTTTTCCTCAGTAAAATATTTGCGCAACTGTATAAATTTGTTTTCTGCTCCAATTTCTTTCTTCAATTCCACTGTATCTTCCTCCATCTTCTTTACTGTAACTGGAAATGAAGAATCAATCTAAGAATCTTCATGATTTATTTTGATCTTGCGTAATTTGAAAGTTAGAACAAAATTTTAGTAATTTTAATAACTTTCAGGTATAGAGTTTGATTTGTTAAAAAAAGAAAAGAATATACTAAAATGTGCTTATCAGCAGCTCTGTTTTACTGCATAGTTCTGCAGTACTTTCTTTGAATTAACAGATGGGATGAGTTACAGAGTCACAATACAAAATTTCAGAGTGCAAGGCTTCAACACAATGCACATTGTTTGAGATGCTGTTCATGTTTTGTATTCTATATCTTTTAGAGTGTTCTCCCTTGGAGCACTGAGACAGTGCCTAGACGATTTATAAAAGTTCTTGGAAGCAAAGTAAAGCAGTACATATAGTACTTTTAGGGTAGGGATTACTTTTTAGTTACTTCTGCAGAATATAACAAAGTGTAAACAAAAATAATGCTTCATGCTTACTGAGACAGAAACAAAACCGGAGTTATGATGTCAGATGCTTTTATTCCAATAGTAGTACATTAGTCTTTTAATACAAATTACATTGCACCGAACATCACATTTATATTCTTTAAATGTGTTTTTATTCTTTTGTTCTTTAAGGTTTTCAGTATGGAAGAATACTATGGAAATTATTAAAAAGCCTGACACCAAAATGACTATACAGTTTACTTTTTTTACATGTTTTATTTATTGTAAATAAATTTTAAAGTAGGATGTTTTTAATCTCTTGGCATGCAGTTAATGTTTTTGGTAACATTATTGTGGCTGAGTCAAAAATACAAGAAAACAAAACTTTTGGGTTTTTTACTACATCTTTTTAAGCGGTCTTCAAACAGTGTGATATCTACCAGTACTGAAGTATAATTATGTTCCAAACAAGACACAGCATGGTTTAGAGCACAAATAATCTCTTCTCAGTAATTTCTGGCTCTGTGATAGGCCAGCTTGACTCTGGACTGTGTTTACTGGGAACCACAAGCCCTAAAGAGCATGGTGCTGAGATATCCCTATAGCTTTAAACTATGATAGCAGAGTTCAACTTCAATTATTGGTTTGGGCATTTGGCCAACATGACTGAAGCTTCTGGCAACAGTGTGAGGCAAAAAAATAAAGACAGAAAGCAAGGAGTCAGTAATGAATCTTGGGGCTGGAGCAGAAACTAGTGACAGCAAGGTGTGATTGAAAAAGGTGGAGAAACAGTACTGAAACACTACTACACCACACATTTTATAAGTGTTTTAAACCTTCTCCATTTCATAGAGAAAAAAAATATACATATTTGCAAGCATGTATATTTTTAGGGATGCACACACACAACACACACACATAAACAGAAATATGTTGCTGTATAAATGTTAATTTTGCATTTAGTGTCTAGAATATCAGGTGAAATTCCAGCAAGGGTTTTATATTAAGTTCCCAGAAAAGTGTGTTGGTAGACATTTTTGAGAAGAAAACAAAGTAAAATAGATATTCTGAGCTACTGCAGTTTACCAAGCTGTTCAATTTTATTGAGGACATCTTAGGAACGTATAAATAAAGACAAAGTGGCAAAATATCCAAGTGCTTTCAGATTTAAGGAAACAACATACATTCCCCCTGCTCCAGAAAGCAATTCTTTAATTTAAGAATGCTTACTGGCATCAGTGTTGATTTTGCTGGTAGACAGTGAGTAAACAAGCTTTAATGCTGTCTACAATATAAACTTTTAAGCCTAAAGTCTTAGCTTGCTACTGTCAAATTCAAGGGCAAAGCTGGCTGACTTCACTGGAGCAGGGATGAAGTATGGGACTAAATAAAGTTCAAGCTAGCTTGGAATTTATTGCACAGAGATTAATTTTTATTGTTGTAAGTATTTCTTATAAACCACGTTTTTCTACAAAAATGTTTCTGAGCATCTGTTTAGCATTTGTACCTTACTCAGTGCAGCAGTTTCTATTTCTATCACCAACTTAATTTTTCAGAATTCATGTAAGTAACTTAATTCTATTTGGTTTGGCACTATATTTTGGACTTTTAGCCCCAAATTGCAGATGTTTACAATAAGATATGCATAAGAAAAATTAAAGTTTTAAGACTATCAGTTTCCCTTAGAATACCTGCTAATCTACTTAACTGAATCCTTCTTTCTCAGATAATTTGCCTTACTTGTTCATTTTTCTTCAACATTTGTGGTGAAGTAAAATAGAATTTTTTAAAAAAAACATATAAATTTTAAAAATATATAATTTTTTTTCACACCGTATGTATTTTACCATGTTGAACTAATAGTCTTCAAATTTCTTATGTATGTTAATTCCTGACTAGCTTTATATCCAGGGCTGGGTTGCTTTTACAGTTGCAGTTTTGTTTCGATTATCACCTATCCCAATTCTAGGACTTTTTTTTCAGCTATAGCTAAAAAGGAATAATTTTTATAGCTTCAAATCAAAACTAGAAATAAGAAAGTCCACATACAGCATGACCATTAAGTCCATGTCCTCAGGTGCTTATTCAGTTCCTATTCCCTTGTGTTCTGTTTTNATCTTTTTCTTCCTGTAAACCCGCCCTTAGAAACTTTCTGTTAAATTAGGAACCAATTCAAGAATGGCATTCAGTCTAATCACAGTACTTTAAAAAATGGTACTTTATAAAAAACTTACTTTCAATTTTGAAAACTCCAGATTACCCATCATCTGGTTTCCTCAATGAAAGCATAAAAATGGGAGCGTTCCTTTTAATTAAAAAGCGTTATGAAATAGCAGAAAAAGTGGTGCTTGTTCCATTCACCTGAGAAATTAAATCCTTCACTTCTCATGAATCCAAAATGTTCATTAATATGAACAGAAATTTTTGATCTGTGAAAATTGCAAGACAAGCCCTAATATGCCCCACTATTTATAATACAGAAGAAGGTTAACAGAATGCCTTGTTCTCTATAAGAATGTGTAACTGACCCAGTATTTATCACACAGAAACAGAAATAAAAGAGGTGTATTATGGGCACTGTTATAAGTTTTTTAAAAAGGCCTAAAAGAAGTTAAACAAAAAGACAGGTGAGTTTTTTAGTATTGCTCTTTAAGAACGTACAGAAAAGGAAAGAAATCAAGTTTAGAAGCCTTATGTCCCCTTCTTTTTTCTAAAACAAAATGGTGTTCACTGATTGATAAAACTAAATGATAAAGGGTCTGGGGGGTGAAACATTAACCAGAAAAGAGACATCTAGGAGATGGGAGACAGCATAGCAAGAATGCACAACATGGAAGAATAAGAACAGGCCACTGGACCAATCAGTTGATGAGTCCTTGAACTATGCCTTCACTTACAGCTTCTGAGCTTAAGCAATGACAGGCGCTGCTTTTCTTCGGAGGAAGAAAAAGACTGGAACAATACCCGCAGGATCCCTCACTTACTACCACACTATCTAGTCTAGACAAAGATCAGCATAAAATATATTGTGCTGGCAGGAGGATTGCTGTTCAGCAGGATGTTTGCCTCATCTGGCTTAGTGAGATACTCTAGTTCTGACTTAGATGCTCAAAACACCCTTCTGAAGGGCCTTCATCGACTAAACAAGGAGACTTAGCTAAGACTAGTCTCTTAGCTTGTGAGAAAAAATATGGAAAAGGGAAAAATTAGTAACCATTTTATTCCAAACCCGGTGCCTCACTTCACCCTCAGAGGTTTATTTACCTTTCTTTCTTCACTGCAGCATGGGAGGCAGTGTGAAACTCTTGATATTTTCCATGGCACAGCAAGTGTTTCTTGATGAGTCAGTAAGGTTGTACAGACTAGCACAGTCAAAGGATGAGTCCAGTTCTTGCCGTTCCACTTACTTAACCAGGTTTACAGGGGAAATATGACAGCTCTGCAAGATCTACTTTTCCATTTCCTACTAAAACTTGTATTAAAACTCCGGCTACAAGGTTATAGATAGAATTTAGACTATATAATAGGATCGGAACTATTATAAAACTAATGTCTTTTCAGTTTTATTTGATTTAGAATTTTGCTGGATTTGTTGTTGACATATTAAATAATTTTCTCTATGTTTGAATTTGCTTTTATTTTCTTTTTAATGTCTTTGAAAATATGTGGAAAAAAAGATTTTTTACGTTGCGGATACTTAGATTGTTCAGTGGTTTATGCATCTCTTGTAGTAGACTAAGATTATATCATATCTTAACTAATTTTAGAAAACTAAAGGATAAAATATCTCAACATTTGATATTGTAAAATGTACCTAAGTACTTTGTATACTTCAAGGAGTTTAGGGCGAAGTGGCATTTAAATAAAATCTAGTCATAGAAGTATTATGCTTTCTTTTTAAGAAGTTTGCATCTTATAAACAAATTAACAACTATTAGAACATATAGAAATGCCAAAAAAATATTGTTCTGCTTTTACATAATCTTTTCCAAGCCAGTGCAGCCCTGAACATTTTTATAAGACATTGCTTGAAATTTGCAGAAACCTGCATTATTTCATGGTTATAGGATCCCTCAGAAATAACCCTTGTTTTAGAAGGGACAGAACATTTCAAAGTAGAATTTTACAATTGCCTAACAAATTATAGATTTATAATGATATCAGATATGTACATTTTTGATCTGAAGTGTAGGCTTATAGGCTCATTTGGCTATTTATGTTTGCTATCAGAAAGACAAAAAATAATAAATATGTATCTGGGGCCTGCCACATATCCATTTTGCTTTTGCCTCCATAACCAGCTCTTATGCTTAAATTAACTTCTGGCCTGGGTACCACTAGTAGAGACTGAATGAAAATGTGATACTCCAGAGACTATCAGTAGCTTAGGAGAATCACAGATGGACCTCCTTCTACATGCTGAAGTCTTCCACAGTAGCACCCACAATGCTTCATTCTGGAAGTCAGCAATTTGGTTTTTTTTCATTAATCTGTTCACTACTTCTTTGTTGGTCTGCAGAGATGCAGTGTTTCTGGAAAATTTTAACTTCAATGAATGCCCATAAAATTTTCCATATCCTCAACTTCATTTCCTGCCTTATTTTACAACCCGAACACCTGTAATATTCCCACTACACATGTTCATTTTCTTCTGGGTCTCCTTCCTTCTTCACATAAAAAATATTTAGATTACAGGGTGTCCTTCTTCACACAAAATTATTTAGCTCACAGGGTACTACATGAGGTCCAGAGGAGGTCAGAGCCAACTGCCAAGAAGTGTGACTACAGTGACAAAAGCAATGTGAACACAACTAGCACTTTCTCATGGAAGAAGGACCAGTTTTCCCTGCAGGCAACCCAAAATGACAATTTGAAGCCCACCTTCCTTCTTATCACTGACTTTACACAGATTTCAAAATCAAAGACCAGTGTATTAAAAAGGGTACTTGGAGTTCCCAAAAGCGGTTACCTTGTGACATACTTACTCTCTGGTAAGGATAAAGCATATCTTTGTAGGGCAGATCTGGATTAAGGTATTATTTTCGCAGAGAGTTAAGAACTATCAATGTAGTCAAGCTCAACTGCAAGGTGAATTGCTGTTACTATTTTTCAAGGAGGTTAAATGATCTACTTAAAGAAAATGAAGAAAAACCAACCAACCAACCAAACAAGCAAAAATGCCACCAACCAAGCAAAACCCCAAACTAAAACCCAAGAAAAACAAGGCACTCTTCCAATAGACAAGATAATCAGAAAACAAATGTCCCATTCGTTACTACCATACCAAAAGAAGCACACCATCATTGCTTTGATATACAAACACCTGTGTAAAATAGAATAGTCCGACTACACTGAACTGTCTGATCAATAACAATCTCATAGAAAATCACACAGCTTGAATAATACTTTGGAAATCCCTAATTTTATTTTTTAAATCTGCTGTTTTATTGTAAGAAACAATATGTAAAAGGCAAATATTCCTAAAATCAATGAGAAATTTCTAAAGAGCCTTGACAAGGCCCAGAAATTTGAAGTTTTGATTTGTCCTAAGGCATTAAAATTCTCTGCAAATGTAAACCTCAGTTTAGTCTGCCTAAATATTAAGAAAAAAAAAAAAAAAGGAACCGTGAGAGAGAGCAAGGGTGAGATTAAGAAGAGAGTGTTAGGCAACTGTACAGGAAACATCTTTTTTCCCCCTTCAAACTACATAAATTACTTGTCCTTTGGCATACACTTTTTCAAGTGTTATTTAATTAAAATAAATGAGAAACATTCAAGTTAAATTTAGCATAACAAATTATATTAGCCTCATGATATGATAAGAACATATATTACTGTTTCCAACGCTTTTTCTGGTGGATTTATTCTGTTGTATGTTTATGTATATAAATATGGATTTATAT
>VXBC01008778.1:573242-604960 GCA_013399945.1 Ploceus nigricollis | reverse complement strand
TTTTTTTTTTTAAACAAAAAAATTACAGGGAAAA
The DNA here is from genome assembly GCA_013399945.1 of Ploceus nigricollis. NCBI lineage: Eukaryota > Metazoa > Chordata > Aves > Passeriformes > Ploceidae > Ploceus > Ploceus nigricollis. Next base: position 604,926 of record VXBC01008778.1, on the reverse strand, counting down.
TTTCCCTAGTGCTTTAGTAATTAGGAGAGTGATCAAACAGTGCACAACAAGAAAATACAGCATCTTAAATTTCTGTCACTAAAATTTCAGGGTAAATGCTAAATATATCAAAACCATGAGTTTTTTCATTTGGCAATACAGATTTCTGAAATAAATTGACTAAGTAAATTTCAGTAACTTCTGAATATTTTAACCAGAGTATTGTGGTAGTGGGGTTTTGAAGTTTATTTGTTTAAGAAAATGTTTAAAATGCTGTAATAGTTTGTTCCTATTCACCCCTGTTCAGTTTTCCTAATAGTCTCTCCCTAAAGTTGTTTACCACCTGTTTTCCCGCCTTTCCCCTTGTCAGTCCAGATGCCAGTCTTCCTTATACCTCCCCTATTTCCAGATCCTTCCCTGTCACTCCTCAGAACCCTGCCCCTGCAGCTTGTCTGTCATTATTTGTTACACCCATTTATCTAGAAGCTTCATTGTCAGTTAAGTTATTTCCCTTCACTTATTGGTATATTAAATATGTACTCCTCCCTTCTCCTTCCCTATTGGTTTTATGTTTACATTCATCCACCCCATAATCCTCCTATCTAGCCCTTGATTTGTTGTAAGGCTGTCTCCTCCCTGGGGGCAGCCCACCTTTAAAAGTTGCCGCTTTTTCTCTGTTCCTCGCCCTTCTGCCTCTGCCTCCCTTCGGGTTGTTATGCTGTGTTAGCTGTACTGCTCCCTTCACAGGGAGGAATAAAGACAGCTCGGAGATGCAAGCGAGGGTCCTTCCGTCTTTCTTTCACCTCAATCCTTCAACGTGGGTCCACATTTACCGGCCGCCGCTGTCGGTAAGGGACAACAGCTTGTGGCCGAACCGCTACCCTCTGCCTGCCTGTGGCTGAGGCGGGGAGCAGCCACTCGTGGTGCGCACCGAGGGGAAAGGGAGTCAGAGCTAGCCGGACCAGCACCGCTCCCTTCTCCCGCGACCGAGGCGCGGCGTCAGAGTATTTGTGAAACTTTGTGGACCCTTTCGGAACCTATTTCTATGGCATTATATTTACCTCCAAGATAAAACACAAGTGCACAAATCTTTACAGTCAGAAAAAGGATAGAGATAGAAAACTGTGATATTTGCTCAGAAAAAGATCAATACTCATAAAAAACTCCTTTCTGCTGAAATCTTCAAATAATATAAACATGCCAATTTATTTTTAACAAAGATAAAATACATTTTTTCTGTTGAAGACCATTATACCTAATATACAAAGTTATGTACCTCTGTTAATCGAAATAATATAAAATAGAATTAATGTAAAAAATTAAAATAAACTGTAGTCAATAAAGTTCCTTGATATTGTGATGTGTATTTTTGAGCCTGATAATACTGATAAAGCTACTTTGCTGCATTTGATCTCAAGCCTAAAAAAAAAAGAAAATCAGAAATAAGCCCATTTCGCCCAGTAATTTTTTAGTTTATGAGGCAGAGTTCCTAACCAATAAACCATTTCCTGGTTTGTTTTTTGTTACGCCATCACAAGTAGGCAGTGTATTTAACATTAGCACAGAACACAATTGTACTGGATTGACCTTGTCTGGATGCTAGATACCCATGAAAGCCACTCTAATACTCCCCTTTTCAGCCAGACAGGGAAGAGAAAATATAACAAAGATTCATTAATTGAGATAAGGATAGGGAGGAAAATCACTCACTCACCAAATACTGTCATGGACAAAGCAAGGTCAGCTTGGGGATATTAATAGAATTTATTACTAACAAAATCAGGGCAGGAAAATAAGAAGGAAAATGAATCCTAAAAACACTTTTCCTCCACCCTTCCTCCTTCCCAAGCTCTACCACCTTCTCTTTCAGCAGCTAAGGGAGTTGGAGAATAGGGGTTATGGTCAGTTCATCACAAGTTGTTTCTGCTACTTCTCAGGGGGAAAACCTTTCGCCTTTTCCGGTGTGGGCTTCCTCTCATAGGCGAGAGTCCTCCAGGAGCTTCTCCAACCTGAGTCCATCCCATGGGCAACAGTTCTCCACAAACTGCTGTAATGTGGGTCACTCTTCCATGGGGTGCATGAAATCTCCAAGATGACAAAGCGAGTAAAACAAGACAGTTACTCACTACTCAAGGCACAGCTTGCTTGAGTGTGAGTCCCCTGGAGGATCACAAGTCCTACCAAGGCACCTGCTCCAGTGTGGGCTCCTCTCTCCACAGGCCTACAGGTCTCTGCCAGGAGTCTGCTCCAGGACAGGATTCTCCTGGGTTTACAGCCTCTTCTCACCTGCTCCAGTGCAGATCTCCTCCATGGGCTTCAGGTGGATTTCTGCATCCCCATGGTCCTCTATGGACTTCAGGGGCAGAGCTGCTTCACCATGGTCTTCACAACAGGCTGCAGGGGAATCTCAGCTACAGTGCTTGGAGCACGTCCTCCCTCTCCTACTCCACTGACCTTGGTGTCTGCAGCGCTGTTCCTTTCACACACTGGCACTCTGGCTGCAATTACATCTCTCCAATACCTTTTGCTTGTTTCTTAAATAGGTTATCACAAAGTCATTACCACCATTCTTGGTTGACTCGGCCTTGACCAATGGCAAATCCATCCTGGAGCTTGCTGGCATTGGCTCTGCTGGACATGGCAGAAGCTTCTGGCAGTTTCTCAAAGAAGCAACCCCTGCAGCCCCCCACTATCAAAACCTAGCCATGCAAACACAATACAAAAACTTACATAGTCTTTGGGAGGCTGTTCTGAAGATGCACTGATGGCCAAATTTGCCCTCTGAACAAGACTGTAAGCCTCAATGAGACCCAAATATTACTGCAGGATGTTCCTTGTTACGTGAAACCAATGTGCTTGAATACACCCATTGGCTCTGTATATGCTGCTCAAGAGGCAATTTCTTGATTTGAAGTGAGCTTTTCAGAAGGCACAGCAATACTGAAGGTATGTACTGCTCCCAAAACTTCTGAAAGAACAGAGTAGTTACAGCCCTTTCTCACCCGAACACAAGCCTCTGTCCTTACTATGATTGGACACATTAGTTGTCTTAAATACTTTCTATTCTAATAATTGCAATTTAGATGGAAAATATGCTATGCTGTGTGCAAGAAGCGGGATAACTTTCTCAGAAAGAAATATTTTCTGAGATCAACAATCAGAAGGGGAACTTCTGCTCTACACTTGACGTCTTTATTGTATTTAGCCTAGAACATTTTGTTTTCAGTCATCTTGCTGCTGCTGGTCTAAAATGTGCCTAGACTTGAATTTTTGTCTTGTCACAGCTACTGCTTACCTCATACACTGTATATCCACTATGTCTTTCCCCGATGATGTATAATGCTATATGTAGTTGTGAATATCACCTATATATACAAGTAATATAAACTTCTGGGGTTTTATTTTCTTTCTTTTTTTTTTTATTCAGTAGCGTTTGTGCCAGCTTCCAGTTGTATGTACTGGTTTCCCCCTTCTTCAGACCCAAGCTGGCAATTCTCATCCTGAATAGCTTTAAAATTGCTCATAGCAATCAATGACAACTGAGGCATCACTAAAGAATTTCGCTTATCTCCAAGCTCCAATTTAGATCAGTCATTAAGCCTGAGTAAGCCTGAGCTGTCATAGCATTGTCCCTCATCACATTCTCTAAGTGCAAAAAGTCAACTTCAAAATAAAATTTGTTCTATCTCTTACTGCATTTTGTAATGGTCTAGTATGGACAATAAAGTTTACTGAAATAGGACTGTCAATCTTTGGAACACAGGAAACTATACAGACTTTTTATCTAAGGAAGGCTACTGTGATCCACATTTAATCATTTCCTTATATTTCTTCTTTTATGCTGTTTGATCTTGTTATTGATGCATACTGCATTGCAGTGTAGAGTCTATTTTATATAAGCATACATTTTAGAAACATGAAATTAAAACATACATTTAAATATGAGAAGGAAAATATCTAAGTGTTTAAACACCTATTATATCAAACATATGAAGAATATAGGAATTCTTCTGCAGTGTCTCTATAGAAGCTTTCTTTCTTTGGGACAGTATTCAGTCTTAAAAGTGACAGTTGCAATCCTCTGCTTAGGCTGTATTTCTGAATTTATACTGAAATTTCAGCTGTGTCTTAAAATAAGGCCTGGTAATTTTTTTGATTATTTTTATTCTTTAGACTCTGTTTTTATGAGCAGATTGAAGCTGAAAATAAAAATGTGTCTTGAATGTTTTTTTTGACTTTTTGACAGTTACCTGATTGTTTCGTTAAGGCCTAGTTTGAAGGAAAAGTGCCGTGAACTCTTATGATTTACAGTTTCTAAATGTTACAATATGCTTCATATTAAATATTTATATGCTTCAAGTTGTTTTGGCATTTTTAGAAGATCCTAAATGTAGAATGAACAAGTTGATGCATTCAAATGATGGTTTTTGGTAGTGTCGAACAAATGGTAATATGCTGGATTAAACATGTTTACCAACTCTCCTAAACAGGCAGGGGGGAAAAAATAAGAGGAAACGCTTGGTGATGAAATGAACACAAGGAGATCTCCTTACTTCCCTTACCTCCTGCCATCACAGGTGAAACAGACTTGATTTGGAGAATATTATTTGATTTCCAACCTAAACAGATTTGGATGGTGAGAAACAAAACCAGAATTTACAGTGGAACTTCTACCCTCACTGTCTCCTTTTCTTCCAGTCTCTACTTCAATCCTTCATTCCCAGTTCCTCTACCCAGCAGCCTCTGAGCAGTGCAGAAGGCTCGCAGGGACGTGGTTGGTATGTAGCAGTTCCTCTCTGCTTCTTGTTTCTTCTCACATTTTCCCCCTGTTCCTGGGTGGGTTCTCTCCACTGTCCTTCAGAAAAAACTCTGTTCCAGCATGGGTTCTTCATGAGCTCAAATTCCTTCAGGAAATATCTATCTGCTCCAACAGAAAGTTCACTGTGGGCTGTATCTGCTCCAGAGTGGTCCTCTCCATGGGCTGCCGAGGGAATGTCTACTCCTGGTGCATTGATTACTGCCTCATACTCATTTTCAAAATCTGGATGTTTGTACTGGTTTCCCACTTTTTCTCCCCTCGCTCCTCTGCCTGTCCAGCATGTTTGTCCTTTCGTATTTTAATTAAATGGGCTTTTAACCTACAAAATGTTCAGAAAGATTGATTTCAGGATTGCCTGTGGAGTAAGGAACTTCTCAGTGTGAGTAAAGGCAGGATATGACACAAAAAATATATATTTCTCAGTGAAAAGAGAAAATGAAAAGATTATATATATTATTATAGGATCTTCTCTAAGATATTTTCCCACATTTTTCTGTCTCCCATTACAAAATTTAGTTAATAAAATTTGCTGTGATTTTTAAATCATCCCAGAATGCTCAATATTTGTGTGGAAAGATAGGAGCATAAAGATATGGTTTAGGAAGGTTTTTGGTATCATAGCTGAACATATACACTCTAAAGCATTCATTTATCATTCCTTCAATTTCCCAAATTATATCTCTTTTTAGGTCTCTTTTATGGAGCTGTTGATTGCAGCAAGTTTCATCCCACCTTAACATGTGAAAAAGGACATGGCATTAGATGTAAACATAACCAGACACGGATATTTCTGATTACCCGCTATTCATCTGCAGTTATAGAAAGGTGAATAAATAAAAGGGAAGTGAACTGAAAAGCTTTCAGATGAATACATGTTATTATATATAGAATACACAGAATACAGAGCTGTAAATTGAGAGATTGGTTCTTTAACTATAATGTCTGTAACCTAGCCACAGTGACTGACAGGTTCATTCTTCAGCTTTCAGCCCCCCAATGGTGAACCACGAGGCTATACCTTCCTAGGAGATGTATGTAAATATGTTTTGACTGTGCTGCAGTGGTCAATGCAAAAAGGGAGAAGTAAAAATAATGCCACCAAATTTTTCAGAAAATCTTGGTCTGGACTTCCATTAATGCTTTGAAAATTGTTTCATATACTGCACTGCACAAAGATGCGATATAAATCTACAACTGGAGATCCACAAATACTGTGAACAGTCTTTCAGAGAGCTTGCTGGTTTTCTCCCGCACTGCAGTTATTTAAATGTTTGATCGCAAATTTTATTAATACAAACAAATATCTACAAACTCAGTCTCGTTTTCATAGTTCAGATTTATATGAAAGGAGAATATTGAATTTTCAAAAGCATCTAATGGATTTGATTCTTCTGTTAGGGTAAGCCATTTTAGAATGTGAAGCTGGTAGAACACTTTCCATTCCTCATTTTGTGCCTAAATGCTTAGGACTGGTCACAATCAAGAAANTATATTACTACATTTATATATATACTTTATAAAAAAGTATATATGCACACAGTCTAGCTTTTACAGCATAAACCTACCTGCAAGGGATCCTTTTTTAAATTTTTTACTTCTAATTAAGTCATGTCAGATTTGCTTTGACTAATGGGCTGAATCTTGCAGATCAATAGGTCTCCGAAGAATTCCAAGGTTTGGCTTCAAATCTTCTATGGAAGTAAAGCAGCAAACCGTGGACAGTAAAGCCTGAACAACATAACTGCAGCATTTGCAGTTTGACTTCCATATCTTTGTTCAGTGCTTAGCAAGTGTTCTAGCTCTGTCAATTAACAACATTCCCTGACAGAATCACTTTTGCCTTGTGTTCTCAGTTCACAGAAGCATTGGTGGAAAAATCTAGTTTGTGAGCAATCTGTATCCACTTTGAACAACAGTAAATGATGATACAAAGTGAAAGTCAGTGAGGATCACGCCTCAGACAGTCACGCTGCTCTGCTGTCTGGCATTCATTTCACAGTCTCAAATTCCCATATAGTATTACATGAGTTCTGAACCTGGTAAAAGGTGCTTAACTGATATCCTTGGGAAAAGAAACTGAGCAACCGTGTCATTACAAATTCTTTCTGTAACAGAAAGAAACAAGATTTTGAATCTTGATTAGATGTCAGTCTCATTTAATTTTGGAGCAAAAGTAGAGATCATTAGCCCAGGTACATAAAAAAACCTTCTAATTTATTCTTGTCAAATTTAGAAACCAAATAATGGAAATATTCAAAATGTATTGGCTTTGGCATTCCTTGGGCCATAAGCAAACATGATGGAAAAATAAATGGTTAATAGATAATTTGGGAATTTAATTTTTTATGAAGCCAGTATGTTCCAGATCCACAGGCTATCAGTAATTAATACGATATGAAGTAGTAATAGAGCTGCAGTGATATGAGTCCAGATTATCAAACTTCTAAAGAATGAATATGAAGATTTAACTATAAATTGTAGCCATTTATGTGCTTAGTTACTTGTTTTATCGTGTATTGGTATTAATGCTTAATCCTTAAACACTCTTATTTTCTTTCAGCTAGCAGAAAATGAAAACATGGTAATAATTACTGCTGATACCACCGAGGCAATTTAAAAAGCTGTACTTTTGTATTGCTGAAACTAAAATTTTGTCCATGGTTATTACTTGTGCTAAAAAAAATAGTAAATATCTTCCTTCCACATGTGTACAATATAAATATAGAAATTATGCAAGCTTAAATGCATAGGATTGGTATATTTTCTGACTGCTTCAGTTGAGTTTCTTCTGTGAACTATTATAGACTGCATTTCTTCTAATGAAAATTTAAAATACACATAAAAATAAGGTTACATAATTATATTAATTTTCAATTATTTTTATTTAAATAAGTTCTGAAATATTCTCATTGTCATTCTAATGCCATTCTTCAATTCTGAAAGTACATGTGAATTAGATCCATGCCTAAATGAGGATTACTCACAGCTCTTTGCAGATACTAAAAAAAGCTTACACATTACAGTTAATCTTACTAGCTAATACTTGCCAACAACATTTAGTAAGGTATTAAGAACAGATTCAGGAAGTTAAATTCTGAAAAAAAATCCAAAACAAAATAATTCCACAGAGGTGTGAAATATTTTTTTATTGATATTAGCAAAAGAAGTGCTGGAGCCTGCTAAATATAACAAGAGAACCAGACTGACTGAAAGAAAAAAAAGCTACTTCAAAATCTTTTTTGCAAAAGCCATTCCAGGGTGGCCCAAGGACACAAGTGACTGACAAAGTTCAACACAGTGACCAGTGCTCACCAACACTTTCAACACCCGGGCATAAATAACTATGTCTGTTGTGTTTTCTGCTGGTCTCTCTTAGGTGAGCAGCCAAGAAGGAGAGAGGTTGGTATTCCGTTTTTCAATAAAGGGCAAAAAAATCTTTTTATAAACATGTTTGTGACGTTCCTACTGTCTTACTGTTAACTCCTGTTCTTATTTGTGAAGGAGAAATTGACAAAGAAGAAAAGCAGGTTTCTTCTTTATCATCATATTTGTTTTCATGTACTTTTCCTTCACTTAAAACCTTCTAAATTAGTGACTGTTTTGTTTACACAGTGCCGACAATTGCTGAAAACATTTCATCTCATACAGCACAAAGAAGAATACAAAAGGAAATAGTCATAAAGGATTATTATTCTTTTTCAGGTTTTCCAGTACCTCTGCTTTCTTGGTGCTACATAACAATGCATTTTACATTTACAGAACAAAGTACAATACACAGAAGATAGGCTTCAAATAAATATTTCAGATTGTTCTGTTTCCTCCCATATCTTTTCCTTCCAAGATAAATGGGCTTGGTAATGAGTAGCAGCTAAAATTTACGTCTGTTTTCAAATCAGAAAACTCTGAAAGACTCTTCATTTGACTAAGAGGTTTCCAGATGATCAGAATTTAGCAGTTAAAAAGGCATCCCATCTTTCTTTACATCTAATATTAACAACTTTTGGATACTGATCTGTCCACTGTAGAACAGTACAGTGTATTGTAGGAGAAGCAAGAACCTATAAAGTCTTATTTTTATTAAAATAGACATTTTCATGTTTGCAGCATAAGATTGTTGGCATGGGGGAATATCCACACACGGTTTCTGAGACATTGCCTTTTGTCAGTCAGCAAACAACTTGTAAGTGTCCAATCACCACATGCACGGTCAAGATGATTTGGAAAGTTTAGAGGTGTTCAAAAGGAGATGAAGACTGAACTCCAATCTGTACCCACATTCTCAAAGTATCTTTGACTGACAACCTCAAAAAAAGGGAAAGCCATTCTTTTCCTTCTCTGTCCAAAAGACCTTGTAAGTACATAATTAACTTTCTTACGTGGTCAGCTGGGATAACATTTTTTCTCCACCTTCCTCTTTTCCAATCTAAGTCTGAAATATACTTTTTCTTTCTGGTGCTTACTGCCCTTCTAAGGCCTCCAGGGTAACAGAAGGTAAGAAATACTAACTGAATTTAATAAAATACTAAAAGACGAACAGAATAAAAAAAATCTTTGCATCACTCATGCAGATCAAGCACATGCTCTCTGCATGTAGCAATAAGAGGGGAATGTGTTACATCTTTCTCAGTAACTAATATTATGCCTGACCTGTTACAACTTTGTAAAACTACTGTGTACTTCAGCTCTTTTTTTAGATGTCTGAAGATATCTAGAATACTAATTATAAATAGTTTTGATTTCAAATTCTTGAACCAATGTGTCTTTTCCCAAATCACAGTTTGTTAATAAGAAGACGATACTCACCTTCTACCCCATTATTCGATTTCTAATCATCAGTAATGCTTAGTTGGACAAGACTGTCTGTGGCCAGAATACTATGATATTCCCTTAGTACTGCCTCTCAGCCTACAGCAGTCTGAGGCCTTGAGTGTTTCTGAGCTGGAATTGGTATTTTTGTCTTTGAAAATATCATAAAATCTGGTTTTTTATGGCACTTTGATAACTTGATAGTAGAAACAAAGCAGATATATTTACCTGAGACTTAAAACTTTACAAATGTATTCATTTTTGTATTCATTCCAGGCTATCTGGCATTTACTGAGTTTTCTGGAGAATATAATTGCAGAGGTTTGAGTTTACAATAGACACATTATTTGCTTAGGACTTGAAGGTTATGAAGGAACTAATGGGATTGTAACAAAGACAACAGTGGGAAAAGCAGAGAGGGGACATGATATGCAGTGCTGAGTGGCAGCAAATATATATATGACAGACGGTGACTTCTAGTTTGTAATTACTGCAGAGTTCAAAACTAAGTGGAGGCTGAAAATCTTTGTCTCCTTACCATATCACAGCTATGAGGCTTTCAGCTTCTGCAGAAAGCAAGAAGACTCAAAGATAACGTGACACACTGAAGTGCCTTTCTGTGGGCCTGAGAGGTGTCTTATGTCTTACACAAAATACTGTTTATTTCCTGGTGCTGTAAGCTTGCCCATATACATGGAGTGAATATTATGTACAATCATAAAACTTGTAGAACCCAGTCCTTTAAGAATTTTCCCAACAATGCTAATTTCTGCCTAAAGGGTTCATTCCTACCCCTTAGACAGGAAAAGAGCTTTGAGCAGTTTTCGTCCAGCCACCTCTGAATTCTCCATCTGAAATGATCATTAATATTTGAAATCCGCCTCTTCTTTTTCTACATCATCCTGACATCCTCAGCAGCCGTAAAGACCACAAAGAACTGGAAAGTAAGAGGATAACCAGAAGCAGCTAAACTAAGTGAAATTCAGATGGCTGGCAATTCTTCTGCCTTTAATTAAATACAATGTTTGACATACAAAACGAGGGTCAGCTGGCAGGTATAGCTGATGCCGTGCCTAGGTCGCGGGAGAAGGGAGTGGTGCTGGTCCGTCTGGTTTCGGCTCCCTTTCCTCTCGGTGCGTGTCACGAGCAGCCGCTCCCCGCCTCGATTGCTGGCAGGTGGAAGGGAGCAGGTCGGCCACATGCTGGGGTCCCTTACCGACAGCAGCGGCCGATAAGTGCCGGCCCACGTGGAAGGATTGCGATAAAAGAAAAAGGAAGGGCCCTCGCATGCGTCTCCGAGTTGTATTTATTCCTCCCCGGGAGGTGCAGGTGATCCAGTGTAACAACCCGAAGGGGAAGCAGAGGCAGAAAGGCCAAGGCGCAGAGAAAGCGGCAATTTTTAAAAGGGGGCTGCCCCCAGGGAGGAGACAGCCTTACAACAAATCAAGGGCTAGATAGGAGGAGTATGGGGGGAATAAACATAAACATAAAACCAATAAGGAAGGAGAAGGGGGAGTACATAATACACCAATAAGTAAAGGGAAATAACTGACAGTGAAGCTTCTAGATAAATGGGTGTAACAAATAATGACAGACAAGCTGCAGGGGCAGGGTTCTGAGGAGTGACAGGAAAGGATCTGGAAATAGGGGAGGTATAAGACTGACATCTGGATCAACATGGGGAAAGGCGGGAAAACAGGTGGTAAACAACTTCAGAGAGAGACCATTAGGAAAACTGAACAGGGGTGAGTAGGAACAAACCATTTTAAACATTTTCTTAAACAAATAAACTTCAAAACCCCACTACTACATATAGCAAATCTGCACCAGCTTGGAGCTAGTAGAAATTGTCAAAGCTTCTTTATTTCCCTATCTTTCTTGATGATATGAAAACAAAGAGGTTTAGATTGCACAAATCATTAAAGAAACTGAAGCTTTGTAATCTCCTCAGTGAAGTAGCATAAAGGGGGATGCAGTACTTTTACTGCAGTTTTACTGCAGTCTTTTTCCTCTGCAAAGAACAGAATGGGATGCAGCACTTGATGTTTTATTTCATCTTAAACAATGTAATTCTTTGGTACAGCAGCAATTTCTACCTGTCCTAATTGATCACAGACAATAAAAATCTGTTCTTTTGGCCAGCACTTTGATAGAAAAGCTTCTAAGCAGACCACTGAGTTGCTGCAGCACAGTATAGTCAAAACATTTTAATAGACATTTTACTTGCTACCTCACGTATTATTTTAAGTTACAAAGTTTTATGTATAAAATTTCTTAAGTAGATTCAACCATAGAGATGCAAAGACATTTTGTATGCAAGCAAAAAATCTGATTTAAACCACAGCCTGAACATTTTGTAATTTTAGCAGGTATTTATCAGTGGTTCTGTAAATTAGCTGGAATTGATTGCCTCAAAATTTTCTCATTACAATGAAAATTTTTATCCTGCCTTTATTCATGAAAGGGAATTTAAACTAACATGCAAACCCCCTCAAAATTTCTTGGATATATTAATATTACAATGAACAAATGTGTTGATTTTCAGTGGTCTGACATAATTTATCGGAAAAACTAAGCCATAACTTGGATAGGAAACAATTTTTTAATTGAAAGTGTTAAAGATGGAAGAAAAAAATCTGTATAAAAACATTATCTATGTAGAAAATACTTTGCTGTTTCAAGCTTCTTTTTTTTCTTTTCCAAATGCAGAACAAACCACATGGCCATCAGAGTCAAAATACTAAAAATAGTTCAGAATTTTTTTTTAAAGTGAGATTTACTGATAGTGTTGTTATCAGTGTGAAAATATTATTCTCTGTTAGTTTAAGTCTTTCATACCACTCTTTGTCTAAACTATAAGAGCTGCTAAGGAGTGTTCCATAAGAACAAATGAAAGCTTCACATAAAACAGATGCCTTAATCAATGGAATCAATAAATATATGTGAAAAAGTGGAGAAAAGGCTGCAGGTCAAATGGATTTCCAGTGGGATATACCTAAACCTCATCGAAGTACTGCTTTCTATCTCTGTACAATTCTGCAGTGACTGAAGAAAAATTACATCAAAATCAGTTGCTTTGTTTATTTGGAACTTCTGAAGTGGACCACTGTCTCATAGGCTGGGCAGAAACTAGTTTCCTTGAGTTCCATCTTGTATTCAGTAGAAACTTGTCCTTCAAATCTCTTAATCGCTGTATGTGCTGTTTTCCTGTAGGCAAATATTTTCTCAGTTTCTCACTAGGGCTCAAGAGAAATAATGTGAAATCATATAAAAGTGAACATGAAATCCCAGAAAGTAGGAGTCAAAGTGGAAGAAACCTTAACTAATCATTTTGTCTTGAAGGCAGCCTCACCTGCATTTCCGTGATGAGGAATATATGTTTTTCTAAGAGGCTTTTAAAAACACCTAATAGTGGCTATTTTGCAATCTCCCTTGGCAACCTGAGCAACTTGCTCAGGAGCAATTTGTGCAGAGCTTTGGTTAGGAAAAGCCATGAAGTCTTCTTTTAGGGGCAACAGAGCTTCTTCTGAGCAGATACATGAAAAATTTTCACTCCCATTCAAGCCCCTCTACTGAGGTTGGCTGAGTGCAAAGGATGATGACACATTTCATTTGGAAATCTGTGTTTACCCTCATGCCAGCATGTGGAACTCAGGATGCCTGTGGGTCTGATTTTTATTCTTCTGACAGCCTTCTGCCCCATGTAGTCACTTTCAGCAACAGGGCAGGGCAGCAACATTAAAAGCCAGGAAGGACGATCCTTCTAATTGCAACTTTTGACAAACATCCAGTCTGATTCTTTTAGCTTGTATTTTTTTTTATTTTCTGATTACCTATCTACCTATGTATGTACAAATGCAAATTTATGCATAGTGACTTTTTTGTAGTTTCTGATTTTGAATATTCCAATAATCCCAATAATCCACCCACAAAAAAATAAAAGCAGTCATCCTTGCTCAAAATTCACCGTGGGGTTTATGCCCATAGACATGTCTTTCATTTGAAGATCAGCAGGGTGTCCTTTGGAGTAAAAGAATCATTAGCAGGGTTCAGCCCAAGTAGTATCTAATTAAAAGATATTTGCATAACCAGTGTGGCTAAAATCTTACAAGAAGATCATGAGGAATGCATATATGTAAACATGTACAAAAATATCATATAAGGTAAATTTTTGTTAAAAGCAGTTTTTAAAGAAAAGAATGTATAAACAGCAAGTTAAAACAGCAGCGCTTTGAGGAACTAGTCATGCTTTGTGGTATGAAATACATACAAATATGTGTGGTGTAAAAGAGAGAAAGAGGAAGAAGAAAGAAATAGAGGTCACTCAGGGCTTTAGCACCCTGAAGGACAAATTAGTCAAATTATCCAGGAAACTTATGACTTTCTATCGGAAAATATGATGTTTTAACTGTTGTTAAAAATAGTTCATTATATAAGGTGTTTGAATGCAATTAATACTGCACAAATGAAATTTATATGGTGAAAATCTCTCACAGGATTAAATACAGCTTTGATTTAGGCTTTGGAAATGATCTAGTTCCTTGTTGTTTTTCACCTATATTCCAAAAAATACATATTCAAAGATTGTTGCTAAATTTTCATTCCTCTTCTCCTAGAAGATAACTGGGGATTTTGATGTTTTCAACTCCATATTTTTTCTTCTATTTTGATACTTGCGAAATGGAAAAAAAAAAAATCAGCATATGAAATGTGATAAAAATACCAAGTAATTGTTTCTTAATCCACAAAAATAGTAAGTTAGATAGTGATTGGGAAGAAGAAACCCAAAAATGTCCCCTCTTCCTAAACAAAAAAATAACTCAAACCCAAACTCAAAATGCACCAGAACTAAGAGTTAAATCTGGAATAAAATATGAAAGTATCATTATTCACAGCAGTTCTAAAATCCCCATTCAGTTCTAAATCAAAATGATTTCCAGTTAGACTCGTATTGGATTTCAGTACAGCATTAGGCTTGGCATGCAGTATCCAAACTAAGCCTCTAAGATTTTGTGCTGTACTTTATTTAGATATGGATGACCAAGAAAACTCATTGAAAGTACAAGTTCTCTTACATTTTATAAAGATATAGGTTGATACAGTATTTGAACGGTAAGCTTGCTTACTTCTTACTTCACACTGTAAATTCCTTCCTGTTAGTATTCATTTGTTGGGTTACTTTCCCATAATTTTTCTATTAATACATGGTTTAATATTGGCTTAAGGGTGGCTACCATGTTCATGATCAAAGATGACTATTCAGGATAACACCAACGATTTTTTGCCTATTTTCTGTTTCCTACTCTGTCTTACACAAGCAATAAGGCGCTTGTTCTTGTTTCATGGGTTGTTCTAATACTTCCAATAACCCTAAATATAAGCATGGATGAGCTACTAAAATTTACATTTTTTATAACCCTTTATATTGTGTTATGTATAATGTCATTTTTTATTTACCTGCATTCCATTTTGAACACAGCTACAAAATGGGGTTCTTAAATATCAGTAATAACTCATACCACAAAGAATATGAAATGAAGGGCAAAGCTTACGTAAAAGTAAATTAACTGAATTCAAATTTTATCAGGGATATGTAGGGAAAATGTTTTACTGTGGATATGATAGGGAGTTATCTGCCTTTTGCATTTACCCTTATACTGCAGACTCAGATGGGATAAACTATATGCCATAATATACTATCAGGTAAAAAGAGACATTCTTCAATCATGTTTTGACTACATTCAGTATCATTGTCTACAAGTCAGAGAGATTGTCTACCACATCTACACAGAGGTATTCAACTCTGTAGCATAATTAAAGTGCAGGCTGCACATATCTCTCTCTCTAAACAAATTAATCTGGCATTCGGCAGTACCTAAAGAGTATGGGTACCAGGAGTTTGTTCAAAGGCTGCCTTTGGAGGTCAGGCAGAAACCCATGCTTCTGCCTGCTGTGCCGTTGTTTGCAGCTACCAGTTATGGGCATCACTGGCTGTAGGAGCCCAGAAGATAAAGCTAATACATGTGTCTCAAACACCAATTGTTGGATAACTGTGGAACCAGCCAAGGACTGGTGATAAGAACACAGTGCAAACTGGCAAGAAAAAACAGCATGTGCCTGGTTTATACTTTAGTCAAAAATATGGAAAATCAGTTATAAGCCAAAGGGTAGTTTTAATACCTCCAAGTTTATGGCAGAGTTATTTCCTATGTATTGATGCTTTTTCCCAAGTCTATTTTATAGCTCATGCTGAGCTTCAGTCTCTTACATGTTTAGTGTTATTATCTTCATACTGATAGTTTAAAGCTAGCTCAGATATTTCTACACAGCTTTCAGTCATCTGTTTTTTACTTCGGTCAACATATTTTAGAGGCCTAACATAAAATTTCAGCTTAGGCATCATGGTTTTACTCTTCCACTGAATCTTTACAAAATTAATTAAAAATAAACCTGTAATTTGAAAATCAAACACAGCAAAACATTTGGTGACAGAATTCCTAAAATATAAATTACTATAATATTGTGTGCTTTCCTTCCGGGGTCAAAGCACCATGTTTGCTTTATTGTGGTATATAAATAAAATTATTATCATTTGCTGCAAATTTCCCTTTATAATTTCAACTAGGGAGAAAATAAGACTTCCATTAAATACTGTTTTTTACAACTGAGCTAGGATGCTTCCAGTGTGCCTCCATATTGGTAGTCTGAGAAGAAACAAGTCAACATAGTACAAGTAAAATAATGTCTGATACTAGTTCAACAGAAAAATCCCGGGCCTCTGCATATGAACCCACAATGGACAAACAGATTAATACTTCATGAATCATGCTTACTTTAAGGTAATCTGAAACCAATCTGAACTCAGAAGTTATCTGATCTACTTTCTATGCTGACTGATTTTCTGAAGTTAGCCAGCTTCAGGTCATCTACTAAAAGATGTGCTTTTGGCACAGAATATCTATTATGTTTCTGTTACCCTTTTCTTCAACCGAGAATTCTAAAATACAATCAATAAACTGTATTTCAAACTGCCCAGAAATACATTGCTTGAAGAAATTAGGAAGAGCTTCAACAAACTATTTTTATATTTCTCTCAAAAAATGCTATTATGCTGCAGCAACTAATTACTTGGGTTTTTTTCTCCAAAAACAAACATTCTTTTTGCTATCATGTAATCCTATTACTGTGAAACAGAATTTATGGATGTTTTTGTTGTACGAGATCCATTTTTGATGCAAAGAAAATATGGAAAAGATTGTTATCTTTCTTTACTATTATATAGGACTTTTTAAATTGGCTTTCCCTTCTATACTTTCAAGTTCTTTAGAGAGCATAGGTAGAACTAACAATTACAACAGTTGCACCGTTGATATCACAAAAATCAGTAGATCAATAATCATTAGTATGAATTTGTATGTTGGCCCTAAGTTTAAGTACACAAATCTCTAATTCTAAGATGTACATTTATGCTACCTTAGTAAATTTATAATAGACAAAGTTTTGCCATGTGTTACAACGTGTGTTTCTGAAGCAAATTAATTTTCTTTTGTTTTTCTCCCCTAAATCACTAATCATGTAGATAGTTTATCTTATTAAAATTTCCCAAGCTAACCTCTGCAGTTCTTGGATTAATGCTTTAATACAGAAACTTGGAAAGTCTCATCAGCTTTTTCTACACTGTTCAATGGCTTCCCAATTTGCTGATAATCTTTAAGTGAGGAAGTATTTTTGACAGGCTATGAATCTTTAGCTGAACAACTAGTTAGAGAAATCAGCTGCTTAGTTACTGCGAAAGAAACAAATCATACTTATTCAAATCAGAAATACTCAGTGAGAGAAAGAAAAATAGAAGTACAGTATTATTCTCCCCCAGTATAATCACAATGAATGACATAATCTTTAAAACTAATTTATTTTATGCTTCTTTTTTCAAAGGTAGTGTGTCTTATAGATAAAATACTTTTCTTTCTTACAGGATCAATCCTGATAAAATTGCAGCAATCATTAAAAATATGGTCCTGGTTAGATAATTATTCTTTAGAAGAGAATGTGTACAAGAATCATTTGAACTGTAGCTCCTATGAGGTTAAACTATTTGGACACAGATGAATATGGACTTAAAATTTGAAATAACTTGGCTTTCTTTTGAAATAATGCTTACATGAATTGTTGATGAAAAAAGATTTTTTTATGCTGTTTTCTTCTGTCAATGATTGTTGCCTCTACATGGATCCTAAACATTTCATGAAATAGATTTAAAACAAATCCATGCAGTTCTGGAATCAATACACCAGCTGTCATATGCATGCATAATAGTCTACTAGTGAGTCTAAAAAAAGTAAAAATTTTGCACTCTATGTGTTCTTTTCTCCACTAATTAATTTTAAATAAGACAGACTAAGCTTAGAGCTCAGTTAACATTTCTTAACTTTCATCTCAACAGCTTTAACAGTTTTCAACTCAACTGCAAATGTTTTCATATGGCAAAACTTGACATAAAATCTTAGACTAGCCTTTTTTTTTGGAAGATAAGATACTGAAAAATTTTAGAGTGATATACATACAATTTTGAAATAATATACATAAAAGTATGAAGAGTGGAGTATTATTTTGTTAGCTACCATAAGCAAAATCCAGTGTTTTAATTTATCCTGCTTTAGTTACACCAATGATCCATCCTGACATGAATAACATGTGGTCTGGGAGGTGGAGAAGTCTATTTTATTTAGGGATTTAAGTCATATTTTCTGCCTGATTCAGATCTCAATTATGTTGCCAACACTTATTTTGGGGTTAACTGACACTGCTCAGAAGCACTGGATCAATTTTTATTAGCTTATTTCACCAACAGCTCACTCATGACTCCTTTCCTGGGGCATGGATGAGATCTTCTGGACCTTTCCACACCACTTCATAGCCATCTTCTGCATGTTTTGCGTCAGCATGTTACTACCTAGGATTCCATAGTCACACACATAGTCACCTTTCACACATTAAATTTCTATTCTAAAGCAGTTAAAAAGGGATCAGTATATAGAGAATGTCATGAAAGTATTTCTCTCTCTCTTTTCTCTATATTTTAAATTATCCCATACATCTCAACATGAATACTAACCATTATGAGTGGTATTTACTCATGAAATGAAGATACTGTCCTAAATGGGAAATAAGCATATTTTTAGATATAAAAGACCTTATTGTAGTATATAAATTTCAGGATAGATGTGAAAGCAACATTAATATCTCCAGGCATTAAAATATTAATAATGATGCCTCACAGAATACATTCTGTTTTCTTAAAATGCTTGAGATTATAATAGGTATGCTTGGGCCTTTGATTTCTCTTGTGGATCATATTTTTTAGCTTGAAATTATAAACATATCTTAGAAATGTGCATGTTACTTTGATTGATAGAATAATTTACATGATATTATATTGAAAAACAAAAACAAAAAAAAACCAAACNAAAAAGAAAGATTCCTACCTAATTGCATTGTTATAAAGGCAGGAGCTTGAAGGAAAAGGACATAAAATTCAGTACAATCCATAAGAGCAAGAGGAAAAAATAAAAAGGCAGAGAACTCAAGGTATCAAAGGAAGTAAAGAACTTGTGAATGAGCTGGATAAACTTTTACATGTTTGCAAAGGAAAAGTGCTCTATAGTGGTCTTGTAGTTTAAATATTGAAAAGTCAGATCCAAAACATGTATTAGCCAGATAATTGAACACTATGAGTGAAAACTTAAGCCCCAAATCTCCTACTACTATTGAAGTGAAATACCTACACTGGATTTAAAACTAATTAAAATAAAATTCCAATGTCTTTTCTTATGTGGCAACAAACTAGTTGTATGTGTGAGAAATCAAAGTTTTATCTATCTGGGTGACATCTTCTGGGTTAAGATTCTGATGATAACTTACAGGAACACAACTTCCTGAGTGGGGGACCCCAAAGTTAGGTTTATATCAACATTAGCAGGTATAAACTTGAAATATTTTAATACCTTTGGAAAAAGAAACAAATAACACAAGCAAAGATAGATAGATAGATAGATAGATAGATTAGATAGATAGATAGATAGATAGATCGATCTGCATCTGCATGTGTAACATATTTTAACGGCAATCCTAAGAGAACAGGGATTCTCAGTTGATGTAAAATCAGTGGCAAGGGGAATTGTATTTAAATAAAAAAAAATTGAATAACTTCTTTGACTAGCAATACTAAATGAGAAAGATCAAATATATTTAACGTTAGCAAGACAAAATATCTCAGTAATTTTGTTTTTATGTGACAATTGTTTCTCTGCTTTTTGCATCCTTAAAGATAGTGTTTCTCCGATTTAACATAAGCAACTGCTAGATGGTAACCTAAATTGTCTGAATAAACAGTGTTTCTTCCCTGTGGTCTTTATGTGTGCACTGGTTTCCATAGGTGTTAGAAATTTCTTGATAGATTTATCAATAGTAGTGCTAAAGAAGCTTTTATTCCCTTTTAGTTTATTTAAACACTTTATGGGATTTCATATAATATGTTTATACAGGGGAGTTTGTTTAACTTCTAAATACAATTTTTTTCATAAAATCTCTTTTTAAATTCATGCCTTTTTAAATTTGACAGTTACTCATCCAGCTGTGTCAGGATCAAATGTATTCTTACTGTAATATTCTTAACATAATATGTAGGAAAAATGAGCACTAAGTATTGCTACAAACAATGTGTCAAAAGCTTTTGTCAGGTGATTTATAAGTCATTACTTTACCTGTTTCTTTTCTGAGCTTCTGATAAATGAGATACTGTGAGACTCATGGAAATTAACACCAGAACTAGCAGCAAACTTGAATTGGTATGGTAAGATTGGTTGATGAATTTGCAAAATGCATAAGTGGACAGACTATGGCCAAATACCTCTTCAGAGACTGAAGACTGATATAGGCAGCAACAGCAAATAGAGAATCCAGTAATATATTCTTTCAGCAGCATGTTTTATTTTTAATTTGAACTTGTGGGACTGCAAATTCCAGTTATTGGTTTTCATTAGATGAGTTTTGTAAGCAATCACAACCTCATTTTAGAGGCAATTTTCTTTGGTGAGGGGGCCTTAACAGACTGAAAACTTCATGCCAAGAACTTTTGCAAGTATCAAATAGTAATGTCAAGCCCAAGTTAACTGCAGGCACTTCAGTTTATGAACATTAATCATAATATTCAGCATAATTTTAATCTAATATAATTAGGTCAGTAAAACTAATTATCAGTTAGGAGATGCATGGCTACATGTCCCCTTTCTTACAATGAGTATCCTGGAGCATGATGAAGGCTTTTGAAAGTCTGTGCCCTTGTTAAATAGTCAAAGTATCTTAAGATATTTGAAACAACACACGTCCAAGTTTCCCTAACTATACAGGAAGATGGAAGGACTGACAAATGATTTGCCCATAAACAATGGCTTATAAGCAGCAATTTTCTATGTTAAATTGAGGGATTTATTGCAGAAGCAGAAGCTGAATTGGGAAGAAGATAGCAATTGACTGATTAGACTGAAATCACACTTTTAGAGCTTGGGTAGGAATATCATCCATGTCCACTTAAAAACAGATTTATACCAAAATGATAGATTTTTGTATTAATTCATGTGTTCTCAGACTTCATATTGTTGTCCATTACCATTTCTTTCAGCTTAGATGTATTTTGTGTAGATCTTTTGCAGAGCTTTCAGCATCAATGCTGTGATATTTAAGATTACATTTATTGAAAGAATTTGAAAGCTGATGATAAAAATGGTCACTGCTTATGACTTTTGTTCATGGCTGCTTTTCTACATTGGCACACAGGGAATGCTTATTTTTTCTGTTGTTGCCATGAAGACTGAAACCCTATCTTTTATTCAATAAAAGCTTAGGCCTTTTGTTCAATAAAAGTTAAATATTGCAAGCTCACAATAACACCTCACAGTTTGCAAAGATGTATTCTACATACATTTTTACATACATTATTTAAAAAGAGATGTTATTGTTTCAAAACCAACAGTATTTTTAGGCTTGGTTCTTATCTTTGTTATATAAAAGTAAACTTACAGGTAGATCAAAGTCAATATACTATCTACTTCAACCAGTGCTCTGGTAGTCATTACTTTCTTTTACTCCCTGTGTTCATACTTATTTACAAAAAGCAGGACACGGAAAAAAAATCCTTCTACAAAAGTGAACTTGTTCTGCTTATTTAGAAAAACATATTTATGTTACTGCAGTTGTATTAAAGGTATTTGGAACAGTGTTCAGTAGTCGTCAGCTGTATTCAGTTTTTAGTAGATTGATATGATAACGTTACATAAATTAGTGCTCCTGTTGAAAAGCTTAAGATAGCTGAAAATGAAGAAGAAAAATGTATCAAGAAAGAGCAGAGTAAGAGGATCAGAGGAGCAAGGGGCTGTGACAACCTGCTGGAGTTGATATAGTCACAATGGTTAAGTATATTTGAGAATTTATAGGAATACAAGTAGAGAGTTCTGAGCAGAACAGAAAATGATAGGAAATAGACATTGCCTCACATTTAAAGTTAAATTTTCAACATATCATGAAACTTGAGTGATTTGTCAGTGGTATTAAAAATTCTTCTGGACTTTTAGGCCAGTGTTATGATTTCATAGCATTTTTGATCTATGTGTGTTAACAAGACTACAGAATCTTCTTTTACATGTTAGCTGATTCAAGAAAGATTTTAGGAATCAAATCTGTGAATAGATCATTATTTTTCTTTGTATTTCACAGCTGGTGCAAGAAAGGAACATTAAATATTATTACTATACTAGAAAAGGGTATACGGCATTCAAATGTACACTGCAGTACACTGCAATACGTTGCAGAATTCAGACCAATTCAGTCATAATTGGTTTGAATTATGTACACTGACATAATTCAGCCTCCCTCCAGCTCTTCCATGGTGGAGGGAGGCTGAATTATGTCAAAGTGGAGAAAAATGCTGAGAGGAGGCTAGAGTTTAAAATGATAATTTTCCCTTCTAATTTTGTTGTATTTCCACTCAGGTTATCACTTGGACTGCTGCTTCTGAATCTTCTGGAAGCACTTACAATGCCCCTAATATACCCCTAATTTTAGTGGAGATAGGTATACCTGACTTAGGTGGCTAGCAAAGTTCAAGAAAAATGATCTGAGGACTTGCTCTAAGTTGCCTTTGTGGCCCAAGACTCTTATGGCCTAGGTCATACTCAGAAGGTCATACAAAAGACTAGAAGGAGATAGTTTTATCTTGCACTTTTGAAATCACTCTTCTGAGTTATAAATCTTTCAGTGAAAAGAGGCTACATGATTCTATGAGACATTAATGGAGACACACATTTTAAAGCTTCTCCCATTCCTTCTTTTTTCAGTGGTTCTTGAAATGCATTCTGAACAGAACAATGCAAAGGATTGTAAACGGAATCATTTTCACAGGCCATGACCCTTGAAAGATTCTCATTGTAGAGAAGATGCTTCCAATCTATTGACATTTAATCAGTCACTATATGGAAAGGAAAAATTTATTCAATTGCTAGAAAGTAGCATGCAGTAGTGTGTTTTTACGTTTGTAAGAATTTAATGAAGATAGTCTATTAATGTTAGTTAGGTTAGAATGGTATGTTCCTTGTATCCCCCTATTTCTTCCCCTCACGATTGGTTTAATCCAAGTTGTTTACCCCAGAAGTTCCCGCCACTTGGCTCCCCAGTTAACTGTCAATCTCCTTGCCCCTCCCCACTCTTTCCTTGTTTGGTTCTGCCACTCAGAGTTTGCCTACACCCCCCCAGTTGTCAATCCTGTAGCCACCCCCACTTTCTTCCAGAAACATCTATGTCCATCACCCCAGTTCAGCTTGTCTATTTGTTCCCTGCGCCTGTACCCACCCCTGTTGTTCTGTCATTGGTTGTTATGATTTATATAATCTCCTTATAGCTTTTTCCCATTGGACAAGACAGGTTTACACCCCTGTCCGCCCACTCCCTATTTTAAGTTGTTGTAACCCTTGATTTTGCTGACACTCGTCCCTGCTCCCACCTGAAGGAGACCCTTTGTTCCTGCCCCGCTTGGGGGAATAAAGACTCTTTGGGCACGCAAACGACTGTCCGTTTTTTCGTCTCTTCGTGTGTATCTGCTATCTAAGTTGCGCGACCCACGCCGCAGCACCCAGCACTACCAGGGCAGCAGGAGCCTCTCCCCTGGAGTGCCCACTCTCGTGGTGGCCCTTGGCTTTATACGAGCGGTGCTAGCCGGCACATTTCACCCACTCGTGGCCGCAGTGGGTAGCCGCCACATTAACAAATAACACAGGTAGGCTTTAAGCAATGTGTGATTAAGGCTGCTTCAAAGATGTGCTGAAACACATGCTAACATATGAGAGAGCCCTGTATCTGTAATCTGGGAAATGAAAACATCCGTTTTTGGAAGAAAAATTGACTAGATTTCTGGATCTGTGCCACGTTTGCAGAACAGGAGACTGCAATGGGCTGCTCTCCTCTCTATTTAGGTTCTAAAAAGGTTTAAATTTGTGATAAGTATGTTATTTTTCTATTCTCAATGATATTGTTTTCCATTGCTGAAGAATTCAGTCTGGATATATGCAGAAACACAACAGTCTTTTTACCATACATTCATTCTTGACCTAACTGAGGTTAAAAGCAAACATTGTTTTCAGTACAAGAAACCAGGTTTCCATCAGGAATTATTTAAATTAGTAATTACAAATTTCTGTAAGCATATACTCTTATGGCATGTGAAAACAGTAAGAGAACAGCACAGTGCTTTCATTACCCGCTGATTGATTTGCACCAGGAATTGGTAAAATTTCAGTACTTCAGCCTGACCAGTATGACTTAATTGCTGAAGGTGAAAAGCAAAGGTTAGCCCACCCACTCTTACAAACATGCTCATGGTACTGATTCTAGAACTGGGAATGGAAAATCTTTTCAAACGGCTTCCATTGCGCTTAGCATCACGCCAGCCGAACAAAGTTTGCAACATTTGTACAGTTGTGTAGTGGTGTCTTACAATTATGCTCTCCAGATTTCTTCAAAATGTTGTTTTATCAAACACTTTTCTGAAAATCAAAATCTTTACTGCATCATGCAGTCATTGTCACTAAAATCTGACTATTTTTCTGCTAATATGTGAGGCAGTAGAATCTAACATCCCATTAGTTTTTACTGCTAACAGTAAAAACGTGTTTTGAGAGTGAAGTAGACAAATATGACAGACAGGGAGAAATACTAGAAATATATATAGCAAATAAGAGTGGCATTTTGCCCTTTTTACATAAAAGCTTTATTGACCATAGTGGCAAGACGAAGTATAAGAAGTATAAGGGGCTGTTCATCTGATATAAGTCGACATCACAAGTCAAAGCTCAAATGAGGACATTGCAAGTTTGTTTTGAAGATCACTGATATTTATCAAGTGAGTTTAGTTATTCTGGAATACAAGGGTGAAAAAAAGGAATTCAGGGACATTGGTCTGAAACCATTATAAATGACTGGAAATATTTCAATTTTTATCTTTAGAGGTCAAAATTTATACTTCAGAAATAACTGATTTTTACTGTGCTTCACATATCAGTGAAGAGATTGCCATTTCTTTATTTCATGAAATAAGGTTAAAGCAGTTTGTCTTTTAGAGGGTGAGTGGAGTTTGCCAGACTATGTGCTAGAAAATCCTTAAGTATGTGAAATCCTAAAGTAAATAAAATCCTAAATCTTTTTTCCTTGGTCCTCTATTTTTAAGCATGTGTAAACCCTGAATGGAAGTGTGCTCTGATGATAAAACCAGTAAAACACAAAGTGCTGTATGAAAACAAAGAAAAACATCTGTATATTTTAATTAAACTCCATAATCCCATACATAATATTTTGCATTCTTTTTTATTTTATTAATTTCAATTTTCTTCCGGGTTTTCTAATTCTTAAATTAATTATAAATAATAGGGAAGGTGATTTGCCTTTTTAGTACTCAAATATTAAATTTAGGGAGAATAATAGAACTGGTTTCTGTTAATCAGTGTTAAAGTGGTGTCTGTCTGCCTATCTATTTATCGATCTATCTATCTATCTATCTGAGTGGACTTACCAATTTCAGAAAAAGTACCATTTTATAAGAGACTGTGGAGTAAATTGTGAAGGTCTGTGTAACAGAACCAATTTATATGATCTGAAAATGAAATTAATATAGGAATTCATATACAGCAAGTCAAACCCACTGAATTTTAAAATATTTGTTTCAGCTATGATGACTAGTTATTTACATGGAAGAGCAGTTATATACTGCATATTGAAGAAGTATTTTTGTGAAAAAAATAGGGATTTTAAAAAACCTCTTTGACAGCAGAAAAACTGAAAAAAAAATTTTTTTTTCTTAATAAGGAAATATTTTCTAAGACAGAAGAAGTTGGAAATTAATAGAGATTAGTCATCCTTATATGGGAGATTGAAAATATTCTGATAAATGTTGATGAATTGTTTTCTATGCTCAAATTTGGCACTGGCTTTTTTTTGGGGGAAAAAAAAAAAAAGAAACCAATACCCAAAGTCCAACAGTAACAAAACCACCAAATCTATCTAATCCATTGTTTTGACATTTTTGTACCAAATTCTTTTTGTAAGACCTTCTAGAAATCAATGCATTGATCTCATTGGGCTTTGCCTCTACCTTTGTATTTATTAAGTAATAAAAATATTCCAATATCGTGTATTTTCACCTGTGTAATTACTGTTTTCTTTATTAAAAGGTATAAGGTATGGTAAGCAATTTACCAGGAAGAAATATGAAAACACTTAATGTTACCTGTCCTGGGTAGCTTTATAACAGTTAATAAGTTGCATAATATAGAAAATCCAAAAATTTTATTAACACATTACCTTTCTTAGCACTTGCTTGCTCAATAAAATCCTTTTTAAGTTATCACCCCCTGAAATTACTTACTGTATTCCTCAGTTTCATTAAGAGGAATTATAGCTCTAACAGAAAGAAGCAAGGAAATAAAGGAGTGCAGCAGCAAGAGACAAACACTACACATAACCACTGTAGGAATAAGTGACGCCATCTATATATCCTCATGGTGAATAGAAAGGTGAGGAATTAAAAATATTTAGTACTTTTATTTCTCAGTGGAAGACAGAAAGCTATAATGATGTGTGAAGTATGCTATTTCAGGAAAGAATTAGTCATACAAACATTGTCCCTCTGCTTTCTCTTCTTTTTTTTCTTTTACATTTGTATTTAGTTACTGTGGATATTCTCTAATGAAACATACTAACAGTTTACAATCTTCCTGATGCCTGAAATAGAGGAAAGTAATTTAATTTTTTTTTAATAAAGCAAAATTGAGAAGAAGCTTTCATAATTGCTTATCAAGCTTTTTTACATTGGTCTAAATTTTGCTCTCTGAAAGATTTGTACAAGTTTCCCACAAATTCAGTGGGAAAATCCACAGTCAGTGACAGGATGCCATGATGATCAATACTGATTTAACAACAATTTTTCGAGAATTGCAAGGATTTGGGCAAGGGGCACACTGAATAAAGTGACAAACAGCTGAAAGAAATTTGTAATTCCTTTATAGTGATTAAAGAAAAAGCCATTCTGGAGGAGAACATGGCCACCATACAGTGATTTGATTAGAAAGTAACTCCATTTATCAAGCTGTATTGGAAGTTTTGATTATTCTGAAAGGAATTCACAGAAGGATCTGAGGAAATACAAATATGAAATGGAGGAAAATATTAAGAAAATCTGACAATGAAGAGTAATTTGAAGGGAGTTTATCAAAGCAACATGATCTAGAAATCTGTGGAATCTTAATGTGTTGGCAAAAACACATCAAGTATACTTACTAAATTATAATAATTTAATAAACCTCAGCAAAAGAAAAAACAGAATTAAGACAATTTTTTTTCTGTTCTGTCTTCTTTCCAGCACTCTGGGACTCATCTATGATGGCCTGTGTCAGTTGCTCCCAAAAAATTGTAAAAAACCTTTGCTAGAAAATAATGTCATAACCTGCGTAATGAGTAGACTTCCTAACCCTTTGGGTTAAGAAGTATATCTCATTTTACAGAAACTTCAGCAACAAAACCCATTTCATTTTAGGAGAAATCTTGGTATGCTTTGAGAGCACATGAATAGAAGAATGGTTTTCTGTGCCTTTGTCACAGTGCCTTCTACTCATATTTTCAATGCACTTTCTATGGACCCTCTTTGTGCTTATGATTTTTGTCATTTTTCTCTGAATATTTCAGTTTTATGTAATTTATGGGCAGGGTAACCAGAAATCACTGGCATTCAAGGTGAAGCTGTACTGTTGGCTTACATATCTCTGTGGCATCTCTAGTATTACTTTCAACTAAGACTTTTGTTTACATGTAAACAATTTTATTCTTGGTTCTTCTCTGATGTTATGCAGTTTTCTTTTTTCATCTTTTCCTCCCCTGAATCCTACAGTTAAATTGGAGTTGGTAGTTAGTAATCTCCTTTACTAGGTTTACTTGAAATAATCACAGTCATATTGGCACAAACTAAAAATTTATTTGAATCATCTGCAGACTTTTTGCCCGTCTGCTTTGGTGAGACCCCTCCTGCAGTGCTGCGTCCAGCTCTGGGGTGCCAGCACAGGAAGGACATGGCCCTGCTGGAGTGAGTGCAGAGGAGGGTCATGAAGAATAGAGTAATGGGGAATCTCTCCTGCAAGGAAAGGTTGAAAGAATTGGGATTGCTCAGCCTGAAGAAGGAAAAAAGATACTGGAGAAAAGTTTCTGTATTTCCTGGGATGTTCTGGAGTACAGGACACATGGTACTAATGCAGCATCCCAAGGGACTATGCTTGAGGCAGCAGCTTTGCCAGCTGTCTTTTGTCTCTGTCCATGAGACAAGTGTAGGACAGGAGAAATGCAGCTCATGTTCTGACTCAAAATGAACACAGGTCATCAGTTTCTCCCTGTTGCTACTTGTCCTATTGCTTGACACCACTGAGAAGAGCCTGGCTCCATCCTCTTGACACCTCTCCTTCACATATTTGTAGACACAGATGAGGTCTCTTTCAATCATCTTTTCTGAGATCCTATTCTTGATGTCAAATACAGAGGTTTGCATCTGTTTGCTAGATGGAAGAAGCCTATCAAGTAAACCTAACAGGGTTGTTTGCCTCAACTAACTGGTGGAACAGTATGCTGCTTTTTGTGCAAGAAAGCTAATTAAAGTATACTTATATTAAAACTAAAAGAAAATCTACTATAAAATGCTTGCCTGTATTTACTATATGGAGAATGAAACAGGAGGTTATGTTGAAAGACTTGTTTCAGCTGATGCAATAGTGAAGAGTAAGTATATCAGTCATCTGAAGCAGGAAAAGTGTCTGTGACATAGGAACTGTAGGGTTCTGTTCAGATCTGTTTTTCTTTGCAGTACATCAAATGACTGTGATGAAACAGACTAACATTAACAAAGAATGTCTGTACACAGGACTGTCGTCTTCTGCTGCAGTTTTGAATCACCTGCAAATTGATGTATCACTTTCATTTAAAGATGTAACTAAAGACATAGCCTGCAGTCATGAACACACTCCAGAAGTGTTCTCAGAAGCACTCTAATGCAATAAATACAATGTTGATGTTCTCCGTTAAAAAAAAAGTCATTATGTACTATAGTCTATATTTAGAAAGGCATTGGATGAAATTATATGTATATGGCGTTCACTATATGGACCTATCTTTACAACACGAAATTGATTTAGATGGCACTGGACTTTCTCTTACTTACAAGCTGTATTTTATTTGATAATTTTATTGTCTTAAACACTTATTAATTTCCCTGAACTAAAATTGCAATCAACTGCCAATTTTGAAAGACAGGTTGTCTTACAAGAGCTTATTTTGAAAATCCCAGAACAACTCACCACTGAGGAGTTTTTTGCTAATTTCTTTAACTCTGTAAACTTATAAATTGATAACATAATTGAATCATAGACTCATAGGTCCTTTGGAAAGGACCTTTAAAGATCATGTAGTCATGGACAGGGATATGTCTTAAGAGATATTTGTATAGGGATATGTGTTTAAGAGATAATTGTACAACACTAACATAATTTAATTTTTTGTCAGCCCTGAAGTAGTCAAGACACTAAGATGCATCTAATCAGGCCTCATGGACTTGTACATGGTCTATAGTGGTCTCAAATCTGATCTCCTGAGATGGGTTGGATTTCACTTCCCAAGTCCCTGCCTTGAAATTCAGGGACTTAAAGGTGTGTGAAGACCAATTGCCTTTGAAAACTGAAACAAAAATGCTGAGTTTCTCAGGCTTCTTAATGTCAATTGTCATTAGTCCCCCATGTAATTTATTATTATTCCATTAAACGTGAGATAGGGAACAGATTTCTCTCATGATCCATCCTAGAAAGGACCATTTGTATGAAAAACCCGCAACTGTCTTTTCTTTCATGCAAAATCTTTTCTGGATTGTAGTGGTAATGCTACAGAGAATGTAATTTATTTCAACACATAAAAAATAAAAGCGCAGGTAAGAAAATCTGAGCTGTTTTTGATCTAGTTCTCATCACAGATTAATTCCTCTTGGATGTTTTATCCCCTTTGCAAAAAAGCCATACAATTTACCACAACGGAAAGGCTTTTACTGAGACAGGGACACAACTGAAAAAGCTGACATATTGCAGGTGAGATGTGTACTATCCTGGCAGAAGTTACATCACATGCTAATCCTCTACAAGGACCAAATACTGTCCTTTAATGTGTATGATAAAAAGTCCTGTTAAGTTCTGTGAGAATTGGTTATTCAGTTTTAGGAGGACGGTTTTCCTCATGCTTTTCTGGACTTGGCAAAATTGTTTTTATGACCACTTCTAATAATTTAGAAGGGAAGAAAAGTTCTCATAAGGAAATTTTTTCCATCTAAGAAGTCCTAAATTAATGGAATTTAATCCTAAAGGTACCATAGCACTGGGTTTGATGACAATTATTTAACATATCTTTAATGCAACTCTTTATATAGTGCCTGGTATTGGAATTTATGTATGCAAAATTATTTATAAAATCAAAGTGATGATATAAATAAATATAGAATATGTCTGTGTGCTGATAATTTAAACTGATTTTAAATGTCTACTAGTTTCTAGAATAAAGGGGGGTTTTGTTTTTTTGGTTTTTTGTTTTTTTTAATTGGAAAATAATGGAACAGTAAAATTTGAAATAACAATCAAATTTTTGATTGAAGGAACTGGGTAATGAACTATTATTTGTTTAATGGTGGCAGATACTAGTGGCAAAGGCTTGCACCTAGAACTGAGAACTATACAGACTGCATTTCATCCCTGACAGAGAATCAATACACCATTAAAGTCTGTTCCAAGATCTTCCGTGACATCTCAGAAGAACATTGATATTTTTCTGGCCTTCTAAATAAAATAAAACAGAGGCCATCAATACACATATTTCATTTGGGACTTAAATTTATGCATGAGAATTGTCTTGGTGAAATTCATGGTCATAATTACATCCTTTACCTATAAGTGATATATGCTCAGCACCTTGGGGGTGGCATTCCATGAGACAAACAGAATCACTCTACTACCAGATATCAGTGTAGACCGATGTAGACAAACTCAGAAATACAAGAAGCAGTGAATTTTCAGGTTAACCTGACAGAGACAACTCTGAGTTTGCATGATTCGGTTCTTACATCTGCAAATAAAGAAAGTGTTACTCCAGTTCTTTGAGATCTGTGGACAGAAAAGTGAGCTAGAACAGCTGATTATGCCATTAATATAATATCCAGACCAAAATGCTATTTGTTAGGAATTATGCCTTTTTACACATTAATACCTATCACGGGTTTTCAGATATTTGGATCACCCTTATTTTGAAATACATTTTTGTCTCCATTTGAGACAAATACAGCATGGAAATTACATGTAAATAGATTAACTAATTGGGAAGAAAACATAGCAAGTATTATTAAAGGGATTGATCATGAAAAATATACATTCCCAGAGATACTTTTCCGGATCCTTTTTTTTTTTTTTTTTT